>JAOTOM010003902.1:0-150000 GCA_034440615.1 Ashinkailepas kermadecensis | reverse complement strand
CCACGTCTTAAGTTCCCTGTACAAGAAACGTCCTTGATCTTTTTTTTCGAAAATGAGCTTTGACCCTTGATAGGCGAAGTCCAAGAGTTGTTCGCATAGCGCCCCTGTGAAAACGCCATCGTTGATGCGAAGAAAAATAAGAAATGCTTTTGTTGATCCTCGGAAGCCTCACTCTCGAGGATGGTACTAGCGATGTTATTCACCGTTGCGTTGACGTCTAGATGGAAGAGAGCTAGACCGACCAAGTGTTCGCACACGTGTTTGTTTGTGTGGTTCCTGAGCGTCGCAGTACTTCGCCAAGTCTTGAAGGAACTGCAGATCGTTCATGGGAGCTGAGAATGGAACAACGGCCACCAGTCGTTCGTTGGCGTACAACTCAAAGGGGAAGAAGGCGAACCGCTTCAAGCCGGATGTCTCGCTAGCTGTCAGTTTGAACTGATTGGCTAGGAGCAGGCTCTTCAACGCAAAGATGACCTTCGCCATTCACCAGGCTCGATGAAGTGTTCCTGGCCATCGGAACTGAAAGATGGGTAAAGCTCCGTCGAGGCTCCATGGTGATGCACCCCTCCCCCCCCGACAAGTGCCCGATGTTCGATGCCGTGGTATCAAAGTTCGCTGAGACCTTCTCCGACACGTCCCACTCTTCGTGCGCTGCATTCACCGCCGAAGCGATGGCCTCCGTCCCTTCGGCACACCTAGGAGCTTCTCGACGTCGACTCCGGGTCACGAAAATGGCGAGTTGGATCGTCATTTTCGTTCGATCACTTACACTTTCATCGTTTGGTAGAATTGTTCCGTCTCAGTGCAGTGAGCACTTCGCTGGGTGGGATTTTCCGTTTCATTCCTTCCACCATCCAACTTCTCACGAGCATTCCTACGCTACCACTTCCAGGTTGCTTAAATCGGCGATTAAATTAAATTAGCGGTCGAATCATTCGTTAAGTTTCATAAAAGTCGTGTGACAGCGATGTACTCCTGGTGGCCTCGGCCTTTTTGTTGACATTACCTTTTTTTTTCTTCTTTTTTTTTGCTTCAGCAATGTTTCCTTGCACCTACCAATATAATAACTTCCCCACGTGTGATTTTTTTCCTGATGGAGCATACCGGATGGTATGCTGAAGTCGAAGTACCCAAATGCAGACACTGTCCTCTCCTCCCGCAACGGTAACGCAACATGTGCAAGACAATTAGAAATTGATTGTTTTGAACTGGGGATTGCTCGAATAACACATCGTTGCGACTTCACTGTCCATTGTGACGCCCTTTCTTCAGGAAGCTTCCCTGATCCGCAATCGCGCCTCTCCTCTCTATCTCTGTCTGTCTCCGTGTCTCTCGCTCTTGCATCGTGACCATCGTTTTGCGTCACTCGATATGTCTTGCTCCCTAATTGAATGCACCATAGCGCCAAATTGCGCTGAAAAAAAAAACGACTGTTCGTTGCGCAGTGTTGCGGTTGTGATATTTCCCATTACAAACTTATGTATATTGGTACGTTTTGATTTAAGCACCCACCTGTCACGCACACGGACATATCAACGGTGGAAACAATGCATGCAAACTAAAGCGATTGCCGTCTTGAATTAAATAATCAACACAAAACTATTTTGACAACAGTATTACACCAACGACAAAGATCCCAAAACTTTGTACCGTCTGCGTCACCCCAGTAACGTGACAGGCAGTCGGCCGTGTGCCGCAGCGGTCCACCGCGCGGCGTCGGCCCGACTTCGCCATAACTACGCCACCGTATCAAGGCACGCCGCTCGCCGGCCGTGCCACGACTGGCGCGCAGGCGCGAGCACATCGCCGGCGGGTAGTGAGACCATTCGACTCCCTTGGGATGACCGCCAGGCGGCACCCTGCTCGCCGTTGCCGGCCACGCGCTGGACAATGTCCCAATAAGCTCTGGCGGTGACTAGCCCCGGCCGACGCGCGCCTCAGCACGCCCAATATAAAAATAGTTACACCAGTGCTGTGCCTGGGCCGGCAGATGAGATACATGACACGAGAGTGGAAGGTGGCGCACCCGCGTGATGTGGCACCAGAAGTTCGGCGGCCGCGCGTGTCGGGACGTCTCGGCTCCGAATACGTCATCACAGCGTAGCCGACGGGTGGCTGTGACGGCACTCCGCGCTGCGTCGTACACCAGGACGGAGGGTGCGCGAGATTTACGAGAGCGCTCAAGGGCGGCTCGTCTAGGACTTCGGCGTCCTGTTCTTGCACTGGTATGGCGTTTCGCGAAGGGTTGGCGGTCACTGTCTGGGCACTTCAGTTGGGCCTGGCCAAGCTCGATCGAAGACGGGAGGCGGGTCGTCAATGTGTGCTTGAGCTGATAGTCTACAGTGCGAGAGTAAAGCAGAGGTGGGTGTATACAGAAGAATAACGCTATGTCCATACTTAACGCGCGTCATGCGCGCCAATGTCCCGCGCTCTGGCGGCGGGTCCGTCACACCCTGTTCGGCTGTTAGCTCGCCAGGTGGCAGTGCGATCAGCTCTCGGCCCGCTGTCGGCTCTGCTCCGAGGGCACGTTGTTGTTATTGAGGGCCGCCTCCTTCTCGCGCTCGAACACAAGGCTCTCGAGCTTGGCGAGGCCGCGAGGCTTGGCGATGCGCACGGCATCCGGCGGGGGCGGCGAACAGGTGGCTGCCGAGATTGGGATTTCAGTGGCCGGCTGAGACTCTGATGCCGACATGGGCTTCCGGCCGTCGTCGGTTGCCTCAGCGCCGCCGTCAGCGTCATCACCGGCCGCCGTCGGCGATCGCTCCGCCTCGGCTGGCGGCGCACACTCGGCGGCGTGCGCTGGCGCAGCGGGAGGCGTAGCGGGAGTCGCGGCGGCCGCAGCCACCGCCGCCGCCTCGTTCTCCGCCTTCTTCCACTTGGTGCGCCGGTTCTGGAACCAGATTTTCACCTGCCAGGAGAGACAGCGGTTAGTGTCGTTGACCCAGCTGGCCGGGGCTTAACGGATCACGACTATTGAGCACTGACTCATCGTCAACCGCGCTGATTCCACCCACTAATTGGCCGAACAGGGGCGCGTCGTACAGCGAGGATAGAATACGGGGAGGTGAAGGTTCCGGGTCGGACCAACGTCATGGCTGTACCTGACCAGCACGCGGTCATTTAATCAGCACGTAAACGGACTGGCCTCATTCGTCCTCCACGTGCTGCGGGTGAGCTTGCCACCTGACTTTCAGGGGTGGATCCAGGAATTATCATTGGGAGGGACAGTTCCCCGGAGAGGCGCCTTTGGTGAAAAAAAAGATCATTGAGCGGGGGTTGGGTAGGTGTGCACTGGAGCATACTGAATATATGAGCCTTTTCGTCTAAAATTGGCGTTTCTTCCTTCAAAAGGGGGACTTTGACTGACAAAAAAAACTGTTAAGGGGAGAGGGTGCACTCGAAGCTTCCTGAAAGCCTTCAGGCGCATTTACCGCCTGGAGGGGCACATGCCCCCAGTGTCCACCTGCCCATCAGGGACGGATGCAGAATCCGTCCTTGATGACGTCCCTGATTTGCGTCAGTTGCAATGTGGTACGTGACCTGGCGGCGAGGTCAAGCACGTGCCGATGAACAACGAGCCATGACTGGGACAACGGCGCGCTCGTGCTTTGCGGGGTTGAAGCAGTGGAACATTGCTCCAACCCAAACTCGATCTGCCTGTAAAACAAACTGGAGAAAGTTGATGTTCTTAGTTGAAACCTTCTGCCACATTAGAATAGCTACGATTCGTTTATATACATATGTATGTATATCTAATATAGCTTGTGAGGAAGCCTGCTACAATTGACGATGTAAAAAGGTTCGCAAAGAACATTTTGGGCAATGCCTACACACCCACCCACTTGAGTGATTGTAGTGGTCTATGACAATTTTGATAGGTTTTTTTTCAGCGGCTTCGCTTCTAATGCCGAGCGTGTCACCGTCCCATCGCTGATTTCATTCCTTGTGGTGTCTGCCTTCAATGGGAGTGGTGGTATGCCGAGAGTCTGCTTTACTTGTGGTTAATTTTTAAATTGTCAGAAGCTGGTAAAGCGAAGTTCCTGTTCCCGTTCCAGGTAAGTTCCTGCTAAGCTGGTAAGGCGGAAAGTTACAAACTTGCTGGCTCTAACAGAAGAATGCTGTTGGAATTTCGACATGAATAAGAGCTCTGGGTGCATGCGATTGCGTAAATCATAAGCACCAATTTTGTGTGGTCGAAGACTCATCGAGACTGTACACGCTGAACCAAACACAGGCGTGTTTATATAGTCGCTGGGTGGAGACTGGATCGTTCAGCAACTGGCGCGCCCATCGCTCATGAGTGGCCTTGGGGTAATGAGTTCAGACGGCGGGGCGCCCACCCTCTGCACTCAGCACGGCCAGTTCTAAATAAATAGGCACCACTAGACAAGGACAGCCATACGGGCGCCGGTCACCGGCCGGATGTCGGCTGACTGCTCTTCCTTCCCCAGCCGGCCGGCCGATAACAACCGAAGGTGCCAGTGGCTGGCAACGTCCGACAGCCCACAGTCGATGGGACCTGCGTGCAGCCTCTCGTGGAACCGTTCACCGGAACGGCACTGGTGACAGCCCCCATGGCCCCATGGACCCATGGACTGCCTCTCGTGGAACCACTGTCCATCGGAATGGTACCGGCGGAGAGCCTCTCGTGGAACCGTCTACCGGAATGGTGCCCGTGGACAGCCCCTCGTGGAACCATTCACGGGGACGATTTCTGAACGAGCCGCCCAGTGGAAGGCACTCTCGGAAGGGTGCACGGCGCCAAGGCCCAGTAGCTCAGCGTAAGCGAGCGCTAACGGCGGCGCTGCCAATATCGCCGCCGTTCCAATTAGTTGTGTGACTATCTGAGCGGCGGCCGGCGGCGGCGATAATCGCACGCGCGTGCCCCGTTTATCGGGCAGGCCCGTCTCCGCCGACGACGCCCGCCATAATTGTCGGCGGCGACAGAATGAGGCCATTTGTCGGGCCGGCGGGCCGGGGCTGCGCCGTCGGTCACGTTGAGTCGGCCGGACCCGGCGTGCTGGCGGGGTGACCCGGCCCGCCGTGATGTTACGGCCTATCGCCGGCCAAACGACGCCGCGCAAGACGTCTCCTCGCCGACGAGACCATCAATTTTGAACACCCGCGCTATCGATGGCCCCGGCCAGCCGGCTGAATAACGCACGGCTGGTCCGCATTGGCAGCCAGCGCGGCCGACCGGCGGCCGGAATATTTCACGAGTCTACCGGTGGTCGGCAGGCGCTCACGCCGGTAATTGACCGACAGAAGCGGCCGTCAGTCAAGTGGGCACGTCGTCGACAGTGCATCGATCCGGCGTACCGAGCCGCCAGGGCCGGCGAATCATGACCAGATAATTAGTTACCGGCGGCTGGGTAGCACGGCGCTCTGGTGCAGCCAATAACGACGCCGTCCCGCTCGTTCTCCAATAATCGGCTCTCGCGGACGCACCGAGGGCGAGGGGCGGCGCGGCGCGAGGGGAGCGACCGGCGCACTTCTACGGCCGCGGGGAATAACCAGCCGGGCGTACTAGTGCTGATCTGGGAGCTGCTGGGCGCGGATGATCCCTTCCCGGCTTGGGCGCCAATGATTCCCTCCTGGTCTGGGCGCCGGCTAGTTTTCCCGGCCTGTGCGCAGGTGCATTCTCAGTCTCGGCGCCAATAATTCCCTCCTGACCTGGGCACCAATTATTTATCCCGGCCTGTGTGCAGGAGTGGCGCTCTCCCGGCTTGAGCGCTGTTGATACCCTCCCGGCCTGAGCGCCGTTGATCCCCTCCCGGCCTGTGCACCGATGATCCCCTCCCGGTCTGTGCGCCGTTGATACCCTCCCGGTTTGCGCGCTGGTGACGCCACTGCTGCCGGCCCATTAGGCGCAGACGACGACAGGCGGCAACGTTGATCCATTCTCGCCACAGGAATCTTCTAGGCGTCTTTGCTCGAGAGCGGGCGCTGCCAATCCCACCATTCTCGGCACGTGCCGGCCTGCCGGCTGTAGTCGGATCGCCTTGGACAAGTCGCTCCACATCAACCAATTTGCATGTTTAATAGTGGGCGCGCGCTGAGTGGGGTGCGAGACGGAGCGGCGGGTAGGGCGCCACACGGTCCGGTCCGCGCGTCCCCACCATCAATCGAGGCCGTGGTTGCGGCCGGAACAGCGGGCCCAGCAGCGCCGCCATGTTTGTCGCCCGCCCACGGCTAATGCACGCAGCGTCGACGACGCCGACACTGCGTTGTTATGGGCAGCTACTGGAAACACGCCGGCGGCGCCTGCTTCTGCCCACCGTGCCACTGTTGTGTCTGACGCAGTCAGCCACTCCCAGTATGACAGCAACAGGACGTTCGTATCCATGACAACTGGCCGTCGGCTGCCGCGCGGAGTCGTAAGTAATCGTACCACAATCACGGATCTGATGGAGAACGGCTCTAGCCATAAATAAGTCAACTCCCGTCGACGCTGAAGTCGGAGATTCGATTCCGCCACATCGCGCAAAACTGCAATAAAGCTACCCATCCGGGAAACCAGAGTTCCGGTAAATAGGGAGTCTAGAGCTAACTCTGTGATCTCTCACCGCACAACGTGCATATCATGCTAAGAAGCGACACATTACAACAATAGGTTCAATCCAGCAATGGCCGTCTGTGGATAAGCGGACAGGTCACTACGCCATAAGTTTATCGCAAGTCCGTGTGACCAGGTCCCCGATCGAGTCAACATCTCTAATCTCTATCAGCATCTCTCGTGTCCCTACCTGGGTCTGGATGACGTCGAGCTCAGGCCGCATCCTACGTCCTCACCTTACCTACATCTGGGCGATGTTGAGTTTGGGTCATCACCTGTACCTGGGTGACGAGTTTGAGCCATCACCTTACCAGCACCAAGATGATACTGAGTTTGGGCCATCACCTTGTCTGGACCTCGGTAACATTTCAGCTTGGGTCAACACTACCCAGGTATCGGTGACGAGTGTGGGCCATGCCCCCCCCCCACACACACATATATATATATATATATATATATATATATATATATATATATATATATATATATATATATATATATATATATATATATATATATGTGCCGTTGAGCTTAGACCATAACGTTACCTGGGCCTCGACCTCCGTGACGTCAACCTTGGACCTCCGTGACGTCGCCTTCACTAGGTCCCGGTGACATTGAGCCTGACCTTACTTGGATCTCGGTGATTTAGAACGTAAACCATAACCGTCCTTAGATGTCGGTAATGTTGAGCTTGCGCCATCGCCTGACCTGGGTCTCGGTGACGTTGAGGAGCTTAGCCATGTCAGACCGCTCCGTGGACGATAGATACTTCTTGATTTCGAATTGTTTTTCTAGTTCAAAGATTTGACGACCGGTGAAAGTAGTGCGGGCCTTCTTCCTGGGTCCGTCCAATTCCTCCGACGCTAGACCAACAGGCACCTCCTTTCGCTTCTTAGACGGCCGGTCTGTGGAAAGAGGCAATCATGGCGATGAGTTCTGCATCCCGCACAAGGTGACGACAACTTCCAGCGAGAGAGCTGGGTTGGATGATTGTATTAATTTTGGTATTTTACCAAAGCACCTAGGAATGTTTGTACTCCCAACGATGATTGGATTAAATGAATGTGTTGTTTGTTCTCTCAAACAGAGGTGTGAAAATGCCCTCCGACTGAAACAATTGTACACCCAAATGAAGGGCTGAGGGGACGAATCCCCTCCCTCATCAGGACAAAATTCCATAAATTCCCTAAAAAAAATTACCAAAGAAAGGAACTTTTGTGGAAAATATCCTTATGTATTTTAATTCCGCCCCACCTTGCAACATATCTGGATGTGCTGTTGGACTCGAACACTTACTCAAATACGCCAAACAACACTCCTACCTTACGTAGTTCAGAATGGCTCTGGCCAGTTTAAGGTGCCTATTGAGGCCTCGTGTAGGGATTGAGTGACAAGTGCTAAGAGAGCAGTGCAATTGAATCTCCGTTTATATCAGTCATAGACGCATTGCCTTCAGTGTTTATACAGACGTACTTTTAAACACGAAAGCTGAAGTGATTTGGGATGCGATACATTTATTGAATTACATCACTAAGGGCAGAAATATAAGCGTCATCAGTCATTGAACAGAACTAGAGACCCCCAATCAAATGAATCAAGCCTCTTCGCCACCCGAGGACGGAAGGTAAGCGCCGGCTGCGGTGCGAGCTGCATGGCAATCTCTAGCTACCCGCGCGCGGGAATGCCGCCAGAAATCACCTTTGAAGAAGAATCTTTGGTTTTTATGGCGCATTCGACTGCTAGGCTACATGGCGTCTATCGTGTCACCAACATCTCACGCCGATTGGTCGTGGGTGGACTCTGTAATCCCGCCGGCTGTGAGATTCACACTCATGATCAAGAGTCGAATTCCCACCGACTGAGCTACTCCGACTCTATCCCCTTCTTTGAACAAAGCTTGGGAGTACTTCAGGGTAAATATTGTGATAAAAGTCAGTAGGTGCATCTCAAAATGAAGAGGTGATTTGACTCTGAGTGAGAAAATTACAACTTAAATGTTCCATTACAACATGAAGTGCGAAAGTTGTCCACGAGCGGAAATTCCACCGCCAATGTCATTCTTGGAGCAATGATTACTGAGGACTCCATGAGAGTATTGGGATTAAAAATGATGCGAATCCATATTTGAAGAGAAGATCTGATTGAGTGCAGAAATTAGAACACGAAACGCTGCAAAAAAAAGTTGTTATGGATTGCAAAGCGTGCCGGTCGGGCCGGGACGCTCAGATGAAGGCCTGTACCATATACCATATATACGGCAGCAAACTCGCTCCACCTTCGCTCTCATTCGTAATGGAAAAATAAAAAATCGTAGACAGAAATACGAAACAGAGAAACAGTCACAGTAAAAACAATCGGGAACAAAAAAAAAATGTTTTGGAATGAAATTGCTTCAGCTCCAAAGCTTTCGGTTCATTTGTTATTGGTGTTTAGTGTGCGTCAACTCCGGTGGCATCATATCTCACCTACAGGATAGTTATTTACTATCGGTGTTGTGTAATATACCTACAGAAAGCAGCTATCGGAAGGAATTATCACTTCGACAGATGTATGAATTATTGGAAATCGTACCCCTTGGAGAACGCGAGGCGTCGCCCTATCATTAGCAAAGCATGAAGTATCACACAATAAAAAGAGGAAATAGCATTTGTTCTGACATACGGAATAAAATACGAAGTAACTAAAATGGAAAAAAATGCCTACGGAAATAAAATGCTTACCCCAGCTATATTTCCCGGGTGGATGAGGAGATAAGTCTGGGAAATATGTGCTCGTGAGTAAGCATGCGATCGTGAAGCGCAGATATTACTCACGATTGTACGTCTCGTTTCGTGTAATCGCCCTGCGTGTTTCACGATCCGGACTGACGCCGAACAAAAAGAAGCTTCGTACACATGTACCACCACACAAACAGCTAAGCCGTGACCTTGGATTCAGAGTTGGCTTCACTATCGGAAGTTGGGGGAGGATCTTAAGTGTAGGTCAGCGCCAGATCACTCCGCGCAGTACAGAGAAGAGACACACGACCTAAACATGGACGTCTTTGCGCGTCGCATGCGGACTTAATCCACTAGTCAATCTACTCGAAGGCATAAATAACGGCATATGTATCCAATGGCGAAGATATAGCTTCCTTCATGATTGAACGCAAAATACATCAAATGGGTCAGCTGCACGTATTTGCTCATGTTCCAACCCGTGCTCGGATAATTACCATGGAGAAAATAGGTATTGCTTCTACCATGGATAGAGATGAATTGAATTGTTTTATTCTTTGATAATGCTACTGCACGCCACGTGATATCACATCCAGTTGCTGAACGGTTTTGGAAGGGTAGTGCGCTTAACGAACTCTGACTTGGGGGGGAGGTTGTAAAGACCATTTATCGACTGTAAACCTGGGGACGAGCACGGACGTCCAAATCAGCCTGGGACCAATAAGGCCAACTTTCGGTTCAATGGTGGGGGCCCCACTCACGGCCAGTTTCACGGCATCGAGCCCTACTCACGGCCAGTCCCACTCCCGGACAGCCCAGCTAACGGCCAGCCAGCTCATGGTCGGTCCAGTTTACGGCCAGCTCTGCTCACGGCCAGTCCCACTCCCGGACAGCCCAGCTAACGGCCAGCCAGCTCATGGTCAGTCCAGCTTACGGCCAGCTCTGCTCACGGCCAGTCCCACTCCCGGACAGTCCAGCTCCTGGCCAGTCCAGTTCCACTTCCGGCCAGTCCAGCTCCCGGCCACTCCAGCTCCCGGCCAGCCTGCTCGTGACCAGCTCAGTTTACGGCCAGCTCTGCTCCCGGACAGCTCCGCCCACGGCCAGCCCCACTCCCGGACAGCTCTGCTCACGGCCAGCCCTGCTCACGGCCAGCTCTGCTCACGGCCAGTCCAGCTCACGGCCAGCTCTGCTCACGGCCAGTCCAGCTCACGGCCAGCCTGATCGCATTGGATCGGGAGCAGGTGATGAATGGATAGCTGCTGGTGGCGATGATCGTCGTGCTAATGGATGAGGACAGGCCAGCCGCCCGGGTTGCGCTCCGCGGCGACCACTCAACGGCCTGCCCTGCATACGGTATCACCCATTACCGAGTGGACCTGCCTGCGCGCCTATCCATGCCCCAGGCACCACAGCGGCACCGCTACAGTGCGCCTATCCGTGCCCTGTCCCTGGCACTGGCACCACAGCGGCACCGCTACAATGCACCTGTCCGTGCCCCTGTCCCTGGCACTGACACCACAGCGGCACCGCTACAACGCACTTGTCCGTGCCCCTGTCCCTAGCACTGGCACCACAAAAGTAGCCTACATGTGCCTCTGTTCCTGGCACCACAATGACACCGCCACAGTGGACGTCCTACCGTGTGCCGTGTCCCTGTCCCTCACGCCGCAGCGGGCGCCACTACAGAGGATCTGCCTGTGCCCATGTCCCTGGCACCATAGGAGCACCACTACAGATGATCTGTCTGTACCCATGTCCCTGGCACCATAGCTCAGGGGCAGCAATACAGCGAACCTGCCCGTGCCCATGGCCATGGCCATGGTACCACAGAGGTACCACTACAGTGAACCTATCTAAGCCCCTATCCCTGGCACCACCACGGCGGCACCACTACAGCGAACCTGCCACCCCGCCCCTTGGCACCGCAGCGTCATTTCGACCTTGTATTGGGCGGCGCCAAGTGGGTGCTGGGAACAAGGGCGAATGACAATCAGAGTTTAACTAGACACCGGTACTTGGGTGCTACTGGGCGATCGAACCTAACTACAAATCGGATATTTTGGTTGCACAGAATGATGGAAAGCTTAGCTAGAACCCGAGTACTTGGCTCCCGCAGAGCGATCAGAGCGCAGCTGGACACGTGGGTGAGTTCCGGAATGACGATGGCGCATCTGGAACTTCGTGGTCACTGAACTGGTTAGTACAGTATTTTGTTAATCGGACTCAGGGTAATTGGGCACAGATTCCACTTTTTTCGTACTTAAAAACAATCTGGGATTGCCTGACTCAGATTCCGACGTGAATGAAAGCCTAGCGTGACGGACATCTGAACTGGGCCTCCAAGATCAGCAGCTTATGACTCATCGCTCGAACAGAAACACTCAACACGGCCGGACTGTCAGCCCTGGGCGGTACCTCAAGTCCTGACCGTACCCTAGACAGTCCATGTTTCCCAGACTGCTGACTGGCACCTGGGAACGTGAGGCACCATCGCCAGTTGATACGCCTTCCGTCGTACCATGCACCCTCCTACACGACTGCGTAGTTCACTGCTTGAGTCATGGCCCACAGTCATAGCATCTGGACACCTCTCTAGTTCCCTATGACACACTCGCTCGCATAACGACACGCTGCGATCCACTCTGAAGTCAAAATGCTCCCAAAAAATTGCACCTGAAGTCCGACTTCCAACGGTTATAAAACTGCTTGACCGTTGCAATTATAAGCCGGTCTGGAGCATTGCTTGAAGGCACCAGCCAAAATATTGTTGAATAAAAGCAATTTTAGAAAGAAATGACGCTACTGTGACAAAGGGATGAAGCTGTCTTTTTTCCTCGACATTTAGTTCAATGTGCTTTCAATGTGCATTCCCCACGCGCGTATCATCTAACGTCGTCCATCTCACAGGTTCTCAGGTCCTGCGGAGAAGACAACCCAATCCATCTGTTAGTACATGCAACTGAACACTGTCCGTCCCGACCGGGACTGAAGACTGCAACTGTTAACCTCCACCTGCCAGTGGCGGATCCAGGCATTATGGTGGGGACACCTGTCCAGAGGGGCGCCACCGCAAAAGTACCTGGAAAGGTACCTTTCCCTTCCGAGAGGGATGCTTCCTCGCTGAAAAAGTCAAGGCGGGGGTGGGGTGCACTCGAGCCTCCCCTTTCCTCCAAAGGGGGGTCTTTTTCTTAGAGGGGCGTCTCAAGCTGATAAAAAAATCGATGGGGTGCACGCGAGCCTTCCCAGAGAGGCGCATTTTATGGCCCGAGGTGCGCCCATCTTCCATGGGGGGAGGACACATGCCCCCAGTACCCCCTTGTATCCAGCCCTGCATCTGCATCCCTAGGATGTACTGGCATACCGCAGTGATGCCCACCAAACAGGACAGGCACTAGTGGAATTTCCCAAATATTTCCAGAAATTTTCAGGCGGCGCTTTTGCATGGTGCCAGTGCTTTCGAAGTGTTGCTTTTCCATGCATCGCTCATGCTGAATCTCCAATGCTGGATTTCCGAAATTTGCATGGTTTTCAACCAAACGGTGGTACTCAAGCACAACTTCTAACACTAAGGGTGCGTTCTTTGTCTCCTTCATTCCGCGGATTCCGTGGAATGTGACTTCGCATATTTCGTGAACTGCAGCCACGGAACGTTCTGTGAAATTTCGCGCCGGATTACTTTTGTGAGCCATTTGTGTCGCTGTTCGCAAACCTTCCTACTCATTTGTATGATTGGCATTCATTGCATGCTGTTACATTAAAGCAATGTGGTTGAATCACTTGTTGGCAACACCAGTAATTCTACAAAGCTCCCACCTATGATCTTATTGTTATTGGCCACCGATGCCTAATTGAATGCTCATGGTGTCAACAATAAAAAGGATAAAAATGCGAAATCATTCCGAGATGGCTCTTGTTCTAGGTAGATGAATGTCAGACATGTCCAGGGCAGGGAGGAAATTTGCATTGGTCATTGCACAGTGAACATGCCGACAGCGGACCGACGTCGTTCCGCTATATGGACGCCAGTGGCCCGCTGTCGGCTGATGAGTGGAATGTCCGCCAAGCCGACATGCAGCCGACACCCAGCCAACGTGGGACCGCTGCCAGGCTGTTGTCGGGATGCTAGGGGTCGGCTGGGGAGTGGGATGTTTGACAACGGCCCGACGTCAGCTGGCCGCTATTGATATGCCGAATTCAACCCGACATATGTGCATATTCCAGATCAGTATGCCGATGTCGGGCCGAGAGCGGCCTGATGTCGGCATGCCGTTTACGAGATGTCGAGCTCGCCCGACACATGCGGACAGCGGGCCGACATCGGCATGCTTATTGGGTGGAAATACAAATAATCAGAAAAAGAAGTTTCTGAAGGTAGTGTCTAGCTTACTGCTGTTTCACCTCAACAGATGAGAATTTGACCACGCTGCAACGGAAAATTCTCGCCGGTGGGAACATGACATTCATTAGTGACATCTTCGCACAATCTAGCCCAATCGTATCCACTCCACAACATTACTTGCGAATTTGCAATGTCTTCCTTGACCCGCACATCACTTCCAATGTGCGTCGCCATCTTGGAAGAAACCGCACAGGACGGGATGGACAGCTTATTTCAGTCCGCGCGTTCCCCGCAGAATCCACGAAATTTCACCGCGGAATTCGTGAGGAATGAACAAAGAACGACACATGACGTCAGAGTCCACGGATTTCGTGGACGGAACGTGACAAAGAACGCAGCTTAAATCTCCGCCCATACAAACGGATGCAATCACAGCATCATGCTACCTGTGTTGGCGGGCACAGGCGACTTCCTCGTAGGCACTGGCAAAGGCGGCAGCGTGGTCTAATGGGCATCGCCAAAGCAGGAGGAAGGGTCACTGCTAAACATCATGAAATTTGACCTTACGCCCATTGCGTTACATGAAAGGAATCGATCTGAAACACCTCGTTCACTCTCCCACTATGCAAATTATGTCATGCTAATACTTGGCCAATAGATAGAGCAAAACGTGCAAATCTAATTATATCTTCGATCGCACTCAACTGGGAGGTTCTTGTACTGATGAGTTAATCCATCGAAATCCGGAATTTCCGACCGTTGCCGTCTTCCGAGAACGGCAATTGTGGTGAGGGCTTCACACGTTGGTAACGGCAATTGTGGTGAGGGTTTCACACGTTGGTAACGGCAATTGTGGTGAGGGCTTCACACGTTGGTAACGGCAATTGTGGTGAGGGCTTCACACGTTGGTAATGGCAATTGTGGTGAGGGTTTCACACGTTGGTAACGGCAATTGTGGTGAGGGCTTCACACGTTGGTAACGGCAATTGTGGTGAGGGCTTCACACGTTGGTAATGGCAATTGTGGTGAGGGCTTCACACGTTGGTAATGGCAATTGTGGTGAGGGCTTCACACGTTGGTAACGGCAATTGTGGTGAGGGTTTCACACGTTGGTAACGGCAATTGTGGTGAGGGTTTCACACGTTGGTAACGGCAATTGTGGTGAGGGCTTCACACGTTGGTAACGGCAATTGTGGTGAGGGTTTCACACGTTGGTAACGGCAATTGTGGTGAGGGCTTCACACGTTGGTAATGGCAATTATGGTGAGGGCTTCACACGTTGGTAATGGCAATTGTGGTGAGGGTTTCACACGTTGGTAATGGCAATTGTGGTGAGGGCTTCACACGTTGGTAACGGCAATTATGGTGAGGGCTTCACACGTTGGTAATGGCAATTGTGGTGGGGCTTCACACGTTGGTAATGGCAATTGTAGCTCACACGTTGGTAATGGCAATTGTGGTGAGGGCTTCACACGTTGGTAACGGCAATTATGGTGAGGGTTTCACACGTTGGTAATGGCAATTATGGTGTGGGCTTCACACGTTGGTAATGGCAATTGTGGTGAGGGCTTCACACGTTGGTAATGGCAATTGTGGTGAGGGCTTCACACGTTGGTAATGGCAATTGTGGTGAGGGCTTCACACGTTGGTAACGGCAATTGTGGTGAGGGCTTCACACGTTGGTAACGGCAATTATGGTGTGGGCTTCACACGTTGGTAATGGCAATTGTGGTGAGGGCTTCACACGTTGGTAACGGCAATTGTGGTGAGGGCTTCACACGTTGGTAACGGCAATTATGGTGTGGGCTTCACACGTTGGTAACGGCAATTATGGTGTGGGCTTCACACGTTGGTAACGGCAATTATGGTGTGGGCTTAACACATTGGTAAAACACCTGAATTCAAGATCAATGTGTCCTTGATCCAGATCTATGGAGTCTTGGCACCGCACTGACGAAAGCATATTGATTAAAAATAAAAAGCAGGAGGTAGCGAGTAGGCATTCAGGGATGGGGTACCCGTCACCTTAGCTTGAGTTGAATCTCCCTGGCTCATTTTTAGCGCGGAGAGCCGTGCAAAGCAAGCCACACAGGAAGTACGAAATCTTCGCGGTGCAGTACCATCGATTAAAAATGCATTACCCGCGACGATTACACCATCAATAGTCGTTTTGGAGCGCCAAGACTGCGTTCGACTCTGGTTTGCGAAACGCTTGAAGGGAATGCATGCCTTCCCCTGACCAACGGTGGTTAGGATATGCAATGTGTTTCTGAAATTAGCTGAACCCACACCTTGGAATCATTCAGGTGAAAACAGTCATTTGGCTAAGTTTGAGTGTGCCAAGATGTACTTGTCCACCAGACTGCTGGATGGGCAAATACTACGTATAACGTGTCACCTGCTGCTTGCATGACATTCAATTATGTTTTCACGATCCATTAAATTAGTGGTTGTTTTCATTGCAACAAAAAATGTTCCCGGTGCCCGCCCAAGCTTTTGGGGACCCCGGCGTCGTGATTGTCAAGAACCCCGGCACGATTTTTGGACCACAGCGTGATTTTCAGGGGCCCAGGCGCTAACTTTTGAGGCCCCAGCGTGATTTTCAGGGACCCGGTCAGACATTTTTAGAGCCACAGCTCCATTTGCAGGGGCCCAACCTGATCTTTTGGGGCCCCAGCGCGATTTCCAGGGGTCCAGCCCGTCTTTTTTTGGACATTCGTGACTTGAAGGACCCTGGCACGACTTTTTTGGGTCCCAGTGTGATTTTCATGGGCACAGGTGCGAACTTTTGAGGCCCCCAGCTTGATTTTCAGGGGCCCCGGTCCGACTTTTGGGGACCTTGCGCGACTTTCAGGGGCTCCTGTCGGACCTTTTTGACCCAGCGTCATTTTCAGGGGTCCCGGCGAAACTTCTTGGGCCCCAGCGTGATTTTTGGGTGCCCGACTCGGCTTTTCTGGGGCTCTGACGCAATTTTGTTGGGGACCCAGCGGTATTTTCATGGACCCCGGTCCCACCTTTTAAGCCCCTATGATCATTTTGAGGAGTCCCGGAACGATTTGTGGGGCCGAATGTGATTTTTATGGGACCCTGCGCGACTTTTAGGGACCCTCAATGTGATTTTTAGGGGTCCCGGTGCGATTTCTTTGGGGCCCCCAGTCATTTTCAGGGGGCTCTGCACAACTCTTTGGGCCCCAATGAGTTTTAGGGCCCCTGGTGCGATTTTTTTTGGGCCTCAGCAAATTTTTATGGAGCCTGCCACATTTTTTTCGAACCCGGTACCATTCTTGGGGCCCCACAACATCTCGGGGGGGGAACTGCCTCCAATGCCCCCCCCCTCCCTTTGATACGCCATTGTTCAGACAAAAAAAATCCAGCCTAGAATGAAAAAGACATCGTTTTTGTGGTTGTCTCATCCGCTCCTATTGGTTGCATTGCGCTTAGATTGGTTTGTCTTGAAGAGTAAAATTTTCCAGGGAAGGTATTGAACCTTCCCTGGAAAATTTTACGAGTGTCCAAGTGTCGTGTGTCGAGTGTCCAGCGAACCCAGGGAGGTCTCTGCCACCCATCCCCTGGATCTCCAACTTTTTTTTCTTCTTTTTTCCCCTAAATCTTTAGCGGAGGCAAAGTGCCATCTGCTAGAGATTGCAATCTCCACCTCTGCTGGAGGGCAACGCGCTCTGGTGTAATTTCCGTACCCAATTATGTCGGAATTAGGTAAGTGTTCTGGCCAGCTCCCACTCGTGCCCACCATGTGTGAGCGAAAAATCAATTGAACTCAGTTTTCTTGAAATATGGACATATATTATGAATTTTTAATACCTCACTCCGATATATTAAAACTCACACATAATCGGTGACAATGCGAACCGTGGAAGTTAATTGAATTTCTGTATATTTCTAGCCTGCGCATCAGGCAGGTTTCTGGGATCGCCTTTGTTCCCAAACCCACAATCAAATGACGTGGCGTAGCCCCTGCTTTCATGGGTATCGATTTAGTACATTTCTTGGAACCTGGACCCTCTAATGGTGGCTCCTTCTCCTTCCAATATGTTTTTCTTAACATGGACCCCTATGGGCAGACATAAACATTATGGACCCCCTCCCCATGCACCCATAAACATTCTTAACATGGACCCCTCCCCATCAACTTCGGCTCTCCCGCTCCCTCCATGTATTGCCTTCTCGTCCAATGATTTTAAGATGCTAGTGCCTCTGGCTCTTTTATAAGTGAACAAGCAACGGAGGATAAGCCGCATCAGAAGTGCAGCTCGAGATCGAGCCAGCGATCATTCCCGCTAAAACTTGCAATTGCTTCCAGTATTCAAAACGTCAAACACCGAGCCTTTCCGTGTCTCTTCCTGGTCTCTTTCAGTGCATAATTAGGACACGTCCAGCATAAATATTTGAATGTGAGCGCTCATGTTGCTCGCTCCCTTGATTGCAATATCGCTGTATAACCAATTCCTAGATAGCATTTTCGATCTACGCGACCCAAGGGAGTGAAGGAAGAGTCCTTGAGTAGCAATTCAATGATGGCCGAATCTCTGTGGCGATTTCGCGACTGAGGTCATGTTAAGATGACTAGAATCAACCCGTGAGCTAATCTTACATTTGCATGAAACAACCCCAATCAATGCAGACGTTCCACAGAAATAATAATAATAATAATGATAATAATAATAATAATAATAATAACAATACTAATACTAATAATAATAATAATAATAATAATAATAATAATAACGGGGTTCGCAAAATGCTGCCAACAAACTTTTTTTATTGCCATGCCAGCGGTATTAACCGATAAAACCATTTACTGGCAAAACCTGTTCACCTCGTATAATCCACGATAGGCTTATGACTCTGGGATCTAGAGAATCTCCAGATCCAGCACCACAAACCTTCCATAGTCTCCTGCACAATGTTGATGCATCTTAACTAATGTTTGCTAGGCCCCTATTATTAACAAGCGTATGCCAACACCTTTCCAACCCTGAATAATAATATGAAGAATAAGAATAACAACAATGAGGACGATAATAACAAAAACTGTCAATAACAATAAGAATAATAATATTAGCAAGACTACTACAACTGCCAATAATACTAATAATACTGCTAATAATACACATAATACTAATAATACAGATCATAATACTAATAATGATGATAATAATCAAATTAATAATACTAATAATGATGGTGATCATTGTGATGAATAATAATGATACGATAATAACACAATTGCACCTCATGAACAGACCCCAACTAAATTGAGGTTTGAGCACAAGTCGGCCATTGGATCCGAGAGTCCCATGCTGCACTAATTGGTGGCCATCAGCGCAGGCATGAGTGACAGGGTCTATCTCCTGCCACTCGTCGCACTATCTGCTTTGAACTCCAGCGCTGCTCATGCCAGCACTCGATCACGAATCAGGCGCCGATTACGGAGAAGCCACTCCACTGGTCGGGCTGGCACACGTCCATGTGGCGGACAGCGGGTACAAAGAGGGCTGTTGGGGCGAGGTCGAAACCAGTGGCCGAGTGGGCCGGCTATCGGGCGGCCCACTTGGGGCCGAGCCTTCTCTGGCTGCTCTCGGCCTGGCCTGCCGTAATCGGCACCCAATTAGCGTTGGCTCGACGTCGGCCAGCACCGGGGATTAATCGACGGCAGTCGGACGTCCAGGTGCGCGGCGTCCGCCCAGGAAAAACACCAATGACTTCACCTGACGGCGCGGCGTCTTCGCCGCAGCTGACGCGACTAATTCGGACGGTCCGACTCACTCGGCGTCTAATTGGCCGCTTCCGTGCCGTTGCCGCCGCCGCCAACAAAGAGCGACTCGCCGTGCTGTTTACACAGCGCTTCTGGGTTACAGCTTGCCCCGGGGACGGGGACGAGGCGGCGGAGGAGGCGGCCGCCGCGCTGATCCACACGTCCGACGCCGGCCGAGGCGGGCCGCCGAGCGCGCTGATTGCCCGGCTCCTCTCCACGCTGTCTCAACAGGCGGCTGGGTCACACGAGCGGGGCCGGGCCGAGACTGCTCCGGCCGTCAGCGGCCCACTCTGCCGCACCGGCAGCGCAATCCTTTGTGCCGCTGTGATACATGGCAGCTGGCGCGGCGATAAACGGCCACCGCCGGCCCAACAGCGCAGCCAGGGAGAGGGCTAAGAGGGCTATACCCCCCCCCCACACACACACCCTATTGGCAGGAGAACCTCTGGAAGAGGTGCAGATGAGAACCCTTACCGCCATAGGCGGTCCCATAGCATACACAAGAAGTCCTGTGTCCGCCATGGCCGCCACGATAGGCTTCGTGTCTGACACAGGAGGCCTCCTGGCCGCCATAGGAGGCACCATGGTCGTCAAAGGAGGCCCCATTGCCGCCACAGAATTTCCCGTGGCCACCATAGGAGGCCTCGTGGTCGTCAGTAGGCCCCATGGTCACCACAGGAAGCTCCACGCCTGCCAGAGGCTCCACGCCTGCCAGAGGCTCCACGACGGCGACAGTAGGCTTCCGATTGGCATAAGGAGCCTCCTGGCCGCGATAGGAGGCCACTTCGCAGCGATAGAAGGTATCTTGGACGCGACAGGAGGCCCCGTGGTAGACGCCGCCAAGGGGTCATTTAACACCACAGAAGGATCTCTGGCCGCGATGGGATGCTTCATGGCAACGACAGGAGCCCCACAAGCAGCTAGATGCTCTTTGAACGCCACAGGAGGCCCCCCTCCCATCTGTCGCAGGACCCAAACTGCCACGGAAAGCCTCCTGGCCACGACAGGATGCGTTATAGCGACGATAGGAGGCCCCATAGCAACGACAGGAGGCCCCATATATAGCGACGATAGGAGGCCCCATAGCAACGACAGGAGGCCCCATAATCGCGATAGGCCACGAGGCCACCACAGTGCACACCGTGCCAGCAGACAAGGCTTGGATGAAGAAAGCCCGCTGACCATCGGAGTGCACCCCCTGCCGGAACACAAAGCATGGATGACGAAGGTCCCTTTCGGGTCGGAGCTCCCATGGACGCCATCCTGTGGACGCCATCCTCAGATGCTGGCCCCCTCACAAGTCTGGTTGTGCCGTTGTGCCGGTCAGCCCGGCCCGAGGCACTGATATTTCTAGACGTCAGTCGCATGGGCTGTCGGCGATGGACTGCCGTGGGCTGTCGTCGATGGACTGCCGTGGGCTGTCGTCGATGGATTGCCGTGGGCTGTCGTCGATGGACTGCCGTGGGCTGTCGGCGATGGACTGCCGTGGGCTGTCGTCGATGGACTGCCGTGGGCTGTCGGCGATGGACTGCCGTGGGCTGTCGTCGATGGATTGTGGCCGCATGAATGACACACGCGAGCAAAAGGATTGCTGAAGCGCAGCGTCAGCTAGAACGTCGCAGACGAGTGTCGAGAACGTCCGCAGTGAACTGGACAACAGTCCAGTCTGAAGATCCACACATCAGTTGTGGTTTATCCACAGCGCAAGACATGACTGAGACGGCAGGTGGCCTCCGCCTCGTGCCTCGTGAACACCCCTGCTCAGTGCTCATCGACGCCGCTGCCGAGACAGCCGAGCCGGCCGGCCGGCGACGAGCAGTCGTCAGCGCGCCGAGCCGGGCCCGCCCAATCTCCGATGACACCAATCTGGGAAATCTCACACCAATGATCGATCCGGCGGGCGGCAGTGCGGCCGCCGCGCCGCCGCTGGGCTGGGCCCGGCCGCTATCTTTGATAGCAGCCATTAACGCCGGCCGGGCGGCAGGTTTTTACACGATAGTGCGCTTCGTTCGTTCGTCACGTCAGCCGACTCCGGAGAGGCCATCCATTACGTTTTTGTTGTCATTAGCTGTGGGCCGGCAGCAGGGAGCGGCGCCTCTCCAGGCTTGACGGCCGCCGTGTCACGCCATCACGCGGTCCGACGGTCTCGCAGTCACGCCGAGCGACAGTCACGCCACCACGACGGCTGTCCAGTCACGCCATCACGCGGTCCGACGGTCTCGCAGTCACGCCGAGCGACAGTCACGCCACCACGACGGCTGTCCAGTCACGCCATCACGCGGTCCGACGGTCTCGCAGTCACGCCGAGCGACAGTCACGCCACCACGACGGCTGTCCAGTCACGCCATCACGCGGTCCGACGGTCTCGCAGTCACGCCGAGCGACAGTCACGCCACCACGACGGCTGTCCAGTCACGCTATCACGCGGTCCGACAGTCACGCTGTCACGCGGCCTGGCCAACCACGAGAACGTCAGCCGGCATCAGGCTACGTGGAGTGTAAACAGCATCACGCGGCCACACATACTTCCCCTCTACACTCTCCACCGCTCCTGTCTGCCACCGGCAGAGTGGTGACGACACCCCAAACAGCGCCTAAGATCGATAACGTCCATCATGGAGCCAGCCTCAAAGCATACACGCTCGCTGATGACACTGAAACTGGACACTAGCTTAAGCATAGTTTGCTATTAACCATTACAATGCTACATCTGCGGCTGTCTTCTGCCCACAAAGACTTTCCCCTTCGACCCACTCCATGCCATTACGATCATTTCTGTCGTTGCCCTCGAGCGACGACGGCGTCCGCGGCCAAGAAATTCAATCATCTGACGTCGGGTGGCGCCGCCAACGAGACATCGACCGCAACCATCGCTCGGCCATTATAGCGGTCATTAGCGGCGACAGTTGGGCCGGCCGGCCGGCGGTGCAGATTGCCGCTCGCCGATACCCAGCTATCGGCCTGCCACCACCGCTGCCACCTCACACACGCGGCCGTCGGCTCGCCCCAGACGCGCCAGCACCGCCGCTAAACTCCGGTGGGCTCGGGCGCTGATTCAGGGGGCATCGACGGCGAGGAAAGACGCCGCAAGTCGACGCAACGGGGCTCGTGCAATATGCGGCGGCAGCGATGTTCAGCGGATAACATCCCGAGCCCGGCTAACGCTTCCCGAGCCTCACTAGAGCTCAGCCCAGCTGCACTATGGCCATTGTGACCGCTGTGGCGGTTGCCTATTTCCGCCTCAATCGTGGTCATCTGTCGAGCCGTGCTGACACCATTGCAGCCCCCCCCACACCACGATCCACAGCGTCCGGCCGCTGCAGATGCGCCAATCTGCAAAACTGTTTATCCGGCCGTCAGATAATGTGCGGCCGCGGTCCAGATTCGGGGCTCCCTCTGCCAGGCGGCTCCACGACTGGGCAGGCAGACTGGGCATAGCAGGTGCTGGTCAGACGGCGTTCTGGGTAGGCACGCGCTGGTCTGACGGTACTAGGGACATCAGCTGCTGGTCGGATGTCTGAGCAGCAAGGCGCCGGCCACACAGCGTCCGAGGAAGTCGCCGCCCAGCTGCCATCGACACAACCGCTCCCGGACCCGATCTTTGTGCGCCAGAGATCGCCTCCAGCCCCACTCGGTTGCATGTTTCATTCAAGCTGCCGTTCTTGCCGCATCAAATATATAGCTGTTCTGGTACTTATGCCTTTCGTTGGACCAAAGAACAAAGGTCAACGTCGGCGTATCTATTCTGACCAGCAAAGAGGACGTGGCAAGGGAATGAGCTGGAATCAGAGCCCGACCAGAAGCCATGGCCGCCGCCTAGTTCGTGATGTAGATTCGGACCGGGCCGGATTTGGTCTTGATCATTCGAGGCGGATTCGGACGGGAATGGAGGATTCATGACATATTCATGATTGGATAAATGTGAGCCTCGTGTGGACACATTTAGTGGTACAATCTGAAGAAGGGAGGCTCGGGTAGGGACAATTCTAGTCTGGGTCCGACGGATCGGACGGAACGAGCATTCGGAGTGTTCGACCAATCAACAGAAATAAACCTTTGTTTATTTCGTCTCTGCGAAGAATTCACGCATTGAAACGCTCAGGAGCGAGCGAACAATGAATCGCGTCAGACGAGCCAGTGAATCTACGGGTGTCAATGTCTATGTCAATGTCTGACCCAGCACCGATATGAAATAATTTCAGTAATGTCACACGAACACATCAGACCGTTTGTCTAATGTGTCACATATCAGTAATGTCATATCAGTACTGATAATGTCACATTATCAGTAATGTCAACACATTAGACCGGTCTTAGGGTCATACGAAGTCTACGGTTACTCCCCAAGATGATATCGATGGCCGAATATGACTAGTTATCCATTTGTATTGTAGCCCCCCCCCCCCTCCCCCACAATAAAACTGGTATTCAATTGATTGATTGAATATTGGATATATTAGATAGGACATTGACTGGACCAGGAAGCAATGGGATACTACTCTGGACCTGGAGGCCCATTCTGTCCGACAGAGGATCACGGTCTGGAGGCGAGTATTTTTCTTCTTCATATTTTCGTTGGTCCAAATACACCCAACCCAATTTTTTGTACCCAGACGCGGATCCAGGGGGAGGAGCGGAGCCCTCTCCCCTTGCCTCCACTTTTTGAGCGTTGACTATCAGAGTTCAGCCTGCTACACGTTTTCAGGAACAGGAGTATAGCATGCTGCATGCTTCAGACAGCATAGCCAATAATTATGAAGACAACTATTTTGAGACTCGCACACAAGCAACCAAAAACAGTGGAGGAAAATTGGGCGAGGTGTACCAGCAAGACTTCCCCCCAACCACCTCCACACACACACTTTTCAAATTCTGAATCTGCCCCTGGCATCCACTAGCTCGTGCATACACCAAATTAAGTAACTTCTTCCACTGTTGACATTTTGCAACATTTCCAATTAGAATACGCAGTACAGGCGTCATTAGCAGCCCAAAGCACACCTTGTTTCATAAAACAAATTGGACGAAAATTCGGACTTCTGTGAGTGTTTTGAGGAAGCTTTTACCTCACGCAGTTCCCCTACAAAAAAACTGCATGCACCCACGAATAAATAAGTACGACAAGGTCCAACTTCAGATCCACGCCAAATATGAGTAAATGTTACGGGGAAATTTCGTGCAATGTCTTTTTAATTTAGGCTCTGTCAATAGAACGCAACGTTGACCGATACCCATAGATTATATCCAATTCGGACCCATCAAGGTCAACTTGTATGAAGTTAGGATTGTAGGGCGCGTTAGCTGCTTCGGCTATATTGCGCTAGTTAGTTATTTGGGCTTTAGGGCGCGTCGACTGCTGTGGTCATTTTGCGCCCATGGCTATATTGCGCTAAATTCAATCCAAATCATTGACAACCAGAACGGCTGTCCAAATTCAACCCGCTTTGAAATGAAAATTGATTCGGTACGGCAAACAAAATAGCGATAAAAGTGTCAAAAATGCATCCAACTCTATCCCGATCAATGTAATCCGATATACGTATGGATAATCAAATCGATGTTGGGCTCTATCTCGCCGACAACATGACGAGGCACCGATGACGAGGATTCGCTGCACGTCACATTAAGCGCAGACAATTCCTCAGACTTTTTTCAGGAGGGGATTGATCAAAGACGGATCCAGAAGACCTTGGGGCTAATTAAAAAATATTGGAATTAAAAAACTCATAAGATTTCAGCAGTTAACATTCGTAAGGTCTGTTCAGACAATATTTATCTCATAAAATGTTCTTAGATTTCGTGAAAATGTCATTATAATGCAAAATATGGGCGAAAATCGACCTGTTGGGGAGGGGACATGGCCCGTTTTGAGACCCATCGATCCACTCTCAGGATTGATCGCTGGCCATGTTTATCATTTGCCAATTTCCCCCACAGGAATGCTGATGACGGCAAACTACACATGTCACGAAGCACATTTCTCTTGATATTTTGCAATATTATACAGGACGCAAATTCCAACCAAACGCCTGGAACTCAGCATGACATTAAGTACGAACCCGATGACATTTTGAATGCGGCGCTCTATTTGCCTTCTCTACAGCCATCCGCCCTACTGCGCCACTACACCAGTTCCAGTGTGACGCAGGTAGCCAGCTGACTGCACTACACTTACGAAAGTGACTCAATAAATGGAGAGGCGGCGGAGGTGAGAAAACCTCCATCAATAGTCCATGGTGGCGGTGGCCGCTCCGCCGGACACCGGGCAGAGCGACCGCAACCCTCTTGACAACGGATACAGCGGCTGGGGCGAGCATGTATTAACACGCGCACTGGAGGGGGGGAGGCGAAATCCGCCCACCCCTCCGGTTTTTCGCAAATAACTGCAGATTTTACCGGTCGATATACGCATTTTTCGGTGTACCTGCCTAGAAATGAACGACACGTCGTTTAAAGCAAGAAAAATTGAAATCGGCCGAATATTTTTCAAGTTAGGGGCCGCTAAAGTCAAAAAATGTTTTAGCGCCAGACCACCAAAATCGGCGCTGATGCGCTTCCAGTATACTGACAAAAGGGAAGTGTTCTAGGCAACACTAGCGACTTGTTTGATGCATATTGATATGCTGTATAGTTTCAAGGTCATGTTAGGTCACCAAGGTGAAGTCAGGTCAAGTTCATGACAGGTTAATGGAACCAAACTTGATCAACTGGAATGTTGCCATAAATGCACTACTGGTTGTCATTTGTACTGTTTGTCATTGAGTTTCCATACTTTATTCATGTACTTCACTCCCTTCTTCACGAAGCCGATTGCTCCGAGCTGCCCGACGGAGCAGTCGGGCGGGCGGCCGGTTCCGGTAACTGGAACAGGTAACTGACCTGATAAAGTGGTGCTATATAGGTGACCTGAGGTCAAATGTTGGGTCTAGCATCTGCATTGCATCATTAGTAATGTCCAAGACATCATTCATGCCCATTTTTGAGCATTTAAACACAATCACAGGGATTCATAACGATGACAAGCCAAGCCACGCAAAACCGGAAAATTTTGCCAATCTGACCTCATTTGACCTTGAAGATATTGACCTAAGGTCACGAAAATTGCACACAATAGAGTTCACTACCGTGCCCATCCACCCTGCGAATTTCGTTCCTCCAGCTTTACTTTACTAGGAGCCGAGATCTTAGGGGGGGGCGGAATCCGCCCCCCCCCCCTCCAGTGCGCGTAATTCTCAGAGGCCCTCCAGGGCGCGTGTTAACAACCCACGGCAGCGGCTGGCGGCACCAACTTCGCGCCGGCCCTTGGGTCTCGACATCATTTGTGTTAAGACACGTATCTAGCAGCAGACAATTATTCTGTACCGCTCTGAATTAAATATCCTGCCCATACGAGAACGTTACAGTAATGAACGTTATAGTAAGTGTGGTGACGGTAATGGCAATGGCGCGGAGATGGCGCTGATTGAGTCATACTACGCTTAACTATACATTCGATGAGCTACATTACTTCGAGTCAACAATGGAAATTGTACTCCGTTCTTTCTGAAAAATAAGGCTGGGAATTTCGCCGCCAATGTTGTTTCACGTTCATTCTTGTCCGTTTTTGGAACCAAAGGACAGCCTTATTTGGCTTTGCGCCGTATCCATGTAGTAGCGTTAAGACAGTGCAGTAGGCCAATACCGTTCATTACCATCTGGTGCCCTACTGCCGTCCACGACTCCGCTGCCGTACGGCGCCGTCCAGTACCCCAACGACAGTAACTCACTGTCGTCCAGTACCGTTCAGTACCTACTGTCGTCTAGTCTCCCGCTGATGTTCATCATCTCACTGTCGTCCAGCACCGTTCAGTACCTACTGTCGTCTAGTCTCCCGCTGATGTTCATTATCTCACTGTCGCCCAGTACCGTTCAGTACCTACTGTCGTCTAGTCTCCCGCTGATGTTCATCATCTCACTGTCGTCCAGCACCATTCAGTACCTACTGTCGTCTAGTCTCCCGCTGATGTTCATTACTTCACTGTCGTCCAGACCGTTCAGTACCTACTGTCGTCTAGTCTCCCGCTGATGTTCATTACTTCACTGTCGCCCAGACCGTTCAGTACCTACTGTCGTCTAGTCTCCCGCTGATGTTCATTACTTCACTGTCGCCCAGACCGTTCAGTACCTACTGTCGTCTAGTCTCCCGCTGATGTTCATTACTTCACTGTCGTCCAGACCGTTCAGTACCCACTGTCGTCTAGTCTCCCGCTGATGTTCATTATCTCACTGTCGTCCAGCACCGTTCAGTACCTACTGTCGTCTAGTCTCCCGCTGATGTTCATTATCTCACTGTCGTCCAGACCGTTCAGTACCTACTGTCGTCTAGTCCCCCGCTGATGTTCATTACTTCACTGTCGTCCAGACCGTTCAGTACCTACTGTCGTCTAGTCTCCCGCTGATGTTCATCATCTCACCGCGCGCTGCACACCGGCTAAGCCGATAACAAGGCGCGTTCTGGCCGACCGGCCCCACATTGGCAGCAGTCTTCCTGTTTTTGCAGGGCACGAGATAAACGCCGCGCCCAGTCTTATTGCAGGATGAGCTCATGTTTTTGCATTAGCAAATAAAAAGTTGTGTTTCTGATTCCAGTTGCATAAAGGCGTCAGACCGACACCAGTGGCGTGTAACTGTTATCAGCAGAAAGTGTTAGACCGACACTAGGGAGGTGGAGCTGTTATCAGTAGAAAGTGTCAGACCGACACTAGTGACGTGGAACTGTTATCAACAGAAAGTGTCGCAGGCGCCAATCAAGCAGCACATTTACCGTGTCGCTGGCATACCTACTACTGGTGCGCCACACAAACGGCAACAAACACCGACCGAACAAATTCCACCGACATATCGATGTCCGCCGGTGGAAATGTTAACTGTATTATCGGCGGACGAGCGACAGGTAATGCGGTCGCCGCCATTCGGCAGATCAAGGCCGGGTTTTCTCTGAGCTGCACTGCCTTTCTCCAGGACCCGTTCGTGATGGAAAGCGCCACTGGACCACCGCTAGTCAGCTGAAGCCTCCGCAGAGCACTCAGCGCAATACTTGTCTGTCGCTTTAGCTCGGTACGCCCATCTGTCTTCCTGTTTGTGTCACTCTGTCTCTCCACATGTGTGCCCACCTCTCTGCCTTTCCACCCCTCCATCTGCTCTATACTCTATGCTTTTTGCTGTATGCTTTATACTCTATGCTCTATGCTCTCTCCCTCTGTGGTAAACGAGCCCCATAGCGTGCCACGAGTGTCATATCACAGCGGCTTAGTCCAATGTGACCGGCGGGTCAATCACCTTGCCGAGCGACCTCACCAGAAACCAGTGCTTCGCGTCTCTTAACGTCATGAGTCTATCTCGCAACCCGTATAGCAGGAGTGCCCACCGCACACTTCCCGGACCGCGTAATCCGCGCGGGATTGAACACTCACGCGATCCAACTGAGCCGAGATTAGGGGAAACGTCGCGGGGCCCGACGGAGGCGACGTTGCCGGTGCGTGCGGACAGCGCGACACGTCACGGCTTTCGTCACCCGATGTGGCGGAGCAGCGCCGCTACACCCTGCACACTGACCTTTGCGCGCGACCTTGCCCGGCTTGGCGAGCTGATGGTCGGCGTGTGGCGGCGGCTGCGGCGTGCCCTGAGGGAGGCGGCCCGGCGGGCAGGCCGGGCCGGTCGGACCGCCGCGCACCGTCAGGTTGAGCGGCTGCTCTGGCTCGTCCCCGTCAGCCTGCTGGCGCGGGAAGAAGCTGAAGGCGCCCGGCCGGTGCAGACCCAGGATGTTGCTGATGAAGAAGGGCGTGTAGGAGGCTGGCGCGGCCGACAGGTGGGCCGGCCAGATGGGCCGCACGGGCGGCGGCGCCACCACCAGGTGCGACGACAGAGCGGCGCCCACCACGCCGTCGCCGGACTCGGACGTGGTCGTCATGCTGAGGAGGTGCACCGAGTTAGTCACGCCGGCCACTTGGCCACAAGCGAGCTGTCTCCACGACGGAACATTTACTGACGGCACACTTGGGTCACGGACGGGTGACAGACGGATCACAGACGGGCCACAAATGGGCTACAGACAGGTAATAGACGAGTCACAGACGGACCACAGACGAATCACAGAAGGGCCACAGATGAACCACAGACGAATCACAGACGGGCCACATATGAACCACAGACGAATCACAGACGGGCCACAGATGAACCACAGACGAATCACAGACGGGCCACATATGAACCACAGACGAATCACAGACGGGCCACATATGAACCACAGACGAATCACAGACGGGCCACAGATGAACCACAGACGAATCACAGACGGGCCACATATGAACCACAGACGAATCACAGACGAATCACATACGGCCCACATATGAATCACAGACGGGCCACAGATGAATCACAGACGGGCCACATATGAATCACAGACGGGCCACAGATGGACAAAACGAGCCGCGGCAATGCCCTGGAGTTCGAAAATGTACATGAAAACGACACCTGCCAGAAACTTGCGATAACTTCCTGCGGACAGAGGTTCGACTTCCTGAAATAATTTCGATAAAGCTTCACAGCATACAGTTGTAAGAACTGATCTGTTTCGCCATACTCGATTCCTGGCAACTGTCCTCACAATCTTGCCCGCATTACGGTGTTCATCTCTCAATATCGTCTCCTGCCCGCACTTTTCCTATTACATCTTTGAACTGTTTCGACGTCATCAGCGGTTTATTGACTTCTTCATCCGGTGGGTCACATACGTACGACAGATGGACCGCATATAGACCACAGCAGATCAGACAGAACACACAGAACACCGACAGGTCACAGATACAACGGAAGATCACACACAGGCTATAAAGAAGTGCTTGGGTTGATTGGCAGCAGCAGGGTTGTATTCTTGTATTAGAATCCTGGATTTGGAGAGGAAAATTGTGGGCATTTCACTTCGGAGAGGGGGGACGAGTGGTCTAGGGGTAACATGCTCGTCTCACAATCGAAAGGTTGTGGGTTCGAGTCTCACCTGTCGCTACTCTTCGCCCGCGACCAATCGGCGTGAGAGATTGGCGACGCGACATGACTCAACGGTCGACGTGTCGTAAAACCAATAACCAACCAACCAACCAACCACTTCGGAGAGGATATTTTTCATATTTCTGACATCAAAAGCACCTGATGTACTCCTCTGCCAGTTTTGGGCACGTCTGTCAAACAGCAATAGGCTTGTTGTCATTTTCGAACAACTCCATTCAATCGTTTGATGAAAAGAGCGGATAATTTTCAGGAAAGGATAATGTTTGGGACGGCAGATATCCGGCACAATGCCATGTTTCAACTCTGATCAGCAGGCTAGGTTGGTTAGGCACATGACGTCACTATTCACAGTCGTTCATGGCGTCGTTATCGCTGAATGATCGCAAGCGAGCCAAAATTGGAAACGCTGGTAAGGTTAGAGCCGGCAACCTCACGTTACGAGACAAGCGCGTCAGCCAGCGGACCGTCGCCTCGAACTCCGCATAAAGACCACAAATGGATCATGAGTAACGCGGAGAGTGCGGGCCATGTTTCTGTGCATTCTCAGACATACTGAGTCACCATTAGTCAGACGAACATAGTGAAATCAAGCCTGGCATCGCCTGGCAGCTTCACCAAGGGAGATGGGGCGTTAGGGTATGTCCTCCATACACAGGGAATTGAATATCCGATGTTTCGTGGAAAGAATTGGCATCGAACTCCTTCCGCCTTCAGCTTAACCGGCTCAGCCGCCAATTGAAATTAGTATCTGGTTAATCGCCCATGGCAAGCCATGCCACACTTCATGACATCACCAATGGTCGCTCTCAGCCAAGAATGACACCATTAATTCGGTTCGGGAAGGCTACAATCAAAGCTGCACTAGGATTACGTTTCCTACCCCTCCCCTCCCCCATATACATACTGCGCGGTATCACCTCGGCGTTGGGGACACTTCCCAACACCGACCAGTCTCCATTCGACATCACATCCAGCAGCGGTCTTGTGTCGCGTTGACGTCAGAGTTGTGTGCAGCAAGTGCAGCACATACCGCCGAGATAGTGTACCCAGGATGTGAGTCATCACCCACAGACGGCGCAACCGCCTCCGTCCGATAGCGTCCCGGCGGAGACGGCGCCGCACTGCAGAGTGGGGAGCGACCGACCTCCGCCGGCTCGCTCCCGCACAAATGGTGTCGAGTATCGCGAGTCGGCCGGCCGAGTGGGTCGAGACGACACCGCTGTCGACGATCAATGGGTCGTCCCGGCGCGACACACACCACTTCCCGGGGTCAGAGCGGCCTCGGCGACCCGCCGAAAGCCATAAGCGGCTTATGCAGTCGGTGGGCCGTGCAGCGCCGGTCGGTGCAGAATTTCCCATGGGATCGTCCGGCCGGCATCAGATCGGCACGCCTGCTCGGTCATTACACCGGCGTTTTTGAGCGGCCGCAGCGCCTTCGGTGGACCGGCAGCCGGCCGCTGGCCGAGCTGTCAGTGCTGGCAAATGAGCGGCAGCAGACTTAATGCCAGGCCTGCACACCAAACACGATGACTCACGCTGCAGCCACCGATCGTGCAGAACAGCGGCGCGCCGCCTCCAGATGGCTGGCCGGTACCGTAGCCGGCCCGGCGAGACTCCTCACAGCGTCCCGGCGAGACTCCTCACACCGACACGGCGAGACTCCTCACACCGACACGGCGAGACTCCTCACACCGACACGGGGAGACTCCTCACAGCGTCCCGGCGAGACTCATCACACCGACACGGCGAGACTCCTCACACCGACACGGCGAGACTCCTCACACCGACACGGCGAGACTCCTCACAGCGTCCCGGCGAGACTCATCACACCGACACGGCGAGACTCCTCACACCGACACGGCGAGACTCATCACACCGACACGGCGAGACTCCTCACAGCGTCCCGGCGAGACTCATCACACCGACACGGCGAGACTCCTCACACCGACACGGCGAGACTCCTCACAGCGTCCCGGCGAGACTCCTCACACCGACACGGCGAGACTCCTCACACCGACACGGCGAGACTCCTCACACCGACACGGCGAGACTCCTCACACCGACAGGGCGAGACTCATCACACCGACACGGCGAGACTCCTCACACCGACACGGCGAGACTCCTCACAGCGTCCCGGCGAGACTCCTCACACCGACACGGCGAGACTCCTCACACCGACAGGGCGAGACTCCTCACAGCGTCCCGGCGAGACTCCTCACACCGACACGGCGAGACTCCTCACACCGACACGGCGAGACTCCTCACACCGACACGGCGAGACTCCTCACAGCGTCCCGGCGAGACTCCTCACACCGACACGGCGAGACTCCTCACACCGACAGGGCGAGACTCCTCACAGCGTCCCGGCGAGACTCCTCACACCGACACGGCGAGACTCCTCACACCGACAGGGCGAGACTCCTCACAGCGTCCCGGCGAGACTCCTCACACCGACACGGCGAGACTCCTCACACCGTCCCGGCGAGACTCCTCACACCGACACGGCGAGACTCCTCACACCGACACGGCGAGACTCCTCACAGCGTCCCGGCGAGACTCCTCACACCGACACGGCGAGACTCCTCACACCGACACGGCGAGACTCCTCACAGCGTCTCGGCGAGACTCCTCACAGCGTCCCGGCGAGACTCCTCACACCGACACGGCGAGACTCCTCACAGCGTCCCGGCGAGACTCCTCACAGCGTCCCGGCGAGACTCCTCACACCGACACGGCGAGACTCCTCACAGCGTCCCGGCGAGACTCCTCACGCCGACACGGCGAGACTCCTCACACCGACACGGCGAGACTCCTCACAGCGTCCCGGCGAGACTCCTCATACCGACACGGCGAGACTCCTCACAGCGTCCCGGCGAGACTCCTCATACCGACACGGCGAGACTCTTCACAGCGTCCCGGCGAGACTCATCACATCGACAGGGCGAGACTCCTCACACCGACACGGCGAGACTCCTCATAGCGTCCCGGCGAGACTCCTCATACCGACACGGCGAGACTCCTCACAGCGTCCCGGCGAGACTCATCACATCGACAGGGCGAGACTCCTCACACCGACACGGCGAGACTCCTCACACCGACACGGCGAGACTCCTCACAGCGTCCCGGCGAGACTCCTCACGCCGACACGGCGAGACTCCTCACACCGACACGGCGAGACTCCTCACAGCGTCCCGGCGAGACTCCTCATACCGACACGGCGAGACTCCTCACAGCGTCCCGGCGAGACTCATCACATCGACAGGGCGAGACTCCTCACACCGACACGGCGAGACTCCTCACACCGACACGGCGATACTCCTCACACCGACACGGCGAGACTCCTCACACCGACACGGCGAGACTCCTCACACCGACACGGCGAGACTCCTCACAGCGTCCCGGCGAGACTCCTCACACCGACACGGCGAGACTCCTCACACCGACACGGCGAGACTCCTCACACCGACACGGCGAGACTCCTCACACCGACACGGCGAGACTCCTCACACCGACACGGCGAGACTCATCACACCGACATGGCGAGACTCCTCACAGCGGCCCGGCGAGACTCCCCACACCGACACGGCGGACTCCTACAGCGGCCCGGCGAGACTCCTCATACCGACACGGCGAGACTCATCACATCGACAGGGCGAGACTCCTCACAGCGTCCCGGCGAGACTCCTCACGGCGTCCCGGCGAGACTCCTCACAGCGTCCCGGCGAGACTCATCACAGCGTCCCGGCGAGACTCCTCACAGCGTCCCGGCGAGACTCATCACATCGACAGGGCGAGACTCCTCACACCGACACGGCGAGACTCCTCATAGCGTCCCGGCGAGACTCCTCATACCGACACGGCGAGACTCCTCACAGCGTCCCGGCGAGACTCATCACATCGACAGGGCGAGACTCCTCACACCGACACGGCGAGACTCCTCACACCGACACGGCGAGACTCCTCACAGCGTCCCGGCGAGACTCCTCACGCCGACACGGCGAGACTCCTCACACCGACACGGCGAGACTCCTCACAGCGTCCCGGCGAGACTCCTCATACCGACACGGCGAGACTCCTCACAGCGTCCCGGCGAGACTCATCACATCGACAGGGCGAGACTCCTCACACCGACACGGCGAGACTCCTCACACCGACACGGCGATACTCCTCACACCGACACGGCGAGACTCCTCACACCGACACGGCGAGACTCATCACACCGACACGGCGAGACTCCTCACAGCGTCCCGGCGAGACTCATCACATCGACAGGGCGAGACTCCTCACACCGACACGGCGAGACTCCTCACACCGACACGGCGAGACTCCTCACACCGACACGGCGAGACTCCTCACACCGACACGGCGAGACTCATCACACCGACATGGCGAGACTCCTCACAGCGGCCCGGCGAGACTCCCCCACACCGACACGGCGGACTCCTACAGCGGCCCGGCGAGACTCCTCACACCGACACGGCGAGACTCATCACATCGACAGGGCGAGACTCCTCACAGCGTCCCGGCGAGACTCCTCACGGCGTCCCGGCGAGACTCCTCACAGCGTCCCGGCGAGACTCATCACAGCGTCCCGGCGAGACTCCTCACAGCGTCCCGGCGAGACTCATCACATCGACAGGGCGAGACTCCTCACACCGACACGGCGAGACTCCCCATAGCGGCCCGGCGAGACTCCCCACAGCGGCCCGGCGAGACTCCTCATACTGACACGGCGAGACTCCACACAGCGGCCCGGCGAAACTCCTCACACCTTCACGGCGAGACTCCCCACAGCGGCTCGGCGAAACTTTTCACAGCGGCACGGCGAGACTCCCCACAGCGGCTCAGCGAGGCTCCTCACAGCGGCCCGGTGCGAATCCCCACAGCAGCTGGGTGGGATTAGGAAACCATTATCAGCAACTCGAGCTGCTTTCGAGACCGTGTCAAGTGAGTGGGAAGCTGTTGGTGTTCTTCCTGGCGAAGCGGATGTTCAAACGTGCCAAGTTGTAAAGTTGAGACACCGCTTTCCATCGCGGAGGAGGATCAACATATGGTTGGCTGCTGTTAGAATGCAGGCAGGCGGAGTTATCTGTGATATACTGCTGCCTCAGGCCCGTGCAGTGCTCTACCGCTGCTTAATTTAGCCGTGGAGGGCGTATCGAACATTCGCGGTACTAGGGCACCATGCTTATTCCCCTGATTGCCACCACGCTGCATCACTCTTCCGGCTTGACCATAATGGTCACCATGACTAAGACCGGGTGGGGTCGGCAAGCGGTGGCGACGAGCGCGCATCATCTCGATCAGATGGGCCCAGGGAGCGGCGCCTGCTGCTGGACCGCCGCGCCGCCGCCGGCCGGCTGCAGCCACCGCTTCCCGCGCGAACACCGCCTTTGGCGCGGTTTCAGCCGGCCCATTCTGCGAGGGCGCGGCGCGGCACATATGATTGGTGCCGAGCTGGGCCGGCGCCGGGCGTGACCCGACTTGTAATGGCCGCCGAGTGGCATGTGCCGGGCCGGCCGTGCCGGGGCGTCCGACGCGGGCGGTGGGCGAGGCGAACACTGCTGATCGACAGTGTTTCTGTGCACGCGCGTCCGCGCCCTGCGCCGCACGGCACGCGGCAGCAGTGACGCCCACGGTGGAAGATTCTACCAGGAATTTCCGTGTGATGCTTGCGAACCGATTGCAATCGGCCGGGCCAGAAAACCCGCCTCGCGGCAGCCAAAGAACTTTCAATTAAACATTGGATCCCGACCGGCGTACCAGGCAATAGCATGGCACGAACGCGTTTCGCAGGAATGTGTGCATATAGTCACGAACCGGCGTTTCCTGCAACGCTACTAACTGGTTGGCACGTTCTCCAGCCATCATTATCGACAGGAAATTGTCGGCCGCCAGTTGCGGCAATGGGATACACGCCTGGAAAGCTTTGATTATCGACCGGTAGATGGCAGCATTGTGACGCCGGACTGACATCAGTGGCGCACCTCGCGTATTGATTGCCGCATCACTGGTTAACATTGGAGTTTCCGTGTTACTGACTATACAGATTTCGAGAAGATAAAATTATCATGGTACATATCAGGGATAGACAATGGGGAAGGGTGAGGAAGGATACTGTTCATGGACAGTGGCCATGTTGAAGCAGGAGCTGTCTTGCCGCGGAGCTACACCTACGGGGAAGAAGGAAGACCTTGTCGAGAGATAAGAACCATATAGGTAATCACCCTAAAAGCGACATAGATGCTGTGCGTGAATTCATAGAACCTGACCTTTCTCATTCAGCTGGTTGCTCTGCACACTTATCATTCCGGCGCATCAAAATCGGCCTTTTAGTTTTCATCCTAACCATTCTTGTGATGTGCGGATTAAAGTCAACTTTTCGTATTTTGATGGTTAATTTATGAGCACTTACCTACATGAATTTGCATCGTTATTACCAGTCAGGCAGTTCGCTTAAAGATAAGATTGTTGCTAACAGAGCTACTGTCGGAACTTAGCAATATTATATAAGGAATATCAACATTTTGGCGGTTCCTGGGTGACAGAGAACATTCATTTTCATTGCCGCTGGGTATATGGAACTGCGTTAGGCGTCAGACGCAATGTTAATGCGGACATCGGGGGGATCGCCAGTAAAGGAAGAAAACAGGTAGGTTCCTGATGCCATTCAATAACTCTGAAATATGCGCCCGCGACAAGCGCCCCCGGATGCTCACTAGTGTGTGCGCGAAGAATATAGTTACAATTTATGAGGCTATGTCTCCGTAAAATATGATGCGTAGTGTATTTATGAAAGTTAGCTTGCCTTCAGACGTCAATTGCATTGCTACTTACAGTAATATATTGTGCATATTGTTACTTTGCGTATTGTCTTCTGGAACTATTTTCCACCATAGACGGCGGGCCGCCGGCGCGGCGGCGACGCCCGCGGCCCGTCCCCGACCGACAGCCATTCATAATATGGCGGGGCGCGGAACCATACCCTGAATGTTAAAGGTTCCCAACGCCAAAGTTACATAACAGCGTAGTTCTTCGATTTATTGACGTTCATAGTCTGTTGTGTTGATAATGAGGCAAACAATAAAAAAAATTCGTGCATGGATGACTGATGGCCTCATTTTTGGGGTCCAATTCCCGAACATAATTTTTCATGATCGCAACTGAGCATAACGTTCGACGAATTCATTCATGGCAATATAGCACAGTGCCACGACTTTTTAAAATTCCTCGCACGTTTATTATATTATATCGCCCGTATATTATATTGTGGCAAACAATTATAAATTCTTAGATGCGGAACCCACGACTAGTACCGCCACCAGGGTCGCTAGTTATCGATTATAAGATCAAATTGATACGTTTTTGTAAAAGTGCCTTACTGGGGTAATCAACTTCAGATGTTTTTCTTTACATGTATCGCATTCCGGATGTCCTTGCGCGAAAATTGGTGTCGGCATTTTGGTGACGGCATCGTTTTGGGGGTCAAAATCCCGAACCGAATTTTTCAACAATCTGACTACAACTGAGCTTAATGTTCGCCGAATTCATATTATAAGGCAGTGCTGCGACTTTTTGAAATTCGTGGCCCGTTTGCTTGATATTGCGGCAAATAATTACAAATACGTGGATGGGTCAATGACGGCATTATTTTGGGGGTCCGAATCCCGAAGCGAATTTTCCAACAAGATGGACGCAACTAAGCTTAGCGTTCGCCGAATTCATGACATTATAACGCAGTGCTGCGACCTTTTGAGATTCGTGGCCCGTTTGCTTGATATTGTGGCAAGCCATTACTAATTCGTGGATTGATCAATGACGGCATTGTTTTGAGAGTCCAAATCCAGATCCGAATTGTTCAACAAAATGACCGCAACAGAGTTTAATGGTCGCCGAATTCATGATATTATAAGGCAGTGCTGCGACTTTTTTAGATTCGTGACCCGTTTTCTTGATATAGCGGCAAACAATTACAAATTCGTGAATGGATCAATGACGGCATTATTGTGGGTGTCCAAATCCCGAAGCTAATTTGTCAACAAAATAATCGCAACTAATCTTAACGTTCGCCAAATTCATGGCATTACAACGCAGTGCTGCCACATTTTTACATTTTATTGCATGCTTTCTTGGTATTGTTGAATTTATGACAATGTCGGGCCATTCTGTCTATAGTTTCCCCTGCCGGCCGATTGGCGGCGCTGGTTTCGCCGCCCAACGGCCGGCGGCTAATGTCCGCGCTTGACGCGTAACTGTGCTATAAGTGCAGGTTGAACTACAAAGGTTCAATGTCATGCAATATTGATAGGTGGGTAAATGTGTGCTCTAAAGTAATTTTTGAATTCTTGAAATTTCTTTTCGTAATGCAGTTTTATGAATATGGTTGACATGTGACTACTCATTTTCTCTGCAAATGCTTAGTTTTCAGTCGGCATGCAAAACAACATATAACATTAAATAATGAAGAAAAAAGAAGAATGGAGCATAACCACACCTAAAAAAATTAACGATTTTTGTTCTGTGATTGTTTTTAGCAGTAAAAACCTATCCTAGGAGATGCAAACCTGTATATAATATATTTTTTTATTTCGCTTTGTTCTTTCAATTTCAAGAAAACCTACCCTAAGCGAACCTAATCTAACCAAACCAAACCAATTTGCTTTTTGAATTTTTATTTCAGTTTTATCTTCCAACTTGAAGAAAACCTAACCTAGCCAAACCTAAACTAACCAAACCAAACCTGATGCCTTTGTTTGCTTCATGGAGGTAATATGTGTGTAAAAGGTGTCTCGTGTGACTATATTCAAGCACAATAATACCGCCAGGTGTACGTTTGGTAAACCTGTAGTTTAGGTCGATACGGGATTCTGAGGAAAAAATAGGGCATCGGAAAAGGCAATGTTAATATATTGTATATATTTTAACATTGTTGATATTGAGAAATGTGTTCCTAGATCTGGGTAAGATGATGTGACCATTCCTCCAAACTGAAAATGCATGCTTTTTCAGTTCGTGGGGAAAATAATACCAAGAAAGGGCTGGTGAGCGAAGTAGTACATAGCGAAAAATAATGTACCTTTGAATAACAAAATAATCTAACCTAACTTAACCTACCCTAATCTAGCTGAAGCCATCCTATCCCTGCTCATTTTTACGTTTTTTATTTCCTTCTTCAAAACTATGAAAATGTCACCAAAACTACACTAACCTAATCTAACGCAGTCTAAATAGCTTTGAAGAAAAATATATTTCTTTAACATTTTCGACAACCAAATTATAAAACCTCCGAAATGTATATTAGCCTAACTTAGCCTGGCCTCTATTATCTGAACGGTGTTCTAAACTGATCGTATACTGGGCTTAGAATGCAAAAATAAGGTAGCTCTTGCACCATCCAACACCTGTAGTAGGTTATATTTTTTAAGCAATTGGCTAAGTTAGGTTAGTTTCATATTCTCGCCTTATTCTCGAAGGTCATGCCTGACGAAGAGTTGGGTCTTTCGGAAACACATGTCCACCACGCTTCTTGCATTGATAAGCGGCGCAAATGACTTGTATGGTCCGGCACGCATCTAAAAATCACTCCCTCCTGAAAAACAACATCTACTGGTACAGTCAGGAAAAATTGAGCTGACTATATATATTAACCCTAGCAACGGGCATGTCCGTCAACAATTTTCTGGGGATTTCTCATTTTCTCCATCATGTCAAAATGAAGGGTACACGGTAGTGTAAAGTACAGATACACCAACAGGGAAGTCCTTCAGTTATATCTAGTTCTCATGACAATGATTCTTGTTTCTGTGCGACTAGCGGTTTGAGTACGATGTGGATACTCAGACGGGATGTACATCGTTCGATATGTGGTAGAATGTCTTGGACATGACCGATTCTTACAGTGGTAGAAAGCAGAGGTACAACTAGGATGATGTGACGGTGGGCTAATACATATTTTAGGGGCCCTAACCCGCACCAAAAATGTAAAAGTACCGGATTTTGACCGATATTTTTGGCGGGTCTCCTTTTCAAGTTTTTGTTGTGAGAATTTGTATCTCTCCTGTTATTGGCTCCTGATTTTAGGTTTCGATTTGTGGTCCCACCGGCTGATTCCTGTGGGGGACGATAACATGGTTGTGCGAATCAGGAAATTATTGGCATAGAAGAAATTTCCGGAGAGGCCATTTTTACAGTTCATGTGCATTGGTCCAATGATCAGACAAAAGTATTGCTATGGATTATGTGGTATGCTAGCGATGGAACAAACAAATGGAAGCCTCCATACCTACCTACCCTATTGTTCCTACACTCATGGAAAATATGCAGTTTCGCTCGATCTTTCCATGCATCGCCACAGGTGTAATGTTTGTTAAATTTAATTGGAAGTGTGTGGTATGCGTCTCCCGCGTCTCCCACGATCCGAGCGGCGGAGCCGCCCGTGCAGGTTTCTACTACCAGGGGCGCAACCGTGGGTTGATATAGAAGGATCTAAATTTCGTTCCACGATACCAATACCCCCTCCCCCCTCCCAAAAGGAATCATATGACACAGCTACCATGAGCACAAAGCGAAATATGGGCCGCGTCAGAGTGTGGCATGATCGTGAACCACACGACATTTTCTATCATAAACCCCACGAATATCCAAAGATCAATCTTTTTAGCAGGCGCGGACCATGGAACTGAAATACGAAGGTGAGCGATCAAAGATAGTAAAGTTTTAGTCCATAGTTCCACACCGTTAACTGCCATGCATGAGCATCACTTGCATACTTCACTGCACTGACATACTTCTGGGATTCTCAGCAACAAGACGATGGCTACCGCAAGATGTCATGTTAGTGATTGTAAACACGTACGCCTCGTTCCAAGTAAGGTATTGCCTGCCATGTACGGCAGCAGCAGCGACTTCCCTAGGCCTATATATCGCATTAAAATGATTCACTTCTCGGCCAGGGTAAACAGTGATAGAAAACAACAATCATGTTCATTTAGTGATACCCAGCAAACGTTAAATGGCTTGAGCTGCTCTATTCTAAAGGTCAATATATATGGTTTCATTGTGCATACTGTTCAGAGGTTGTCTTGCTTACGTCGGAGAAGGCAAACGTTTGGAGTTTGCTTGAACAGCTCAACGCTGAATGACAAAGAGGGCGGATATTCGCCGGATATGCAACCGCCACTAAAGTTTTTTTTTGTCGAGAATAACCTTAAAAAAAAACTTGTCCCGCAGAGCGATGGAGGGTTTTCGGATAGCTCGTGGGGCATCCTTTTCGCGTTCTTTACCGATTTTTCCGAGGCTATGTCTGGTTATCTTCTATCACGGAGCTATCACGCAATGAATGAAGTTTTTGCGGCTATTTTTTGGTGAAGCCTCTGCTTTTCGTGGTTTCTTGCACTTTATAACACTGAGGGAACAATGTTTTATCTTTTATACAGCTTGGGGTTTATCCTAACAAGATAACATCGGTAATTGACCTCTTCATGGTCATCCGATGCCACGACCTAAGGTGACCTATGATTGCGATTTCTTGGATCAGAACCAGTCTATCGCAATTTTGAGTGCTGAATTTGAATTCAGCGCCCATTTTACCCACGAAAAGTGAAAGCTGGAAACTGTGCGAAAATTTCTAAGCTTCGAAAATACGGTGACGACTTTGAACTGATCTGATGCCTTCCTGATGTGGCAAAATGCAACAACAGCGATATACCACTGGAAGGACAAGATTCTAAGGAACACATTGGGATGCATTTCGTGCGCAGCTCAGCAGTAACTTTGACAAATTTCCGAACTTAATTACCTTTCCCAAATAGTTTAGATCTGACTTTACCCAACATGTCAATCAATGGCCCCAAGGGGACAAATTTTGTGTCAATTGCAAGATCCTGTCACAAGCTACATACTGGTTTTTGTTTCGTTCCTCTAACATACCAGGCTTGGAATCGGCAGGGGATGGGTGTTGTATCAACCCTAAAACCTCTTACCCGTAGAAGCTAGAAAAAATAGCGAATGCTGTTCAAGGTTAACCCACTCTTTCTCTGGGTCTTTCTACGCCCTCAAGGTTTTTCTGCGATAGAAAAATGGCGGTGGGCAGCACAGCAAAATATTCAGTACCTTTTCCGTCATTTATTTTGCGTCTGATGTAAAGCTTTCAAACTCAAGTCAAGAAAGGTCATGACTTGAGGTCAACTAAGGTCAACTATGAACCAGAGTCAAAGTCAAAGTCATCATACGTCATTGTCCTATAACAATTCTTAAAATTTCTTTAGGTTCATACATGTGAAAATATAGTGGAATGAACTATATTACATGATTACAATTTACCAGTGCTTACAACACGTATATCTTGAATTAGTGTTTCAGGTCAGGTCAGTGACCTGGCTGTGCCACGCCCAAGGCCCGACGCAAATTGTGTGGGCCAAGCGTGATTTTGGGCGACCCCAGTGCGATTTTCGGGCCTGGGCGCGAATGCTCGGGTACCGCTGTCTTTATTTGAGGCCCACGACCGGCATTTTTGGTGGCATCGACAAAAATATGTGGGACCCGGCGCGTTTTTCGGGGTCCCGGCGCAATTTTTCCGAGTACCGACGTGATTCTTGGGAGCCCACGACCTCGCACGGGGCCCAGTCGTTACAGATTCCCGGCGAGCAAACAAAGTTAAATTTCGGTGCGCAAGGCGTGCCGAAATGGAGCGAGTCCCTCTGGCGCGGCGGGGACTATAGCTTAGCTCCTTAGCTCCCCATCCCTCTGGTTGCGCTACCGGTAGAATGTCCTGGGCATGATTTATGTCTATACGTTTTTAACGGTTCCACCTGTATATTCCATCCGCTGTGTAGTGTCACAGCCGCGCCAAGTTCGCGAAAAAGAAACATCACCAAAACCAAGTACTAGCAACGAAAAACACTATCGGCCTCGCCGGATGCGGCCCGAATCGGGCCCGAGTCGCTGGCCCGTCATCGCCAGTCAGAACACATTGCAGCCACTAACGATCGCCGGAGTTGGATTTCTGTTCAAAAACCGATTCGTCAGCGTCGCGTCCGCGCGGTTTGATGCCGCTCCACTGACGGCCAGCGGCGCGCTGGCACGGCTCGCGGTGGCCGGCACGGCTCGCGGTGGCCGGCACGCCGCGTTGCTCGCCAACAGTCGTTGCGCGGCTCATAAAGTGAATGGTAACGACTGGCCGACGTCCAACTCCTAATGGTTTTTGTGTTACTTAAATGAGGGCGCAGTATCGCGGGCGCTCATCACTAATGACTCAGTCGGTTTAGCGCTAATCCAGCGAGCAGAGCGCGCCGGCCGGCCAGCCGCTGCCATATCGGTCCGAGTGGCAATCGTGCTTGGGCGGCGCGCCAGATGGTCGCCGATAGAGGCCGCTGCAGAGGAGCGCTGCACTGGGCCCTAAGCGGAAACGGCTCGGCCGCAGCACGCCACAGCGGCGGCCGATCGTCATGGTCCGTCGGCACTGGGCCACTCGCGAGAGAAAACCCGTCGGGCCGCCGCTCGGGTACCGCTGCGGCACACCAAACCGCTGCGCAGGTGGCTGCCAGCAATTCCGATAGAATTAGTAGCTTAATTAATGTGGCGATAGTCGTCGACGTGTGTGTAATTATGACACCAAATACGCGGCTCCGATACAGGTGGACGCGAGAGCGGCGCACTGCGGCGGCGTGAACACGTCGTTAGCTGGAGCGTGCGTCACGCGGCAGCGGCCAAGCAGCGCTGCCGCGCCTGGTACGTGATGACCGGCCGTATCTCCCCCACACCTCCACGGCCGAGTCTGCCGCCGGCGGCGAGACGCACGAGTGGCAACCGCGTCTGGCAGAAAATGTGGGCCACGCCGGCTCCAGCTCTGCGCTCAGTTAGCAATGGTTATCAGCAGGGCCGACATTTTCCACAATAATTGGGAGGTGGTGATGCAAATGTTTTTGTTTTCATGCCATTCCTTCCAGTATACTCCCATACGTCCCATGCAAAACCTCAGCAGCACTACGAGGGTGAGGGAGGAAAGTTCCCCTAAAAAAGCATGGAAAGTTTTACCCCCGGTAATCAGCTACTATTACCAACCGAAACTTTACTGGCGACCTTGTACCTTTGTTTGCATAATTGCTTGCATTGCTTGCTTGCTTCATGAAATTATCCACCAACTTTCTAAGCGAAGTTACGGATGTTCATTTCACAAACGTTGGCAAGCGTAACTCGAACGGGTAAAATTAGCTACCTAATTTTCCTTCAGATGGAATGTTTTCAAACTTATTCGGAGGCAGCACTTTTAAGTGGATTTTGTATGAATATTTTGTTTTAAAATCTATCATGCTTTGTATGAAATCGCGTTGCAAAAGAAGCCGGGCGTGCACCACCCATATTTACATCGACCTTAAATCAATAGTTCGTTATCGTTTCATACAAGAGGTGTGAGCGCTAGATCTGGCAAGGAGGGTGTAACGTCACCAGCAGAATGACGTCACAACATTTGCATGTTGAGCAATGAGGAAATTGATGCTGTTGCGACAACTATTCCGAATACTTCCGAGCTGTTCCGAATCATCAAAATACAAATTAAATGTTCTTCAGAAAAATATACACCCAAATCCTTGATTAAAATTAACGCGGAAAACAGATTTTCCGGCAGGCAGGCATCTTTCAACACCACGGGCATATGACCATTTGAGTTATCTTTATTGGATGCTTAATAAATTATCACCGCTACTGGCGAAACTATCAGGGGTGGTCGACTCATTAACACTCGCACGTCCGGCGGTCCGCGCCAACTTCGCATGTCCGGGGGGGGGGGCAGATGTCTGCCCCCCCCCCCCCAAGATCTCGAGAACTATGCTAGGTAGCGACAAACAGAAAACGGCTTTGGATAGCTGGTGACAAGCTCTATCGCAGCAAGTATTTCGGTCATTTTCTCGCTCAGGTCAATATTTAGGTCGCTGGGTCATCATATGTCAAATTCGACCAGATCGGGTGGGACCCTCAGATATTGGCACATATCTCAGGACCTGTAACAGATAGAAACAAACTGCAAATGCTATTCGACAGCCCTTGAAATGTGCTATCGACATACGCTACGTAATTTAAGGTCAGGTCAACAGATGAGTCACCGAAACAATGACCTCAGGTCAAGGTCATGGGGTAGAGTAGGGAGGTCATGTAATATATCAATCGACACGTCTTGGCGATACAAGCACAATGACGGTAATTTCAGCCTTCTAGCTCAATGCATTGCGATATAATGCGCAGAAATGTGCTAGTGATTTCAGGTGACCTCAGCTGACCTTGGTGGGGCCACTGAGCAAAAATGTCAGCGATAGCATTGCGAATAGCTTCCAACTACACGCCATAACGGTTGGAGGTCATTCCGAGAGCAAATATGTAACCAGGAAACATTTGTATATTTTTCCATAGGCCTATAATGGGTAAGCCATGGCCACGACCTGACCTCAGGTCAACGCTACGAAAAATCCGTGAGATACATATTATAGACCCTGATAAGATCATGACGTGATATAAGTTTGAAATCAATCGCCCAATTATTGTGGGAGTGATGCCACCTAGAATTCGGAGGGACGTTAGGTCACTACGCCTGACCTGGTGACCTGACTTGAGATGACCCAGGGTCAAAAATGTCTGAGGATATGCGGAAAAGACCACTGAGCAGCCATGCGAGGTTTGGCCTTGCTAACCCGATTAGTATGGCGGCAAAGTAGGAAAAACCGCAGGGGGGGGGGGGCGGATATCCGCCCCCCCCCGGACGTGCGCGGGTTAAGGCACTTCAGACAGTGGCTGACCTGAGTGAAGCTGGGATGTATTTTTAGTATGATTTTCGTTAAAAAAACGATGCCCTTATCAACCGGGAAATCGCAACATTAAAAACTAGAAGCAAAAAATGCATGGCTGACTCATAATTATAGTGAAAAGTTAAGTTCAAATTTACAAATTAACTTTGAATCAGCTCTAACACTGCTTTGAAATACACTCATGAATGAGGGAACCCTCTGGCACATATCGCCATACATTGCGCTTTCGTTTCATAACAAGCGCAGGGAATACGGCCTTCGCTAAATGCACAAAGACGTTCATTTGAAGTGTGAACGATTTGAACATTGGGACATGTTCCACACAAAATGTTCCCATTAATTCGTGAAATGAATTAATTGAAGGAATTCATTCGATTGTGCGACATGGTGAGGTAGTAGGAAGTCATCAATAGGCGACTTGCTACTACCTGAGCAGGTATACCTGCTTAGATATGCGAGAGGCAGCAAATGTCATGACCGAAAGACCAACTAAAACGTCTGTTCAGGGCCAGTGGGTCTTAACTGGGCATTGATGTGGCACCTCTGAGATTACCATGCATTCACTAGCGAATCCAGCAGACCCATCTCAGTCATGTCCCCTCCCCCTAAACAGGCTGATTTGGAGCAAAACTGGTCTTCAATCACAATTTATGCAAAACTAGAAACATTTGATGGGACAATGTTGCTCTTAGCTTATGCTTAGGCGCTAAGCTTTTTAAATCCAAGCAGTGGCATAGTCAGGACTTGGTCCATGGAGCCAACATCTGAAGAGGGCCCCCCGTCTACTTAGCCCCCCCCACCCCAAAAATCGCACTGGAGCCTGAAAGCTTCACGTTGGGTTCCCACAAATCGCACCAAAGGTCCAAAAATAACCTGCACTCCCTCCCCCACAAAAAGCGTGTCCGGGCTCCGAAACAGAGTCATGCCAAGGTCATAAAACCCGACCAGGAGGCCAAAAATATTGCGCCGGGATCACGAAACACCGAGCCGGGTCCCGAAAAAAAAATTACACCTGGACTCAGAAAAGCGACCAGAGCTCCAAAATCAGAAGAGGTCCACACAAATCCTGCCTCAAAATCTCCCCGGCCCTAAAATTTCACGTCGGGGCTCCAAACATCGGGTAGGGTCCCGAAAATACCGTGCCGGAGCCCCCAAAATTGCACTCGCCCGCCCCCCCCCCCCTCCAAAATCCACCGGTTCCCACAAATATGACGCCGGGGAATTAATAAAAATCGAGGCTGAGCCCCAATAATTTCCCTGGGATTCCAAGGATTTCTGTAGGGGCACAACAAATTGCTTAGATTCCCGAAAAAACGCCCCCCTAAAAAAGTATCGCGCTGGGGCCCAAAACAATGCGTTGATGGACCGAAACTTGAGCCGGGAACCCCCCCCCCAAAAAAAAAACGCACCGGTACCCCAAAAACGACCCGGGCTGCGAAAAGTTCAGAAGAGATCCAGAAAACCCGAGTGGGGCCCAGAAAACTCGCGTCCGAGCCCCGAAGCAATCAGACTCAGTTACAGGAAAGTATAAATCAAAGGGTAGTCGGTCCCAATCAAAAGACAGCTACTCTCAATTACATCAGCTCGAGTCCCAGGGCGGTCCTACTCCTGGGGCAGTCCCGTTCGCAGGGGCTACCCCTCCATCCAGGACCAATTCCCGATCATAGGGAGGCCAGTCCCGGTCACAGGGAAGCAAGTTCTGGTCACAGGAAGGCTAGTCCCAGTCATATGGAGGATAGTCCCGGTCACAGGAAGGCTAGTTCCGGTCACAGGAAACCCAGTCCCGGCCATATGGGAAGCCAGTCCCGGTCACAGCTGAATATCTTCTTCCAATGCAATCCGCCACCCATGATACCTGGGACCCCAGCCAGTCACCCAGGACACCTACGACTCCGACCCCCCACCCAGGACGTCTGGGATACCAACCCACCACTCAGGACACTTGGGAGACCAACCAACGAGCCAGAACATCTGGGACCTCAACCCACCATTCGGCTCATTTGCGATCCCAACCCTCGGCCCAGGACACCTGGGACTTCAACCCACAATCCAGGACACCTGGGATCACAACCCACACTCCCACGACACCTGGGACCCAAACCCTCCGCCCAAGACACCCAGACCCTCCACTCAGAACACCTGGGAGTTCAATCCTCCACCCAGAATGCCAGGACCCCCCCCATATGACACCGACACATCCAGTCCTCAATCCAGGACAACTGGCACCTCCAGTCCTTCATCCCGGACGCCTGGATGCCCCAGGCATCACCAGGGACAGCTAGAATCCGCCCTCGTCACAATCAGCGTGGATCCAACCTTCAACAGGGACAGCCAGCCCCACCTGGGACAGGGACCACAGCCGACCTGACCCCTCCCCACGCGCACACCCGGAAGTGGCCGACGTGCCAACGAAAGCCTCCAACGTCTTAGTCCGCCACCGACCGTGCTCGCTCAATCATCACAATCGCACAGATGGAGCCACCGCGACCACAACGTCCCGGGGCTCAACAAAGGAGCACCTGCCCAACATAGCCAGTGTAAGACGAGTAGGCCATTGCCATCGCAGCCACTGTCAGTTCTTAAACTCATCTAGTTCCTGAACAGGGATTCGGATCCAGTTCAGAACGCAGGCTCTAGTCATCTTGCCTTGTCGCGAGCCGGGCGTTGTTTCGTTTTCGACGATGGTGAAAGCTAAGATAGAGGAACCTTACCGGCATATCCCATCTATGAATATTACCATTAGTGGAGAACAAAACTAGAAAAGATGCGCTCTTTCAAACTAGGGATGAAGAAGCTTACATTAGCAGTAAATGCCCACTGCACAGCCATAGCTTCACATTCATTTAATGGGTACAAAGAGGAGGTTTGCGGCTAGAAGATGTGATCTATAAAACAGACCTAAACAGGCATGTGCAATGATGACTGTGCCAAAACGTGACCTCAACAGCTCATCTATATTTGGTCTTATTATTATTAATGTATTGTAAGTAAGCGGCAGAAGTTATCATAGTTTGTTGGGTTTTTACTTGCTATTTTAGTTGTTTTCCGAGACGCACGATTCCGTTGCATGACTCTGTGACCAGCGCCGCTCAGAGGCACATGGTGGTGGCTGCATCACCAGTCCCGTTGCAGCCGACCGGCGGCATCCTGCACAACGGCACTGTCTTTGTTCGTGCGGTTTGGCCATCTATGAATAAGGCCACAAGGTACAGGATTGACGGGAGACATTAATTATGTAATTTGGTATGCTTAGGTAACAGCTTGCAGACACCCACCCAAGGGGAGGTGATTCCCTCTGTGTGCAAAGTAAAGCTTCCCATACACACACTGCCCCGAAAACCGCTTCACATTAGGTTCTTTTATTTTAACTAGACTTCTTTACTAAAAACCTGGGTGCTGCAAAGGTATCTAAAAGGCTTCCTTCGTGGATTCACGTGTCGGTACGCTTAACAAACAGAACGTTTACTACCATCTCATCCAGAGATGGATTTAGAGAGGGAGGAGAGGGGGCGAGGATGGCATCGCCTTCCAAAGTTCCCACTGAAACTCTTTATCGATTTTGGCGTTCTTTAAATAATTATGTAGCTCTTCCACTCAGTCTTTTGCGATCTTCGTTTAAAAAAGTTATGGAGACCCTTTTGCGGCAATTTTGGCGCCGCTAGCAGTTCGCCATCGACATGATGAAATTCTGGATCCGCTGCTGATCAAACCATGCGGCACATGCAATTTAAGCGCCTGTCACGCACATTTATCTCCACCCCCTATCTGCTTCCACTATACTGCTCATCTCAAATTTGAATATGATCCCCTGGGTTACGTCCAAGCTAACAAGTTATAATGGTTCCTGAAAGTATTTTATCCCTGAAAATGACCTTGGCTTTCTGTTAACGGTACAGCCATTTCTACAAATATTAGCAGGCATAAGCCAACTACGGGCACTCATCCGAACTCCCCGTGGGGCGCCCTTCCGCGCCACGTCAGACGGCATACTACTACGAAATGTTCCCAGACCTGGGCACACAGTCTATCTTCCCACGTTCCGCAATACGTTCTCTGGACCAGGCCTCACTGGTGGCACTTACCTCTGCGGAAATTGTTGGCGATACACCAGCACAGCACCTGTCGATATGAGGCGACCGCAACTGCACGTACAGAACAGCCCCGCCGACCGATTCCAACGGCACTCTATTAGCGAATGACTACTCGTTTATCACATCTCAATTACGGAGTCGCTCCGGAGCGCGTTTCAAGTAGTCGTGCCCCCGCTCGCGAAGTTAATTGGCTGCTGGGCCGACCGCGCAGCACTGGGGTTATTAATGGTGGCAATTAGCGCCGAGCCGGTGATAAACCATCGGCACCGCGCGCGACCGACAGAGGGCGAGTCGGGGGCCAACTGATGGCCGCTTCAGCCCACGCCGGCGGAGGCTGCGCGTCCTGTCCGTGCGCCAGTAAACAAAGCAGCGCGCCCGCCGACTCACCGACCATTTGGGATCGGCCCGAGCTCGCCGGGGCCGACCAGAGTCGGACGACACTTTTTAAATCCTGTACTGCCTTCGTCAGTGTCATTAGGATTATTGTAATCTGGGCGTTTATGTGCCTGGGAAAATTCCGCAAGCGTCGGCATTCTTGCATGCAGTTGCAGGCCAACATTGTAAAACTATACTGGCCTCACCACCAAGGAGCATGCAACGGCTGGATCGGAACGACCTGCACTGGCGGAACTGGCCTGCAACCCTGTCCGTGTGGTAAACGGGCTTACAGGGCGAATCAGGAACGTTGTCCGATTACATCAGGTTGCTAATTTCACCTGGATCCATCTTTTCTCCCGTCACTAAGACAGTTGCACATTCAAGAACGACTGACAAGCTACTTAGTGCAAGACGTTACCATGCAAGACGTTAGTGTAGCCCAGAACTTGTGTCAGAAAAAATGTGCGAGACATGGGTGCATAATTGATTTGAACGCATACCCGGTGCCATTAGCCGCTCATGGGGCGCGGGGCTGCCTGAAGAGAAAACTTGGTGTCCTTTCCTATGAAATGATCATGATTTGTCCGCTTCATACATTCGGCATTCGGCGAAGTTTTGAGGACTCCAGTTACTTGTCAAAGATGGCTTTTCTTTTCAGGCTCAACATTTTGCCATCGGTGATCGGTCAGGAAATTTTTTTTTGCTCCACTGCCTGCCTATCTTGAGAAAAAACTGGATCTTTAAACACAATTCGCTGCAATCGGTAGCGCATCATCGAATAATACAAACGTGCAGGGTCAAACCTGCCTGCAACGTTTAGTATAACCTGAAAACCATTATCATCGAGAACAAAGCCCGACACTATAATGTAGTGCATTTACCACAAAGAGAAGTTCAGAGCGATCTAACTGGGCCAGGTCCGACCGTCACGCTTCTTAGGTCAAACCTGCCTACAACGTTTAGTATAACCTGAAAACCATTATCATCGAGAACAAAGCCCGATACTATAATGTAGTGCATTTACCACAAAGAGAAGTTCAGAGCGATCTAACTGGGCCAGGTCCGACCGTCACGCTTCTTAACCCTTCTTCACTCCACTATTACAATGCTTTATGCTATGCTAAGACACTCAAAATTAGCATCACTCAATTAAATGAATGTGTCCCACCAGCTTGCATAGCAATATTTTCTTCAAGCTACTCGTCACCTGCGTTATAAAAAAAAAACATCTGCGGCAGCAATTCTGGTGATGGTACGGCGCGCCACGCCGTCCCATCTAAAGCGACCCAAATTTGTCCTGGCGGGTTGCTAAGCTGAAGCAGTTACAATCTACAGTCAATCTAAAATATACAGTCTACAAGTTATCTGACACAACGCTATGATTATGGATCTGGTGTCTGCATCCAGGGGTGGATTCAGGAGTTTTGATGGGGGGCAGCAGTGCACTCGTCTGAAGTAACACCATTTCCCACTGGGACCTCACTGATTGAGAAAATGTCAAGGAGGTGGTCAAGAAAATGTCAAGGAGCGCCTTTTATGCTCAGGGGAGCGCACTCAATCAAACCAAAGGAAGTGCACTTGAGCGTGCTGCCTTCCTTTTCCAGCCAGGAGGGCACCGCATCTGTATGGGAGGTGAGCACATGGCCCTGTACCCCATTGGATCCGCACCTGTCTGCAGCATGGACCTCACAACCTGTATCTTGTCCTCTTTCGCTCAACAGCGCCTATCACTCTACAGGTTTTCTCACCACTACGCGAACTGCAGAGACTCGTCGCATCTTAACCCCAGCCCAATCTCTCCGGTGAAATCCTCACACCGGTCTCGGGGGGGGGGGGGAGCGGTGTTCGTTAAAATCCCCCTCTAACTTCCAAATTAAACGCTGTATGAACGCCAGCTGGCTATTTTTTAAAAGCCCTCGACGAGTAGGGACCAAAAATGGCCTCATTTTATAGCTAAGCTAATTTTGAGACTGAAAATGGTGGGTTTTCAGAAAATTAACTTTTCAAACACATTTTATGTCCTAATTTCTGGAAATGACGCAGAGTCGAAACACACTCCATCTGAGAGCTAATTGCACAGCGAATGTTCAAAATTAGTAACATTTGTCCATCACGAGCCAACATTAGCAGATCAACACCTTATTATGTCCTTGACTTCAAAAACAAATCTAAGACATACGTGTTGCAAGCACTGCCAAATATTAATCACGTTGTAAGTTTTATTTCAATATATTTTCACGTGTATCAGCTTGAAAATAAATATAAAAATGTTGTTGAACAATGACCTAGGATGGCCTTGACTTTGACTATGATTCATAGTTTTGGTTCCATTGGGTAATTTTGTTCGTATAATGCAGGTTTGATACTATTTAGGAAATGAAAACTCGAAAAAAAACCGTAAAAACAGGAATGTCTAAATAGGTGTTGCCCACTTAGCGCACTTTATCTTGACCTGGCCCCAGATCACCTGCCGGAGGTCAGTCTAACTCGAAAAGGAACTTCTCATAGTTAGACTTATTAGGGAACAGAGATGGTAACGCAGTATAGACGTATTAGGGAACAGAGATGGATAGGGCTCTTCGCACGGACGTTAACCAGGGTGGAGAAAATACAACAACAAAAAAACGATAACCTGATTGCTGTTAAATGGTAAAACGATAGCCTGTGCTGTGGAATGATGATGTACAGCGTGTATGTACCATCGAGCGTAAAATTTATGTGTCCAGAGGAAGGAGGTGGTGTGCAAGTTTTGTCCGGTGATCTTTCAAAATCCAAATATTTGTCTGACGCAATAGCGGTGTGACGTGCTCTCAAACTGCCGAAGCTTTGAAATAAAGAGAAACGTCTTAACAAGCGGATGTTAATTTAACTAATAATATGGAGAGGTAGCTGAATATTTATAAATATATATATATATATATATATATATATATATATATATATATATATATATATATATATATATATATATATATATATATATATATATATATATATATATATATATATATATATAAATATATATATATAATATACGCATATGTATGTATGTACATGTGCATGTATGCCTGCATGTTTGTGTCCATGTATGCATGCATGTTTGTGCACATATATACATATGCATGTGTGTGTCTAAGGATATCTATATGTATATACATGTGTGTATATGCATGTGTATATGTAGGTGTGTGCAAGTAGTTATTGGCATGTTTATACATATACCGGTGTATATATGTGTTGCATTGCCTGGATCCATCTGCTCCCTTTTCCTCCTCATTGCTCATTTTACTATGTAGTCCACTAGCTTGCTACCTAGTTGAGGTGCTCATGGGAATACTTCTACTAATACCTGGTGGCCTATTTGCAAAAAGAAAAATGGTTAAAAGGGATGCAATTATTGGTACCGAACTACAGTTATAGCGAGTGATGGCGTATGTATCGGCATCCTGAGGCATTCCTAAGCTGACTGTTCTGACTTTTGGACACCTGGCCATAGGAAGGCCCAACATCAATCGAACCTGTCGTAGTGCGTTTAGCCAAACCGGATAGGCTGCTGCATGCGAAACAGGGGTCGATATCAGAAAAAATAAGCGAACTTGACCAACTAGTGTGCCCGCCAAAGTTGAGTTTAAAATCCAGAACACACCCATGAGCGTCGTCACGGATTTTAAATCGGTGGAGGCAGCACGAGAACGTTTTAGGTCGAATTTGTTCCATGCAACGCCAAAGGCGCAATGCTAAGCTTGACTAAGCTTGGGGGACGGGCCACCACGTCCCCCGCGGTGGCAATGTCCATGCGGAGCCCCCTCCCGTCGTGCATAGTGTGCGTAGTTGATATTTAGTGTTTTCTTTTTTCCGACATGTTTAAGTAAGAACTTTCAATACCCTGACCAAGGCTCAATTTATAATAAATGAACTTGGCTTTTCATAGCAAAGCTTTTATTCAAGTCTGGGCCAGCTGGCTTACAACAGCATATACAACAATTTCGTAATCCACACACTTGGTTTCAGAATTACAGTTCTCACCAATAAAGGCTCATGATTTACCAGTATGTTCATCACTACCATAATTAATCATTGGGTGCCGAGAACAGAAGGTGAATAACGTCGGTTGAAGGTAGGGACCTGAAATAAATATAAATTGATTCACCAGTTCGATGCGAAGGCATCGAACTGGTGGAATTCAATACTGGTACATAGTGGAACTCAAAATTAATTATTTCGACGGCCAGGAGTGATCAAGCTGATTAATTCAGGTTAAATTGGAGGTGTCCGCTACCACAAAAAAAGAAGGGTCCTAATTACCCAGATGGGTTCACCCGAACATTTAAGGGACTCGAGCCATTTCAAAGAGCTCCGCGGGTGAAGGAGCTCTGCCTATGGATCATAGGTGTTAGAACTTCCGAATTTATGGGGAGGGACACCGGGCATTTGAGGTCGATTATTTCCAATGAACCTCATAGGGTTAATGCTAAGTTTCCCGATGTAACGTGGGGGGTGGTGGTGGGGGTGAGGCATACTGGAACAAATATCCGTCCCGCTGCCTATGCCATGGATGAGTACCAAGCTGCCCATGCTGTGCTGTACACCTGCTTCTTGCAAGGACACGACCTAAAATAGCTCGAAGTTTTGTGCATATCTGCTTGAACTGTACTGGTATATAGCAAGGATAAATATCAAATTTTAGCAAGGCATCAGTGGCATTCATCATCTGGTAAGCATGTCTCTTGAAGTTCTCCGCTTACTTCGTGGAAAAAAGCATGACAAAAACCAGCAATCGTATATTTGCATCCTTCAAAAGCTTCAGTGAACTTATATGAAGCCTTCTTAAAGAGTACTGGTTCCCTAGTTGCCCCCTCAGGGACGTTGCCACGTATTTTGAATAGCGAGAATGTGACGAGAGGGTGCTTATGTTGATTTTCCATGGAACGCCATAGGCGTAATGCTCAGCTTCGTAACGTTTCGGAGTTCGCGTCCCCCGTCCACCACCTCCCAGCTCCGAGACCCCTCCAGAAATATTCAATTTCAAGTTATTCCAAATTATTGAAGAATAATTAAACAATACTGAAGATAACATTTTCAACCGCAAGAAATTCATCGGTTACAACCGTAACCGCGGCCAAAAGTGCAAAGTATTTAGGCCAAGCGTCCCCGTCGGCCGGCTGCTTCCGAGATCTCTGCGCAACGCCGAGCCGTGGATACCTGTCATAAGACCGCTGCCCGACTCTGGCTACGTCCCTGGTGCGGCTACAACAATCATTCAAGGAGCCCGATGCATATATGTAAACGTCTCAGCAGTGGATTGCACGGTTGGATGCTGCAGAAGTCACTGCGGTGACAAGGTGACGGCGGCCGGCAGCAGTCCAGCAGTGGTCCAGTCGGCGGCGAAATGGCGGCCGTGTCCAGGTCACCACTCCCGGAAGTTTCTATTTGCTAATCTGGCGGTGGTCATCGCGCGAGCTCCGTGCCACTCATGAGCCCCGGCACGACTATTTCCCGACCGGCGGTCGCTGCAGTCCGGTGCGCTGCAGCGCCGCCCGCACAGTATAGTTATCTTGGCCCTACCCCTGTTTACTCTTTGATAACGAGGAGCGCACATACTTGAAACGCAATGAGGCGGATTCCCAATAGCAGCAGAAACAATTCGTCGGCGGCTGAAACGTCTCCAAACGGCGATCAATGGGATACGCAGTGATGACGCGATGATGACGCACGGCTCGACATTCAAAGATCACAGGAATAGATCTAAAGGAAAACTAGTTCAAATTCAGTTAAAGCTACGTTTGCGGGAATGTGATGTGCATGGGCATCGCTACATCGGGGAACGGGGAATCGGCTCCGGCACACTTCGTGAATTATAACATTACACATGTGCATGTAAAAAAATTGATCCAAGAACCTCCGTCCCCCCATTCCACAATTCGTGGCGATGCCCATGGTGCTATACCGGCAACAACTTACTGTACGAACTTCACGGAGATGTTGATTGTGGCAGCAAACTGCAAATATACGTTATATGTCGATAATAGGTAACAGGATATCAATACTCATCAGCAATATTTCAAGCACTGCCAATATATGATGCCAACGACTAAATGGTTAAAAACCACATAGCGCACCAGTAGTATTCTTAAAGGAGAAGCACAGAATCACTTTGAGGCGCCTTTGTGACTTGTACTTGTACTTGTACTTCGTGACTACTGGACAGATTTGAAATCACGGGTGTAGTACAACATCGTTTTGAAATTTGTGGTAAACAAATCCTCCCTGGAGTATAGGATCGCAAGATCAGTTGGGGGGGGGGGGTCAGCCCTGGTTCGGTCAACCTAGGTTACCCCCAAAAACCAATTTATCGCCACTTTATTTTGCCATTTTTAAAAAAACGTTAATTTCATAAATATTATTTCCATTTTCCAGTTTTCCATGAAGTTAGCCTAATTTCATTATTGTTTTTATGATATTTATATATGGTATATCAAGTTTCCGTCGATAAGAACGAATTAGAAGCAGTATGAAAAGAAACATCATGTAACCATGATAGCAAACTCCACATTGCGATCAGTGCTAAATGACCAGTGTGATTATCCATTTGAGAAAACATAAAATAGGATTGCTTGTACTATTTCAATTTATCAAAGAGGACAGTCACCACCAATACTGAAGAATATTTTGAAGAACCGCGAGAATATCGTCACAACTCATTAGGAACTTTGGGAAATCTTACACCTACATAGGTTGAACACGAGTAGTATGTCGTATTCGACATTTATGCGGCATTGCTTGAATTTTTCATGGGTTTGACTTCCAAAGTTGTGGGGGTGTCAAGTTGGGGGAGAGGCAGGGGGTCTGAGCTGCAAGTTTGGGGGGGCTGGAGCTCTCCCAACTGAATAAGATCCTACACCCATGCATACCACATTAGATGCCTTCTCAATGCAATGACGAAAATGTAAACAGTCATTTTGGAATAGTATCTTGTTGCCTCAGGCCCCAGGTGTTTCATCTGATCTTGAAATCATCAGGGGTGCTTGTCTGTGGCGTATCTCAAATTTGCGTCAAGGGGAGGGTCAAACGAATTTGGAGGCGGCCACCTACATCCATTTCAGAAAAACGACCGGATTTCGGCCACCATGCTTTCAAATGGACCCATTTTAATTTACTTTCAGCACAATGATAAATAGTGGCCAACTTAATAGTCCTGTGGAGGAGGCCTAATCTACCACAATCGTTTCTTAGTCATCGGATTTCAACCCCCTTTCGAAGTTTTTATTTTATTTTGGTATCCCTTGATAAGTCAGCCCACATTCAGCTTTGGACTTCCCAATCATAGGCCTAGGAACAGGAACAGGTGAGACATGAGCTTCCCCCTCCCCCAAAAATAGGTTGCGTTGCTTGACGTATTGGATCCCATGAACCAACGAATCGCCAGTGCGAGGGAGAGATGTAGACTCCGCAAATAACTTACCATGCAGACCTTTCCCCAAACGTGTGAGCTTGGTTGGATTTCGCCGGTTTAGTAATGCTAAACTCACGAAAATCTTAGATGCGCCTATGTAAGTTTGTCATGCAAGACTTTTAGAGAAGTAAAGATGGTTGTGTGTATTTACTTAAGCTCAGCACCCCAGCCACTGGGGAGGAATATGGTGACACCACTGCTATAAACTAGCAAGCCATAATTCGTGGCATATGACACTCCAAATTAAGGAAGGAGGGTGGTTAAAACAGCTCTCTCTTTCAGATGACACCCCAATGCCTCGGGGAGCGACATTACTCGATGTGATGGCAGGTATAATATGAAAAGGCTACATTCCATCACGCACAACAAGCCATTTATTGGCTGCAGTACCCAGCCAGTCTGACCAGGCCAGCTATCACGCACAGGTCACATCGTAATGTAGCCTCTACACAGAATGATCACATCACCAGCTCTCAGGAGGGCGGAACCAGGCGGGGAATGGAGCGCAGAGCGGGCAGGCCCGCACTCAGGCGATCACGACTCGAGAGTTGCCGGCGAAACAAAAATTAATATGTGCGGAATTACACAAAAACTAAGAGAGCGAAACACATTAATGAACTATACAATTAGCCAACGTGACATGCGCTTTCTCGTAGCAAATATTCCTATGGTAGTTCATATAGTTCCCAAGATGCAAGACTGTTTGACGTCGCTCAGTATTTTACCAGCCATTACTTTTGCTGTAGACTGTTCGTATGACAGACGCACGTAAGCAACTGCACGTAAGCAAATGTACGTATGCACAAATGCACGTATGACTGAATTACTCAAGTGTAGACGTAGGTAAAGGTAAGTATGGCTAATGCACACATGGTAAATGTTCGTCAGCTCAATTGTGCATGTGGCAAGTGTGCATGCGCAAATAGATGTACATACAAATGAACGTACAGCAAAGACATGTGAGTGGAAATATACGCGTGTAAAATGTACGCATGCGCAAGTCTACGTAAGCACGAAATCACACAAGCGCAAATGTACGTAAGTGCAAGTGTATGTAGGCCAAAGATGCGTGCATGAAAACATGTGTGTGCAAATGTACGTGCATATGCGGAAACATGCATACCCAGATGCAAGGGAACGTACGTATGTTCGCATGTACAAGCATGCTTAGGAGTAGCTACACATAAGCAATCGTACGTTAGCCCACGGGCGTTCTCAGAATATTGTTAAGATGAGGTGGTATTAAGAAGACCAGAGGTTTGTGTGCATGTGTGTAGCCACGGTTTCGAGATTGGGGGGGGGGGGACAAACCAGGGACGCGGGAAGTTTGGACCGGATAGAGCCCGTCCCCTCAAAAAAATATTCGGTTTTCGGCCACTTCATTTTCAATGTCTGGCTTTTAGATTAACCATGGTTAAAATGATATTTTTAGGACAAAAAAGTTCCACCAAAATTAACAAGTTTCTCTTCTCATCACTACCTATGAACGGACATAAGAAAAAGACACCGCCTTGGAAGGAAAGTGGCCCCCTCGGGAAGGAAGGACCGAGTACATCCAGCCCCCTCGAATTTTTCAGCCAGAGGCACCCCTCATCATGCCACGTCGAATGACACCCACATAATGCAAATTGAAGCCATAGCGACGAAACGCGAGGACTTTGAAAAATTCAGGTTGACCTTTGACCTCGAGGCTTGATCTGACATGCCCCGGGTTGAAATGTTACTCGAGGGTTGCCCACGGTCTATCTCTTGATACCACACATGGGTAGCTTTGGGAGAAAACGAAGAAACGCGAAGACCGAAGAAATGAGCTCGACATTTGACTTTTCAAATTAAGGTGATTTTTAACGGTTTGCTAGAGTACCTCACAGCACGTCGAATGACATTCACTTGATGAAAATTGAAGAAATAGCAACGAGGCGCGAGGACTTCGAGCATTTCAAACTAGCCTTCGATGTTGTGGTTTTACATTGAGATATCCCGATTTGAAATGTTACTCGAGGTTCGCCACGGGCTATTACTTGATGCCAGACGTGGGTAGGTTAGGGCGAAGAAGAACGTGCGAGGCGACAGAAAAAATCGGTTTGACCTTTGACCTTTGAAATTAGTTCAATTTCGTAACATTATAATACGGCACAAGCCACGTCGAATGACACCCACTTGATGCAAATTGAACCCATAGCGAAAAATCGCGAGGACGTCGAAAAATTCAAACTAGCCTTTGACCTTGATACCTTGACATATCCCGGTTTCAAAATGTTACTCGAGGATTCACCATGGGCTATCGCTTGATAGTGGATCTGGGTAGGCTTGTGCGAAAAAAATGCGAGACGACCGAATAAATCAGTTTGAATTTTGACCCGTCGATATTATTTCGAATTGTCAACTTTTCAGATATCGCACAACAAGCGACGTCGAATGACATTATCTTCTTCAAATTGAAGCCATAGCGACGGAACGCGAGGTCATCGAAGAACTCAAGCAAACCTTTGACCTTCACATGTCCCGGTTTGAAATATTTCTCAAGTGCTAACCACTGGATTAGCTTGATACCAGATTTGATATGTTTGAGCGAAAACGAAAAAAAAATGAAGCGATCGGAGTATCAGCTTGGACTTTGCCTTTGAAAAATAATTCGATTGCTTTGCTTTCTAATACCGCATGGCAAGCCACGTCCAATGACACCCATTTGATGGAAATTCAAGCGATAGCAACCGAACCTCGCGTTCGGTCGATATCGCTTCAATATCTCCATGTAATAAATCAAGCTAACCTTTGACCTTGAAGTTTGACCTTGACATGTACCGGTTTGAAATGTTGCACGATGGTTCACCACAGGCTATCGCTTGATACCAAATTTGGGCAGGTTTGGGTGAAAAAAATGGGAGGCTACTGAAGAAATCGGTTTGCGTTGGACCTTGACCGTTAAAGTGGTCATGTGAGACCTATGTAGTTGCTTCCAGCGTGTTCAGTACAAGCAGAAGCATTTGTGGTAATTGATTCAAACGATCATAAACCCGTCGCTGAATGCCACTACCAATACAAATACGCCTCAGGCGAACTTATCGCTGAATACAAATACGAATACGACATTAACTTTAAGTACGTGTTTAAGGATGCCATTACTCCCCTCCATTGTCTTGAATATACCCAAGGACACCCAGAGTCACGTTTGTTCAAGATATATCGATATATGCCCAGGGGAACGCAATCTAAGACGCGTAAAGCCTTGCGATAATGCAAATTTGCTGCCTCGCATGACACAATTTTGGTGCCTCCGGAAAGCCCATGTGCACCCCGGCCTCGATTTTTTTGGTAGAGGCGCCACTCCAGGTACTTTCGCAGTGGCGCCTTTTCAAAGGAAAAGCGCCCCTCCAGACAATTGCCCCCATGACAATTCCTGGATCTGCCCCTGATTACAACATTGCTCTCTCGCGGTTATGAACTCTGGCTGGTTATAAAATCGTATGCATTCACGTGTGGCTTCTCTTGTAAATTGGACAACTTCCGTTGAACCAGTAAGAGGAAAGCGGACAACTTGAGCAAACGGTTCAATATTGTATATGTCCGGAACAGCAATGTGGCAGCGCAAATTAAAAACCAGCAATGTGAGCGCCATCCAAGCAGGTTATGACGGATTTCTTTGGTGATCTCATAGTCATATAGGATATGAGTACCTATTATCGCAGAGGCTGCAAACTAAAAGAGATTTGCTCCTCATAGTCCTATTACATTCAATCATTGTACACACACCGGGCCTTCGACACCTTCTGAATTATTTCGATATCTCAACTTTCTAATACCGTACGGCAAGCCACGTCGAATGACACCCACATATTGCAAACTGAAACAAAAGCGACGAAACGCGAGGACTTCGAAAATGCAAACTAGCCTTGGACCATGAGGTTTGACCTGACATGTCCTGGTTTGAAATGTTACTCGAGGGTTGCCCACGGGCTATCTCTTGATACCAAACATGGGTAACAGTGGGAGAAAACGAAGAAACTCGAAACGATCGAAGAAATGACTTCGAGCTTTAACTTTGAAAATTAATTTGATTTCTGAACAGCTTACTAGAGTACCTCACGGCACGTCGAATGACACCCACTTTATGCAAATTGAAGCCATAGAGACGAGGTGCGATGACTTCGAAATTAGTCAACCTTTGACTTTGTGGTTTGACATTGACCTGTCCCGGTTTGAAATGTTACTCGAGGTTCACCACGGGCAATTGCTTGATACCAGACGTCGGTAGGTTAGGGCGAATACAAAATGCGAGGCGACCGAAGAAATCGGCTTGACCTTTGACCTTTGAAATTAGTTCGATTTCTTAACTTTATAATACGGCACAACAATCCACGTCGAATAACACCCACTTGGTGCAAATTGAACCCGTAGGGACGAACCGCGAGGACTTCGAACAAATCAAATTAGCCTTTGACCTTGAAGTTTCACCTTGACGTACCCTGGTTTCAACATGTTACTCGAGGGTTAACCGTGGGCTTGATAGTGGATCTGGATAGGCTTGGGAGAAAACGAAAAATGCGAGGCGATCGAAAGAGTCAGCTTGATTTTTTACTGTCGAAACTATTTCAAATTATCAACTTTCTGATAACGCACAACAAGCGACGTCGAATGACATCCATTTTCTGCAACTTGAAGCCATAGCGACGAAACGCGAGGTCATCGAAGAACTCCCTCACCAGCTCCATGGTGTTTTCAACCCATACCTTATGCAATGCAACAAACTAACATTCACTTAAATTAATTGCATATTCAAGGTCAAAGATCGACTGGACACTATCATTGCAAAAACCCTTTCCATAAATACCTTCTTGAGATATTTAGGCACCGATTTTCCATTTGGTTTGCTCTTTAATGCAGAGGGCAAGATGTCAAAACTTTGGGAAATATGAATGCTTTGCCTGGACATGAAATTGAATACAACTTAGAAGCTACCACTGACCATTTCCCACTTCGTCATAAGCAATCTGCACCAGCTACGCAGGGTAATTACGGCCATTATACCCAATTATATTTTTCAAGGAGGGAGACAGGAAATTAGCAACTTCAAACACGTTAATTACTGTATTACTGCTTTTGCTGGTAATTGTTGGGTGACATTGTATTACCTCACACAAACGCCTCAATGAAAATATTCCCGGGTCATACATAGCTACGCTAGTATACAAAACACAAATACAGGGTTGCCCTCCATTTTGGCGGGGAAAAATCACATAATGTACAAAGCTATACGAGAAATGCACGGAGTTCGTATGTCTTATGCGCAGCAAAATTGAAACTTGCCTGATGCTACCAATTATGCCATATAACATGCAAAAAATGTGTGACGTCATCAAGGCTTGAAGGCGAACTTTGGTGTACCTTCAAATTAAATGTATTCTGTAATGCAATAGGGTCGCTAAATATTCGCCTAGCGGAAAAGTTATGAATTGGAGACTGGAGCAAGAAGTGGAAACTTCTAGCTTTTTCGGCTATCGGATGGTACGGTGTTGGACTTTTTGATTTCGAACTTATATAATCGTTAGATGTTATATTTATGGACTTTATGATTGTTGGACCTTTTATTTTTGGACCTTATGATTCTTGGACTTCCTTGTAATTATATATTTTTGCTTCGGATGTCACTTTCTGAGATGTTACGAATCAAGATAACTAGACAACCGATAACCAGACAACCGATAACCAACGACCGATAAGTTCCGAATAACTTCGGGCGATATAGTAAAAGCGTGAGGTGACGTGCGGGAGTGCCTCCACCAATATAGATACAAGCGGCAGGCTGCTAAGTCGTGTTCCTTGCAGTATTTTAATATTTCTTATCGTAATTTAATAGCCGGTCTCGCATTGCGTTATAAATTACGCATAATTTTATGGACGTGACGCGGTATTGGGACTAGCAAAGACTTGGGTATCAGTTGGGAAGAAAACATGAAGGACATGAAATTTCAGAATGAGAACAAAATGCTCACAGGTGCTGTGAATAAAAGTACAGGCGTGAACGAGGTTAATCGTGAAAAGGACAGACCACCTCTCACCTGCAAAACCAACAAATTGGTAAGTTGAATTGGAATGTTTTATTGGTTAGCCGGCACACTATTGTAGCCATAAAGTCATAAAGTGAATTAGGATCCACAAGGGCCAATACATTCATCCCTGGCCGTAACGATCGTACGATGGGTCCGTACTACCGGACATAACGACAGCATGCACAGTCTATGCCAGCGTACGTAGCGAGCGTACGTATGAAAGGTCTCTACCTACCGTTCGGCAGTGGAACGTGCATACTTTCTGTACATATGGGCAGTACCGGCTGGGGTGGAGTGGAGGCCGATTGTGACCTCATTTGACCCTGAAGACATTGACCTGGGGTCATGAAATGTATACTGCAGTGAGTTCACTACAGCTGTAATTCCTCCAAATTTTGTGCTTGTAGTTTCAGATCTTAAGTGCCCAAACTCCCCCCCCCCCCAACTGGTGAATGTTATGTGAGAGGCATGTTGGCCGGGTATCTTCTGCACTTCCTACGGTAGCATTGCTTGCATTCAAAATGTAATGGAATGTGGTGCGTACGGAACCAGGCTGTTGAAATAAACAACTTGAACTGGATATGGACGCAAATGATAAATTCTGGTCGAAGCACCCTAAAGCCCAAATAACTAATGAACTGGATATGGATGCATTGTTTCATGGGTCACAAACCTTCGCTGTGAGGTAGGTGTATGACTACTTTGGTTCGAAGATGCCAAAAGTAGAATGCCTGCAAAAAGTGAGAGGTCTTACCGCAGGGCAGCGTGCAGCTGTCATGGAACCATCTCAGTGGCTCCAGTTCACCAGAATCCCTTTCAATTGTTTCTGGGATATGGGCAGATACAAGGGGCACTGGGGGCATGTGTCCCCAGTGTCCCCACAGGTTTTCAGCCAGAATTGTGCATTGAAAGAAGTCTGACCTTCAGTGTGCCCGAATGACCCCTCAAATTTTTCAGCGAGAAGCACCCTTCCAGAGACAAAGTTCTACGATGACAATTCCAAATGGTCCAATTGGACATTCATTGCATGAGTGGCTTTAATTAAGTATTTCCCTCTTTACTTTCATGGGCAAATATTATTACATCAAGCAACTCATATGATAGTGTAAAGTAATCTAAAGTGCAACATTGACCAACGGTCCTGACCGCTAACGATTGTGATCGGGTTAAAAAAGTGACGGCACCGAGATTTGAACCCACCACCACCCATACGGAAAGCAGACGCCCCAACCAGCTATGCCAACCGTGAACATGGCGTGGGCCGCGTACGCGATGTAGTTCATGCTGACAGATGTTTATTTCCTTGACGATCTCTGATGAAGTGTCGCATGTTCTTTACACACCACCTACATTCATACAGTAAGATCAGGTCTGTAAGAAGAAGATGCCATAAGCTTGGAGAAAAGACATTTATCATCCAAACCAGTGTGTTAATAAACTGCTGATTATGATTTTTGAGTGTGGATATCCACTGGAAAGCAAGAAAACAAGTTATTTATACAGGAAAATATCCAGAACATAAATTGGAGAAAGAAAGAATGAATGAACTGAACTTGTTGAAGCTTATCTAGCAACTTTGGTAGGTTTGGAGTTGAAGGTAATTTTGAATTCTTTGATTTTATTTTCCAATACAATGTTCATGATGTGGTTAACATGATGTGACCACTAATTTCCTCTGCAAATGTATACTTTTCAGTCAGCAGGCACATGACCTCACTACATGGGTGCTGCATGACCTTTGTAGTTGAAGTGCCCCTAAACCCCAATGACTAACTAACTCAGTCAGCAGGAAAAATGGCACCCAATAAGGGGCTTGGGGTTGGGCAATATAGCATAAAAAGTGGGTGGTGTGTAATGACCAGACATACAGGCTGTATGTTTGGTGTACTGAGTGGAGTACTGAGTGGAGTAAAGACCATGTTTATTGTCTCTGCACATGTTGTAGACAGTATGCTCCAGATGCCTCCATTTGCCAACACTGCACCCTCAAGAAAGTTGTTGATTCAGAACATTGTTGATTGGTTGGATATCCCATTTGGTTAATCTCCTATTTTGTTGAAGATCTAAAGCAATAAAACTGGAGCAGTGCAATTCTGAGATCTGCATTTCTGAGATCTCTCCAGGTTGGCTTGCTCTACATTGCTTGTTCCTGGAGATGACATCTGAATGATTGGCACAGTTGGTTAAGACATCATCTTCTATACCTGTGGTAGGGTGTTTGAATCCCAGTGTGGGTCTGTTTTTAACCTGATCATGCAGTTGTTGATGGTCAAGGCTGTTGGTGAATGTTGCACTTTAAATTAGTGTATACTATCATATAAGTTGCCTGATGTAGTAATATTTGTATATGAAGGTAGGGAGGAGAAATACTCAATTTATACAAGCCTAATCATGCAATGAATGTCCATCTTAACCTCTAGAGCCAAGATTGATTATGGCCAAGCTATCAGGGATGGATCCAGGAATTGTCATGGGGACATTTGTCTGGAGGGGGCCATTTCTTTGGAGGGGTGCCACTACAAAAGCACCTTCAGGGTGCCTCTGGTGGGAAAATCTGAGGGGATGGGGATGCATTCAGCCTACCTGGAGGGGTACCTTTTCCTCTTGGAGGCATGCTTCTAGCTGAGAAATTCTAGGGATAGGGGTGTACTTGAGCCTTCCAGAGGGGCACCTTTCCCTCCAAGGGGCACCTTTTCCTACCAGATGAGCTTCTGGCTGACAAATTAGAGGGTGGTACACTGAAGCCTTCCCAGAGGGGTGTCAGCATCCATGGGGGGGTACATGTCCCCAGTTCCCCCTTGTATCCACCCCCTAGTAAGCTAAAAAAAAGATACTATGAACAAATTGTGAATGATACTCACAACCAGTGTTGGATTTTCACTTCTCGTTCTTGGATTCGGAGTGTATAATCCTTGAGTTCATGCAATTACGGAGTGCATAATATCTGGTAACCATGGGGTGAATACAAATTACTGAGACAAAGAAACAAAGTCTTGTTTTACCATTCAAGAAGCATACATTACAGGTGTTTCATCCCACACAGCCTAAGTATGCCTCCTGATACTGGATCACATAAAAATAGTATTCACTGAGAATACAAACTTCACACAGCAGTCCTGTGTTGTGGTGCTGGAAAAGTGTTAAATATACTGTCATTGGCAAGAAGTGATGCATTTCATCAATTGATTTTCCATGCAGGTTTGAATATATATTTCATTTCAGGTATGTATGTATATTACTATGATGAAATATATTATTCAAGCTTAGGGTATCCAAAGACATGTCTTACACAGTTTACCTCCATGAAGCAAACAAATGGTTTAGGCTTGGTTATGTTATGATAAGTTGGGCTCTACTCTTAAGTTGGACAAGTTTTCATATCCAATGCCTTTTTTCTATTTCAAGAATTTGTTTTTCAACAATGAACCAGGCAAGGTTAGGTTATGTCAGGTTATGTTCCTTAATTTGCATTTTTAAAGAAAATTACTGGTTGAAATTTTCCCCCCTCTTTCAAGAGAATTGTTCTCTTTGCATTGAAGGTTAGGCTAGGTTAGGGTAGATTATGCCACATTTTTTCCTTTTGCAAATTAATTTTTTCACTATATTACCCAACTCAAAGCCCATTTATTGGTGTTGTTTTGCCTGCCAACTGGAAAGTATGTATTTACAATGGAGGTGAGTGGTCGCACCATGTAAACCACATTTATAAACATGGCATTGGAAAAAGGAATTTCAATAACCCAAAATTACCCTAAACTGCAAATTTACAACTAGAAACAAAGTGACGATGAACAAGAATTATGCCTTTAACATCAGGAACCACAAAACCTCGATATCCCTTATGGAAAATGATTGGTCCTGAACCCTGTGCTGATGAAGAATGCCCATGGCATGGTTGGATTTAAAAAAAAAATGTTTCCAATAGGAAATTTGAATCCATTCATTCCATGCACCACCATAGGCATTATGTTAAATTTGGAAATCATTATGTCGCATTGGCAACCACAAAAGTGTACAAATTTACACCTGTGATTAGCATGCTCCAACTGTTACCCATCGAAAGACAGCATTAATAGCAATTAACCATATTCGCCGCAATAGCATAGCCAGAAAAAAACCGAATTCCTACAAGGGGTATGCCAGAAAATAGGAGTCACAGAAGATAATAAAGCAGCACCTACCAGTTACTACTCCCACAGCACCTACTCTTTTTTCCAGACGCACACCTGAGGAGAACGAAAACAGAAAAATAACAATGGCTTCCCCCCCGGCTTCGGTACCTTGGCCGTTGCCTTGGCTGACTCGATAGGCCTTGGGTTGGCCTTAGCCTTCATCAGGGCTGGCAGCAACTTGTGTTACATTGTCACAAAAACAATGCAATCGAGACAAGCTGCTCTTTTACCTTTGGCAACAAAGAGTTCATTGCATTGGCTGGGTTCAAACCACTAAGCCAATCAGCAGCCTCCGTACGGTCAGCCGGAGTTGACGAAAGCCCAGTAAGCGGCTCATAACCACCCCTCATTTTGCAGTGTATAAGAACATGACGGCTAAATTTCCATTTTCCCGGAGTGGGAGAAATTAGTTGTCGGAGTGGCATAAACACTATTATTGCCACCAGTTTGTGGTGTACTGAAACAATGTAGGTCATGAAATGGAAGAACACTGAAATTTATGGTTATATGGTGGTCCAGTTGACTGTAAAATGTAACCAGGTTTGAAGAACGTTTTGGCACCATTTAGGTCATTTTCTTGCGTAAAATCCATCGGATATCTTTTTTGTTCTATTGCTCTGGACTGGTCCAGGATGCAAAATGATCAGTTTTGTTCATGTCAAGTTATGTAGAACATCTCAATCTTCAAGGAAACAAAAAGGAATGCAATATTTATAGCCTTTCTTGGCCGTAGTTTAAAAAGCTCCGACTGGAGTGGCAGCTGGAGAGCCGCGAATCCATCGAATCCAAGAAGCGCCGTTCGGGTCTGACCAGTCTGGAAATGGTGGTTTCCCTTCATTAGGCGAGCCGAGAATAGAGGTTTCTTTCACTTGGCGAGGAATTTTTATTGTATGCACCGAGTTGCCCACTGGATGGAAAGAGACGAAAGAGGCTCGTTGTATGCATCGCCAACCTTGGTAGGAACGACCTACGTGGATATAGTCGGATAATTCAAGGACCAGGTAGTGAGACTACTAGTTGATCTTGTGTAGTATCGGCCGACGTAGGAACTGAGGCCCAATTGAGGTTTCTTGAAATTTAATTATTCTTGTTGGTCTAAACTTCAGTATCAAAGCAGAAATATAGCTACCTAGCTAGAATGATGTATGCACAACCAGCTTAATGTTGAGAAGTATGGGTAGCCATAGCAAAATTGTGATTCCTTATATTTTGCAGTGGTGCACATATTTATTCCTCTGTTAGTGCCCATGCATGCAGTGGCACAGCCTAGGACAGGGTTGTTTTATATACTGGGGGCAGGGCAAGTGGACCCTCAATGTTTGCTTTGCTTCTCAAATGACAATTTTTAACATAGGACCCTGTGGAGTGTGCCCTCAATCTATTTCACCCTGCCCATTGCCTTTCATGTATTTCCCCATCCCAAATAATTTTCATAAATGAACATCCATGACCTAGAAATAGTATTTTCATAAGTGTGTTCGAAATGTGTTGGATTTGGACGGAAGAACCTTTCAGCTTGTTTCGTTTTGTTCTGGAAATAAAGCTTTCATTTTTGTAAGACAGTATATTTTCAGGAATATGGGATTGGTCCCCTTCAGTGCACCCATACAGTAACTCACAAGCATTGTTGTGCTCTAACAAAATGCTTCAGGAAATTGTGAAGTGCACCCCACCTCATACCCCAATCAACTCCATTATTTTGTTTTTTTGTCCCTGCAGCTTCCTGAACATTGCTATGCCATGACAAATCATAACATATGTCCACAAATATTTTGGGGATGTGATTGCTTTTGTGATTTGCAAGCTGTGTAGGGACTTCTCTAGTTCTCTAGTTCTGTCTAGCCTTGCATTCTTCCGAACACTACTGGGTCCAGCATTTTCACAAATCAAAATAATGTACACATGAAGGCATCGCTGTTTATTAATTCACATGTTTCAGACAATTACATACCACCTGCACCATTTCATGGAACAAATACATTGGTATTAATGTTGTATGCAGATTGCAGAGTGATCCTTAAGCATCTGCTGTCATCTGTTGCACATGCTAGCAAGCTGGCACTTGTCTAGTCTTGTTTGCATCTAATTTTCTGTTCCACTTCTGCATCCTCTTGGAATGTTGCTGCAGCTCTCATGGTCACCTGAAATAATGTGCATGTGCATGTGCATTATTCTCAATGATGTTGCCAAGTTGCTGTGGCAAGGACATAACATGGCTAGACGAGATGAAGAGCACCAAAACTAGAAGGGTTTTTCATTATCAGCCATTGCTTACCAATGTTACAGGCCCTTGGAGCATGCTGCATCCTCTGCTTCATCACAATCCAATAATACTATTGGATTATGACAGCTGGTTGAGATTGCTGTTTAAGCAAGGCTCTTCATGATATATCATGTAATGTAAGGAGTATATTTTTTTTTGGGGGGGAGTGTATAATTCTTTGGATGACAAAAGTTCGAAAAAAGGACCATATTTCCAACACTGCTCACAGCCAACAAATGAAAAATGTATTGATGGTGATATGTCAGAAAACAGACTTGTCAGGAACGTCCAGTCTATACACTGAGCATGTTGCGACCATGCACTATTCCATATGGTCATTACAGACAGCCTAAAAAGTAGCATTCAAAATAAATATGTAACAATCTAACCTAGCCTAACCTTCCATGCAAGAAAACAAATTATTGTTTAATGGAAAGTTTTCAAGCAATTTTTTGTGCTAAAAAAAAATGCACCTATCCTAACCTAGAATATCCTGTTTTTGAAGAATGTAATTCATTGGTTTAGATAAAAAAAACTTTATTTTTGAATATGTCTCCAACATAAAACAAAAGCCTAACCTAACCTAGCCTAACTTAACCCCTTTGTCTACTTCATGGAGGTAGAATGTGTGCAGAATGTGTCATGTGGTTGCTATAAACTGCAATAATACCACAATGTCTTCCTCTACCATTTCTTTGGGAAATCATATGTAAGAAAGATACCTACCCTTTCCTATGTAGGTATTGACTATTTAAGAAGTCGCATCACTTATCATTGACATAGTGGATGTTGCAGATTCCTTTAGTGATATAATATCACACTATCTAACATATGTAAGTGGGTTTTTGGCAATATAACATCAGTGGGCTTTAAGTGGTCCAACATCAGTTGGTTTTAATCAATCCAATGTCAGTAGGTTGTAGGTGATCCAACATCAGTAGGTTCTAGGTGATTAAATACGAATAGGTCAGGTTAGGTTTTTATATTGTAAAGTCATAGTCATAAAGTCATAAAGTGTTGAGGCTCAACAAGAGCCAGAGGGGCCCATTCAGGTCAGGCTTATCTAGAAAAGATACCAGAAAAGTACATGCTTACACCCCAATCAATCCATTATCTCAAGTTCCAAGGGAACTATATATCCCAGCCCATCTAGCACCATTCACCTGATATTGCATAACACACTCCTCAACAATTCCAAATTCCTCCAATCATGCCCCATTGTGCTACCATAGCAATCTCATCAGTATCACATATCCGAAGGTCGGTGCTGAATCCACTGCTAGGTGCACCCTATATAGTGTAGTATAATACTAGTAGTATAATATACCCTATGTAGCTAGTATAATACTCAATTTATCAGCATGGTCAAAAATATTGTCAGATGCCATTCACACCCACCTAAAGGGGCCTGTACAGTGCATACCCACTTAACATATATGTTACCACCACCCTTTAGAACTCAAAAATATGATTTTGCAACCTAAAATAGTTTGACAAACAATCCTTTGACAGAAGACCTTTATTCTTGTGATTATATTGTAATATTGTAATTATATTGTGCTTTGTATATTGTGTGTATATAGTGTAGTTATATTGTGATTTTGTATTGTTCTTCATTATATATTTCCCCACAGTTGGCAACAAACCATTGCATCATGTCTATCTAGCCTAGCATAATCTGATCTTACCTAACCTAGCATGACCTAGCATTTTTTCTTTTTGTTTTCCTGTGTTTTAAGCCTAACCTCAGGGTGGGGATAACCAAGTGGTTAAGGTGTTGAGCTCTGGGTACCAAAGGTCCCAGGTTCAACACTGGCACAACTCAGGACATTTCCCAAGCCTGCTGCCCCCCAGCAAAACAGTGTGGGTGGCGCCATTAGCCATGAATGTGCAATGTGCATAATGTGTGTCATGAACAATCCAATAAACAAACAAACAAGCCTAGCCTCCTAACCTGGCATCATTCTTCAGGACAAAATGTGTAGAAAATAAAGACAATTTGAAGAAAAAAAATCAGTAATTTCCTACAGGAATGAGGGGACGAATAGTCTAGGGTTAAGTTGCTTGTCTCACAATCAAGAGATTGTGGGCTCGAGTCTCATCTGTTGCTACTCTTTTCTCGCGGCCAATCGGCGTGAGAGATTAGCGATGCTACATGACTCAACGGTCGACATGTCCTAAGAACCCAATAACCAACCAACCTACAGGAATGAGTGTCACATTGTCACATGAGTCACATTGTCTCAATAACATTCAGAAGAATGTTTCTACAATCTCTTCCTTAAATGCCATGTCAGGCTAGAAGTAAAATATTAATTGGTGTAGAAATTCTGGCAAGATTCATGGTTTATATTCCGGAAATGAAATCTGAGTGAATTAAGCTTAAGTGAAATTGAAATGGCTTCTATCATCATCGAAGAAGCTTAGCATTTTCACTTTCTGGGTCATGCTGACAATAACACCTGATATTGCACTGGCAGCTGTGTCCACAAAGCACAAATTACACCACATTTTCCACTGGGAAATGCATGCATATGCATTAAATGCTGACATCAGAGAACTTGGCTTCCCTGCATTTGATGCACAAGAGTCACCTAAAGAATGTCCTGTATTCCTTTTGGCAAACATCATCCAGCATGTGATGTCATCAAAATGAGGATACCTGCATCTAATATGTAAAAAAAGTGCCTTTGTGATCATGTCATACATTCTTTGCACTAACATGTCACTACAGGATTGACATGACCTGACAAATTTGCAACATTTTGTGATCATTATTGAAGGAAGCATATCAATTTTACATGTCTTTTAAATATCCGCTTCTGTATCCACAGACTCAAAAGGTGCAGAAGAAGATTCGACAGACCACGGCAGTTTCAGGTGGAGACATTGCAGACAAACCTGGACATGGTCAAGTTCGGTGAGTGATTGTCACCGGACCGAATCCAGGGAACTCTGCATGTTTGTGGGTACTGTTTATGCTCCTGATGTCCTTATCCTGTTGGCGATGACTGAACAGTTGTTACTTGTTTATTAATTTGGTTGTTTTCCCTGGTATTGCAACATGTTGTAAAGACAGAATCGAAGTTCGTCGGTATTCTTCGGCTGACAGCTTTGCCGACGGTTGATAATTCACGAACTCCGTGTCTGTGTGCTTTTTGTTCCTTTATTTCGACGCATTGGATTTCACCGCTGGTTGCATTATGAACAGTAGTTATATTTTTGGCAAAAGGCTGCAGAAGAAATAAAAATAGAGCAGCATCAGGCCATATTTTCTGAGATAAGTATTGACGAGGCGATGATTTTTCGTCGATAAAATAGAGCATTCTGAATGAAAACAAAAGAAACATAAACCTCACTGAGCACAACAAAAGTTTACTGAATAAATGTATCTCTTGAGCTAGTACCTGATGAGCCAAAACACAGCCTACCCATGCACCTTGTGCAACCTGAAGGTTGATCGGGGCTCCGCACGATGCTACCGATGCGGACAGTGATTTTATGGCCGCTGCGCTGCACTGAGCCGAGAGACCTGCAGGAGATTACGGTGCCAACATCAACTGGCAATGCGACAGCTGTCGTAAAAGTCCTGTCCCGCAATCCTGCGACCAGCGGCAGCTTACCCGAGCACCAGCACAGTCATGCAGCCATGGCGACCGGTGGGCTGCATCAACGCTTGCATAACCACGAGCTGTCAACCCGCCTCAAGCACAGCGAATCGACGGACAGCTTAAACCCCAGCTCTACGCCACACCAGCAAAAACAATCACACGCGGCAGCGGACACCACAGCCATCGCCCATTGCAACGAGACCTCAGTGGTTGCGCGGCCTGCACCAGCCGGGGTCCGCGGAAAGCCGCGATCACGTGCAACTCCTGTAGCTAGCGCTGGCATACATCCTGCGCCAGGCTTGCATTCGTCCAGGCGCATGGCCTGCCCGTGTGGCACTGCCAACAGTGTCTTGGCCGCTCAGTCGACGTTACATCTACCTTTCATTTATCCATCTACCCAACCGTCTAAGGCCCCGGCATGCGATATTCCCTCGGGCTTGGCCAGGCCCCGATCGAGTACCAAGGTAAACGCCTGAATTCCCAAGGCAGCTCGCTCATCGGTCGCCGACTCGCTATCCAATCGGCTGAACGAGGCCCTGAACAACCCGACCCCACAATCCTGGTGGATATTTCTATCCTTCGCCTTCACCGCGATGCGTGCCCCGGATGCCGCGGAGAGCGAAGGACCCCGCCTCACCGCCGCCTCACACAAGACGGCAGATCGCTGAGATGAACAGCATGGACACGCAGCCAGCACAGTAGCGGAATGCCGCCACTCCCCGGATAGCAGTTACCGACTCGATCGCGCTCCGAGTTCGTGTTCATTGTGCAGATGGAGACATCCGCGCTGCCTTCCATGTCCTAACATATTGTGACACGTTCGCAGAGCCGACAGACGAGGTCATTGCTGCCTTACGCTGCAAGCACATGCCAGCACAGTACGACGAGGAGCTTCCTCTACCGCCACTGTCTCTGACTCGCCACCGTTGACCATCACGGAAGAGCGGGTACATGACGCAATTGCCACCATGCCGCCTAGCATGTCGGCCGGCCTCGACGGAATACGGCATCTCAATCTGCGTCAGCTGCTGTCCCGAGAGGCAGCAGAGTCTGGCCGTCGCCTCCTCTTTACGCTGACTGCTCTGACTAGCCTAGTATTGGGTAGCTGCGCCCCAGAGTGCGGATGTGACGCGCTGTACGTAACATCGCTGCACGCTACGGAAAAAAGACGATGGACTGCGACCAATAGCTGTTGGCAGTGTATACCACGGTCTGCCTGGGAGCATTGGCGCGCGACACATCTTTAGCACTCTCAGACCAGAACTCGGCCCCATCTAACTCGGAGTCGACACGCCGCTGGGGTGCGAGGCCGCCATGCACGCTGCTCACGAATATATCGCGGCCAACGTCACTTCCCCTATAACTCCCGTGTCTTGGTCAAAGTGGAAGTTAGGAACGTGTTCAACACGGTCCGCCGCGACGTCATCCTACTCCGCATACGAGAACGCTGTCCTGATGTCTACCCGATGGCACGTCAAGCCTACGGTGCGCCGACTCCTCCACATCGGCTATCAGACGGTGATGTCGTGCAGTGGCGTACAACAAGGCGATCCCCTCGGTACTGCTGCATTCGCCCTTGGTTCATCTTTGTGCTCGGGCCATGCGGTCAGCACTGGACGTATGGTACCTCCACGACGCTACGATCTCCGGCCCGGTAGACATTGTCGCAGCTGAACTCCGCTCGCTCGCCTCGACTCTGCCAGGGATCGGTCTTCAGCTGAACCCCGCTAAGTGCGAAGTAGCATTTCTGGGCGCCCCGTTCTCTTCAGTTTTCGACCCAGTTATGAGTGCAATACGCGACGCACTATTGGAGGTAGTAGAGACTCCTCTGGTTGTCCTCACGCTCCTCGGCTCACCGCTGTGCGACGCCGGCCTCATCGCTACCACCAACGTGGCCTCAGAGACAATCGCACGTCTGTGTGCCCACCTTCACTAGTTAGACAGCCACACTGCTGTCTTCTTCCTTGTTCACCACGTGTCGGCGCTACGCTTGTCATACTTACTGCGCTGTACAAGGAGCCTGTACTTGAGCACCCATGTACAAGGAGCCCGATTCTAGAGAGATTGATGAGCTGGTCTGCGAGACACTGGTAGCGACTTCCAACGTCGAAGCCGCTGCGTCAGTGGTACGGCGTGGGAGCAGGCGACGCTAGCGCTCAAACTGGGCGGCCTCGGTGTGCGTTCAGTCGAGGCCTTGAGACTACCCTGTTACGTGGCCTCACTGAGCGCAGCTCTTCCGCTGGTCCGCAATATCTGTCCAGGCCTCTCCGACAGCGACGCGCCGTCTTCGCTACAGTCGGCGTTGCAGCGTTTCAGGGAGTTGACAGGGGTCAGAGAGCTACCAGACGCGACATTCGCCAGTAATCAGCGCACATGGGACAGCCTGAGCGCCACCATGATTCGCGACCAGCTGATCAGCGTAGCCAACCAGTTGCACCGCGCGCGTCTACTTGCCGCTATTCAGCCGCACACCGCTGCCTGGCTGCAAGCCGTTCCTGTACCTAACCTCGATCTTCACCTGGACGACGAGACAATCCGTTCCTGCGCCCAACCTCGGTCTTCATCTGGACAACGAGACAATCCGTGTGGCAGTGGCGCTTCGCCTCGTGGCTGCAGTGTACGAACCACACCGCTGTCGCCAATGCAACCGCCTGGTTAGCCGTCTCAAACGTCACACCCACCTTAATGGCACAGTGACACGGCCTCTCAAGTGCGGACATCCCTGCCATCTTGGAGCCGGTGGATCTCGACCAGGGCGACGGCAAGCGGCCAGATGGGCTTACGCTGTTCCCATGCAGTGCAGGCAGGTGTCTGACATGGGACGCAACCTGTGTAGATACCTTCGTCGACACTGTACTGGTGCAATCTGGAGCCCGGGGCCGCGGCTTGTGCGGCAGAAGCTCACAAACGCCGCCACTACGCCGACCTGCGCTCGCGGTACAGGTTCGAGCCTCAAGCCAATGAGTCGACCGGCGTCCTAGGACCTGCCGTCTCAGAATTTGTGCGAGAGCTCGGGTGGCCCATAACGGCCCGCACCAGCAACACCACGAGAAAGCATGGCTGCGGCAACGCATTTCTGCCGCAATCGCGCGTGACAACGGGGCTTCTGTGCTTGCCACAGCCCGGCCCACAGATAGATCTTCGGTTGACCGCATGGTGGCGCCATTGTCGATAATTGGCTCCGACTCGTACTCCTAGTTAAACTGTGGTCGTCACGTCTGCCACGTGTCGCTGTGGGCAGTCGCGACAGCCTGCTTGACGGCAATGGCGGTGGTGATGGCGGCAGAGGTGGTGGCTGCGGTGGTGACGGTGGCGGCGATAGAGGCGGTGGTAGCGGTGGCGATGGAGGTGGGAGTGGAGGCAGAGGAAGTAGCCATGGCGGCGTCAGTGACGGTGGCAGTGACTATGGCAGCGGCGGCGGTCTCCACGGCGGTGGCAGCGGCGGTGGTGTCCACGGCAGTGGCAGCGGCGGCGGGGGCGGCAGTGGCTGCGTCAGCCACCGGCTCGGCCTCATCGGGCTGCGGAACATAGGCAACGCATGTTTTATAAACTCTGTGCTCCAGTGTCTGAGCAACACGCGTGCGCTGCACGATTACTTCCTGTGCGACCAGTACTCGTCCGACATCAACATCACAACATCGGCCATGAAGGCAGCACTCAAAGTTGTTCGCAACGCTCATGTGCGGCCTGTGGCGGCCCTCCGACAAGTCGAACTGGGTGGTCAACACGACGCCCTTCAAGTCGCAGGTGCAGCGTTTCGATGAACGCTTCGTAGGCTCTCGGCAGTAGGATACGCATGAGTTTCTCCACACTCTGCTGGAAGGTCTACACGAGGATGTCAACCGGGTCACCTGTCGACCCAAGCCCATTACCTCTAGCATTAATGACAACGTCAGTGTGAACCAGGGGTTCAGCGAGTCGTGGAACCGCTTTTTACGAAAAAAAAGAACTTCAAATTTTTTAAAACCTATTTGTCGGTTAGCTCAAGTCCACTCTACAATACACCGTGTGCGGCCATGCGTCCAACAGTTTCAACCCGTTGTGGGATCTTCCCTTCCCGTCGAAGTTTGGATAGGTGAGCCTCCAGGCCTGCTTCGATCTCTTCACTAGAGAGGAAGTGTTCGACGGAGATGAAAAGCCGATGTTTGGCAAGTGCTAGGAGCACCAGAAGAGCACCAATATCTTCTCAATCAAAATACTCCCTACATCCTGGTGGTGCACTTGAAACGATTTTCGCCGCAGGAATGCGACCTCGGCAAGTTCAACACGGCCGTAGGCTTTCCCGCGAACGGGCACAACCTGTTGCCCTACTTGGAGGCGCACACCTACAAATACAACCTATATGGCGTGGCCAATCACCTTGGCGCACTTTTCACTGGCCACTACACGGTACATTGCAAGTACCCGTACTTGTCGGAGTGGCACGAGTACAACAATTCGAGCGCGTAACCCACTCAGATGCGCACCTTCAGCAGGGACGCCTACGTACTCTTCTTTGAGACAGCTGACTAGTCTCAGTGAAGTCGTGAAATAAATTTGTACTAGGTAATCATAGATGTACCAGAAGGTTTCCTCATCTTACTCCTTGTGTCATCAGTCACCGTGTGTTTTTGCAGAAAAAAATTAGTGTGTGTGTCTGTATCGTGTGAAGACTATTTCACACTATTGCACAACATGGTGATTTATTTGATTTAAATTTAAGTTACATGGCATGATGATGAGTTAAGTACAATATTAAAGGAATACATGCAAGCGAAACACTTCATTCAACATACACAGCACAAATATTGTACTGCATTGTTGTTCATTCTGGTTTTAGACTGTTCCCCTGGTGTTTGGTTAGCATGTATGTATTGCTTGTGATGGGGTTGGTTAGCATGGTGGATAAACATACCTTTGCTTTAATTCAGTTTGTTTTGTAGTGAGGTGCAATTGATTGGATAGTGGTGTATCTTGTGTGCTGACTGTTGTTGTTGAAGTCCCTCTTTTAATAGATGCTGGTTGATTTTCTAGCTATGCAAAAGATAGTGCATGCTTGCAAGAGCTGTGTTGTCCTGGATTTTTTTTGTCCAAAGTATTATCCCTTGCAGACAATTATTCTCATTTTTCCTAAGTCCTGAAAATTGTGCACTGTGACAATCAAATGAATGTTACCATAATTCCTCTGATCAAATTCCCATCATCTAGACTCTCTCTGATGCTCAGACGTTCATTGGCAAAGAAGTGTAATACACAGTTGTGGAAAAGAACTGCCATTACATTGCCCATTGCTGGATTCTGTTCCACTTGCCATTTCTCATTAAATTGTTCGCACCACAAATCAGATACCATGAAGTTTGGGAATCCAAATTCAGTTCAGGTGAGAAAGATAATTTCTCTTTCCAAGCTCATGGCTCTAAAATTATTGAAATTTATTATTCGAACATACAAATTTAACCCTGGGGTAGTGTACTATCCAAAGCAGGCTTGTTACCTGTGCGATGAGTTTAGCAACTATCCTATGAAGCACACCTTGAATGCACGTAGGACTGCCTGCAGGCTGTGTTTGCTACCCACAAGAACAGTGCTAAAACCGATGCCATTGAAGACAAAAAATGTATAGGTTTGATAAGTTCAAGTGACATTAGAAGATAAAAAAAAGCGGTGTAACTCAACTAGGAGCAGGGAAATTATGAATGTGCGACCACACTTACAGGAAGTGGGGTCGCATATTGCTTATAAAAAGATATAGACATGCTAGAAAGAATGCATCGCAAAGCTAATTGGCTTATCAGTGGGTTATGAAATTTAGAATATAGCAAGAGGCTTATGACATATGTGTGCTCTTATGACATATGATATATGTGCTCAGTGCTCACTCAAGCATAGTAGATTAAGGGGTGGTATGATTGAAATGCTTAAAATAGCAACAGGGCTATATAATGTCAATATGGATGATGCTCTTCTTTTTAGGGCATCACATAGGGGTCGTGAATTCAGGTTAGACAAGTCAATGTTTAGGACAGTTAACATTCGCACGTCCGGCGGTCCGCGCAATCTTCGCCGGTCCGGGGGGGGGGCAGATGTCTGCCCCCCCATAAGATCTCCAGAACTATGCTAGGTAGCGACAAACTGAAAACGGCGTTGGATAGCTGGTGACAAGCTCTATCGAAAGAAAGTATTTCGGCCATTTTATTCGCTCAGGTAAATATTTAGGTCACTGGGTCATCATAGGTCAAATTCGACCAGATCGGATGGGACCCTCAGATATTGACACATATCTCAGAACCTGTAACAGATAGAAACAAACGGTGAATGCTATTCGACAGCCCTTGAAATGTGCTATCGACAATAAGCTATGTGATTTAAGGTCAGGTCAACTTCGAAACTATGACCTCAGGTCAAGGTCATGAGGTAGCCTAGGGAGGTCATGTAATGTATCAATCGACACGTCTTGGCGATACAAGCACAATGACGGTAATTTCAGCCTTCTAGCTCAATGCAGTGCGATATAATGCGCAGAAATGTGCTAGTGATCTCAGGTGACCTCAGATGACCTTGGTGAGGTCTCTGAGCAAAAATGTCAGCGGTAACATTGAGAATAGCTTCCAACTACACGCCATAACCGTTGTGAGGTCATTCCGAGAGCAAATATGTAACCAGGAAGCATTTGTATATTTTACTATAGGCCTATAATGGGGGAAAGCCATGGCGCGACCTGACCTCAGGTCAATGCTACGAAAAAAAACGAGATATATATTATAGTCCCTGATGAGATCATGACGTGGTTATTTTTAAATGTGCATTAGTAAAGTAGTGAATATTCCCTGTGCTTTGTCCGTAGTGCTCACTAGTGTTTATTGAAAGCTACCTGGTCATTAACGTGTCTTCCATCGAACCCCGCCATATGAGTGCTGATAGCCAGAAACAGGATCGTTTGTTCGTGCTGAAATGTGCAGCTATTCGCAGGTTCACGGTGCGTGCTGATGAGGAGACCGTTAAGCAGGAGCCAGTGGAGAGCTCCGCTGTGTTGGTGCACGCCCAGACGCAGACGGACGGGACCGAGTACGGCGCTGACACAGCGGCGGCTGACATGTGTCAGGGTGAGATACCGGCACAGCTCACTGACAGTCTGCACTGTCACTGTCCTAGGGGAAGGCTTTCAAGAAAACCCAAGCGGGGAAGATTTGGCTGAACACTGGTGTTAGCTGGTGCGTTCCACGACAGATCGACCAATGCACTTCGCCCCATACATTTTTATGGAGACAAAAATTTGCTCACAGGGTAGTCTTTGGTTCTGAATATGGCTATGCAAATTTCAGTCCGATTCGGCCAGCGGTTTTTGAACTATAGGCTCCGGCATTATGTTTAGGTCAAATAACATGGGTTGGTTTGATGATGGATGTCTCATCAATAAGAAGCGAAAACGGTAGCAAGTTATATATATGTATATATATATGCATGCATGCATACATACATGCATACATACATACATACATACATACATACATACATACATACATACATATATATATATATATATATATATATATATATATATATATATATATATATGTGTGTGTGTGTTTGAGAAGAAAAAGGATCAACTGAAACATTCCCGAAATAGAATGTAAGTATTTCCTACATTTGACCTCGTGACCTCCCGTGACCCCCGGCCCATCAAAATTAATAAATTTTACGGCGGAAATAAAAGTGGACGTGATTTCGCTGACCAAACAAAAAATTAAAAAAACATGCGTTCTTCTTATAAATACTTGATGTGGCCGTTCACTCTTCCCGACTATTTGCGATTTTGAGTTTTCCGGGTACAACGGATTTCGCGTAAGCTGTCTTCCACTGGAAAGCTACATGAGGTAGAACAATGACATACAGACATATAATTGGAAAACGTTTTTCTTTAAAAAAAACATTCATACCTTTTTCATATAGATCTTATAGTTTAACTTAAAAACCATCACGAATTTCAAGGTCACTAGTTGCCGATAGGTCACCCATGGGTTTATTTACGCGTAGCGACGCAATTGTACTTCGGAACAACTGATCTGTATTGAATAACATCAAACATAGAAATAACGCAACCCGACCATATTGAGTCAGGTTCTTTTACCTACATATTGCATCTGGCGCGGTGGGTAGATACCTATCACAAACATGAGGATCACTTTGTGTCAGTGATTCAGTGTTAGGCAGATTTATAATTTTGTGCTGAAGAAAAAGCGTTGCGTCTCTGTGGACTGCTGATCAGACTTGTGCTCGACTCGAGTTGAATCAAGAATCGACTCATGAATCAATCATTTTTGGACGAGTCGAGAGTTGAATCGATTCTTTTCCCCAAAACATATCTTGAGTCGCGAGTTGTATCACATCTTTCTTTTAAAAAAATGAGTTGAATCACGAGTCAATCACTTGAGTCACAATGAGTCATTTGAGTCTTGTGACTCAAATGCAAGTCATGAACAAATTATATAAAGCATGTATCTTTGTGAATAGTATGCCATGACACAAAGTAGGGAGTAAAAACACAGTATAATTATTCATGCTTAGCATTACAATTGTCAACTTATCAGCTGCCATTGAGTAAAGAATGAGGGGCACTTAAGTTAGTTACCAAAAACTGCTAACAATAACTACAAGTAAGTATTAATGTTAAGCTTGGCAATCATAATCAGTATCATGCATGAGTCAATCCTAGTGCCAGGAACACAACACAGAAATGGGATGTGATTGTGAAAAAGAATATGGCACCGAAACGACCCTGGCATTTACAACAGGCATTTGTACTGAATAAAATTGCGTTGGTATGTGTGACAATAACAAACCCAAGGTTCGGCCATGACGTCATCAAATATGTGCGACATTGTATAGGTAACTTTAGTAAAAATACATACTAAACTTCAAGGAGTTTAGTAAATATTCTTATTAAACACACTTCCCCTCTTACTAAATATACATAGTAAACCTTCGAGGATGTGTTGGACAGCACTGCCCTTAAATATTACAGCATCGCAAGGAATTTCCGGCATTGGTCGCGTTGTGGACGCGTCGGTTTGGGATTATAAATTATCGGAAATAAATGTCGAATTAAGGCAGAAACATAAAGTTTTCGATGTCAAAGAGTATTAAATCTAGTGCATAAAGTGTTTAATTTCTTCTTAACCACGTCTATGACACACCAGGTACGGATGATTGTACGCGATGTGCTATATTTGTAGAGTGAAGATTTTGATCGTTTATTTCTTTGCCAACTGAAAAGTAATCATTTGCGGAGAAAATGAGTGGTCGCATCGTCATTTTTACGTTAAAATACCGTGTATTCTAAATAAAAACTCAAAAGAATCAAAATTTACATTGATCTCCAATTATACCTGAAATTCAACCTCCAGATGAGAAGGCAAATAATTTTCTGGAGAGGATAATGTTCGGGAACCCAAAAACCTAGGATTAGCCTATTTTTCAAAACATGTACCTACCTACCTACATTGACATACAGCAGTTGTTGAAAAAAAAATTTCCAGGCCAGCTAGACCCAAGGCATGATGCATTCTTCCTTGATGAATCTTGCATGGATTATTGATGATGCATGCATAATTGAACATTTATGTACAACACCATTGTGATCTAGGAATGCACTCATGAAACTTGCAACTCGACTGAAACTCCTGCCACTGGGGAGAAGAAGCTATGGTGCACTTAGCCCCCTTGACTATCCTTTCTTCTGCTCTTGAACGAGGGTAACAACTTGAACACAAAATGGAGGTAGAGGGAGCCTGCCAATATCGGGAACAATGCATTTATTTTGGAGGTGCTTGATGGTGAGCCTTCTGGAAATGGCACAGTGTTAGGCAGGACAATTATTACTGGGTCATTTAGGTCATTCAAACCCTTTGCTGAAGCTAAAAAATAGGTCTTTCAATTAGAATACATCAAAGTACCCTATATTGCCATAAAATGTGCGAGATAGCATAGAGAAAGTTGGTAAAATTGAGTGTAAACCAATGGTGAAGGGAAGCCTTCAAGTCCACTACCAAACCAACTTTGTGGGGGCCACAAACCAACTCAATTTTATTATGTGCGGATACCTATTGCAGTGCAGGATCTGGGTGCTATGTTGAAGTTAGGTGATGTGTGGCAGGTATATATGATTCAGGTTGTGCATCACTCCGATGTGGATTGAAGTATTATGCACTCATTGCTTTGCATATGCATTGACAACCATTCATCTTGTTAATGTTTTTGAGTCAATTACTACATGCACATGCAATTATCTGCATATATCGTATATACCAACCATTATAGTGCATGGCGGATGATAAATAATGTTAGGTGAAAACAAAGTTATAGCAAAAATAATATATTCAACAGATAAATACTAATTCCCTTCTTTAATTAGACACAGATGAAGATGCATTGACATCAAACTGTCTGTTGAATAAATTATTTTTGCTATAACTTTGGTTTCACCTCACATTATGTATATCTATGTATATATATATATATATATAGATATATATATATATATATATATATATATATATATATATATATATATATATATATATATATATATATATATATATATATATATGTATGTATGTATATATATATATATATATATATATATATATATATATATATATATATATATATATATATATATATATATATATATATATATATATATATATATATATATATATATATGTATGTATGTATATATATATATGTATATTTAATGTGTGGGCAGTGCACACTGAATCATATGGCTTATGAATCTGATACCATTGAGTCGGATCTGAATCGATTCAAATTTATGTTTGAATCATGAGTCGAATCATGCTTTGTGAGCTCTGAGTCGGAATTGAGTCGAATCAAATAATTTTGACCTGCTGTGAATCACGAGTTGAATCGGATCTCAAGATCTATGAGTCAAATGTGAGTCGACTCAAAAAATTTGAGTCGAGCACAAGTCTGCTGCTGATGGCTTTGTGCTAAAGGCAAATAAAAACCGAGGCGTTTGTCTCGCCTATGTCTTCCTTCGCACCCCATCTGTACTTCGTACATATATCTATACTCCCCATCCGTACATAGCTCAATACTCTCTAGCCTGGTGGCGGTTCCGAGGGAGATAAAGACGCCGGCGTTGATGCCTGCGGACAACAGAGGGGTTGACGTCGGGAGGGAAACGATAACAGGCTTGGTAGAACCGAAGCAGTGTACGAATCAGTTTTCGAAAATTCCTGGTGGAAAGAGGACGTGGTGATTTTTTTCCACGTACATACAACGCTGCAAGCAATTGTGATAGTCACTGTGTCTATTCTTGTCGTTGCCATACAAAGCGAATGACAAAACATGTTGCTGAAGTATCGGTGAGCCCCATTGGAAACGTGAGCATCCTCATAATACCAGAGGTGTGGCTTTGTGCGTGAAATTTCCATGTTTAAATTTTTCAACCTATTAAAAAAATCTCCGATTTTTAAAATCACAATCTTTGTGAGAAATAAAAATAATGAAAAGGATACACCGAAGGGAAACTTGATCCAAACAAAATTCAGAACTCTGGCAGGTTTAGAAGAACAAAACATGCCAAAATCGACAAATATGTAAAGTTCATTTTGCGGAAATGTTTGACTCAAAATTCAGAAATCAAAGAAAGTAAGTTCCATTGGCTGCTGGCTATCTGTACCTGTTGACTAGTCCCTGAAATATGCCATATTCAAAACTACAAATTTCTGAATGCACATGCAATTTCAAAATTAACTCGTTAAAAATACTTTTGCAGATAAAAAAATATCCTCGACCAAAGCGATGCGCCAGAACGAGTTCCTTCAGGATCCCGTCTTAAAATCAATTGTCTATTGATATTTACTATCTCAAAAAGCCATTTCCGGACATCCAATCTGTTTGCCCTCTTTTATTACCAGATTTGATGGCCTACTAGGCGTTGCAGTGACCAGAAATCACAGAAAACAGCCTTAGAACGTTCTATTTCACCCATCGCTCAAAAATACATTAAAAATTGTCTGAATTTCCTATAATATTTTGACAATTCCTAAGGGGTCGACGCGCCCTAAAGCCCAAATAACTAACTGACAATTCCTAAGGTGCCCACGGCCCCAGATTCCATGTTCACCCACAAAATTTGGTTTCGGGGATCTTCGAAATCCACGCCGTTTGCAACAATTCGGTTACCAAAGCCAAACCGACGCCGTTTGATCTTCTTTCAACTTCCTAACATATGTACCATTGTGCATCGCAGTATCCCATGCGGAATGTTCACATGCGCAGTGTTCAAAGAGCGTGAATAATGAAGTCACATGAAGGTTGTCAAAATGATGTTTCCGGGCATAGCCTACGTGCGTTGTGACAGCAAAGAATGGCTTGCAATATGTGTTCGACTTTACGTCCATATAAATGATGCTCTGCAGGTGGAAATAAAGCATAGTTGTACTTCTTGTTGTGATGTTAGCATGGCCGAAAATGGGCAGACTGCATCCCTGTCATGTTTGATGACATTCAGTACGTGTTGTAATTAACCACCAGATGTTCTGAAGTAAAATTACGCCGCTGCACGGAAATAAGCTACAACACTATGGTGATCATAAAATGTTCGAGGAAGCCCCGGTTAAGGAAGCTACAAGAGCTGCATTGGGGACCTACAAATGTGTAGGTTGGAAAAACAAGTTCTCATCATCTGATGTTTATTTCGTTGTTCGATTGTGAACTGCTTAGCGCAGTGCAGTAATGTGCAATAATGTGCAACATGCAGGGAGTGCCCCAAACGTGAACAATGAAACCACAGGAAGTTTGTGAAAATGTTCATGTTTTCCGGAACGTGCTATGTATACCGTGACAAAAACACCTGTGTTTGCATTACGATTGGGATTCGACTATACGTCCATGCGCAATTTTTGTTTGTTTGTTAAAACGTTTTTATATGACCCCTTTTATTCCATTGTTAGATCCCCGTAGTTTTCCAATCGGAGACTACTCGAAATCCTCCCGTTCCGAAAAGCGGAAAATCACAGAAACCATGGAGTACGGACGCCTATATTGAATATTTAAAAGAAAAACGCATAAAAAAATATGTATGGCAGCAAAATCATGCTTGTTTGTATTTCTGCCATCAAATTTATCAATTGCAATGGCCTAGTGGTCACAGAAGGTCACGAGGTTAAACGTGAGAAATTTTGATATTATATCACGGATGTCTTCTTTAATCATTTTTATTCTCAACGATGCATAATATGTCACTTTCTCTTCATTATCGATGAGATATCTATCGCCAAAGATACCCTTGTTGTATGACCTCAAAATACTGCCGTAGGCTATAACTCCGAAACCGTTAATCGGATCGGGCTAAAACTTGTTCAAGCGTTTTCAGAGCACAAGATTACTCTGTGTATTGCTTCGAGGCGGCCAATGCGACCGCAGCGCCTCTGGCGGCCGGCCGCCGCGCATGCTTGGCCATGGGAGCACGGGAGCAATTGCGTAAAAATGGTACATTTTAACACATGTAAATGCTTCTAAGGATAATATATGGATATGCGCAGCAACATTTACGTACCTGGGGTATTCACCTGTCTCATGAGCATTGCTATTTTATAATGCCATGAGTACTCTGACGGCCACATAGCCTGAAACAGGAACATATTAGTTCTTATACGGTCTTGATAAGTAGCGGGCGGTCCGCGCCGACCTGGCAAAGCCTTCTAAGAGCCACAGTTACAGGTAATCGATATTTACGCACCAATATTCTTGCTATTCGAGTATTTCTCTATTCGTTGCATTTAGTTATTCGCTTGTATTGTTTATAGTGTGGCGGCCACGTGGCCTGAAACAAAGATATTAGTTCTTCTACAGACTTAATGAGACACGGGCGGGTGGGACGGACGTCGCAACCTTCTGAAATCCAGGGTAAGATGTGGTGGCTATGGTTTTTCGAAAACATTCCTGCTATTTTAGCATTTACCCGTTCGTTGCAGGTAGTTATTCGTTTGTATTTCCTGTAGTTTGGCGGCCACATGGCTTGAAACACAAAGATAATCTTTCACATGCGGTAATAGCTGGCAGGGTCAGCCGACCTCGCAAACACCAGAAAGCTACTGGAAGAGGTAATCGATATTTCCACTGACTCCTTCTTGAGGAGTCAGGAGTCCTCTCAGTCAGGAGTTCTCTCCTTGCTATTTGTGCATTTGCTTTTTCGCCGCATATATGTTGTTTGTATCGTCCAGTCTGGTGACCACGTGACCATACACATACACATATGGACTGGCCAGTTATGACTGTGATGGCGTGGGAGGGAGTTGGGGAAGGGCAGAAATGTTGCTTTGTGCTGATTTCCTAAACGTAGGACGATTAACTAGCATGAATATATAGTACAAAAGGTACTGATCACGTGATAGAAACATAAAACATGAACAATTAAACAATTAAAACTGGACACACAATAAGTTAAAATGCGTGTCTATTCGGTTTGGCCGCGCGAAATTCGAGCGCATATGCAAGCTAAGGCTTCATTGTTGGGCTCGTGAACTGATATCTCGTGAATTTGTGAACTTAAAAGATTACTTGAACATTTATAATTCATTTCAGATGCATTTATACGATGAGGTACCAATCTGAACAGCTTCAATTTGACGATATCGCTTGCTTGTCAGGCATTTCGTCAAAGCAATACGATACATCAATTTTAGTCCAAATACAAATTTAGTGGGTGTAAAATGTGAATATTTTTGCTCGATCTGTCGTGGAATGCACCAGCTAACGAAGTCGTAAACTCGACATTGATGCAGAATTATCCGAAATTGTGAATCCTTTTCGTCCGCTCTTGTAATCTATCTGGCGTATCTCCTCGTTTTTATACGCATGACATTTTTCAGCATTCATGTTAATTCCAGGGTGTTGATGAATGGACCAATTAGTGAGCCCTAAATGATCATTTTGGTCGGCGCACCCTGAAGCCCAAATAACCAACCAACTAATCGGAAAAGTATCGCTTAGCGAACCCGTAGTGTGAGCTATGCATTGTTCAGGGTCAAGTGGTATTCCTTCACATCAAGCAGTTGCACTTCCGTGAAGGATATCTTAAAACAACTGTAAATGTGCCCAGGTGCCACTAGTGACTCCTATATCAGCTGTGCAATAGTTCGGCGACCACCAACATATTCCCGATGTGGATGTACCCATTGACCAGTTCTATTCGACTTATCACCGTAAAGAAATTCCCAGTGACCAATCCTGGCACTCGTATGCTTTTAGAGATGTCAAGTGGCCAGTGCTGACTTCTGTATCGTCACTGTCACTGTGCTCGGCGACGGGTACTAACCCTGTGTCCCCCTGTAGAGGTGTTCAGTGACGGGTACTAACCCTGTGTCCCCCTGTAGAGGTACTTAGTGACGGGTGCTAACTCCGTGTCTCCCTGTTGAGGTGCTCAGTGACGGGTACTAACCTTGTGTCTCCCTGTAGAGGTGCCCAGTGACGGGTACTAACCCTGTGTCTCCCTGTAGAGGTACTCAGTAATGGGTGCTAGCTCCGTGTCTGCATGTAGAGGTGCCCAGTGATGGTAATAACCCTGTTTCTCCCTGTATAGGTACGCAGTGACGGGTACTAACCCCGTGTCTCCCTGTAGAGGTACTCAGTGACGGGTGCTAGCTCCGTGTCTCCCTGTAGAGGTGCCCAGTGATGGATACTAACCCTGTGTCCCTGTAGAGTTACTCAGTGACGTGTGCTAGCTCCGTGTCTCCATGTAGAGATACTCAGTGACGGGTGCTAGCTCCGTGTCTCCCTGTAGAGGTACTCAGTGACGGGTGCTAGCCCCGTGTCTCCCTGTAGATGTACTCAGTGACGGGTGCTAGCTTTGTGTCTCCCTGTAGAGGTGCCCAGTGACGGGTGTCAGCTCCGTGTCTCCATGTAGAGGTCCCCAGTGACGGGTACTAACTATGTGTCTACCTGTAGAGGTACTCAGTGACGGTTGCTAGCTCGGTGTCTCCCTGTAGAGGTGCTCAGTGACGGGTACTAACTCTGTGTCTCCCTGTAGACGTGCCCAGTGACGGGTACTGGCGTCAGCTGGCTGAGAGTCGTCAGAGCGCCCTTGAGCTGACGCTGGCTGAGAACCAGCAGCTGCACGAGCAGGTGGCGCGAATGCAAGAAGAAAATGGCCTGCTCAAGGATGTGGTGCAGCAGGCAGAGGACGTGATCGCCAGTGTCAAGGTAGGCGCTGCTACAGGCCTGGCAGCTCGAGTCACTACGTGGCCTGTAGGCTCACTTCAGCCAGCAGCACGAGTTAAAGGGTGTGTGCGACATTTTGCATTTTAAAACAAATCAAGTTAATATTTGAATGGTACTGGTTTAAAGCATTGCCACACATGCACATTGTTCATGAAAGCTTATTCGTAGCCATAACCAAAAGTAAGAGCATATATTTTTCTTTGCGACTGTATTTTGCACTTGAATCGGCTATTGGCGAGCACATATGACATTGCTCATCGCTAGTACTTGATGTTGCTTTACATGCCAAGTTATGACGGTGCAAAAACGATGCGTAACGGATTGTCGTCATGATAACCAGCCTTGCGTTGACGTGACTGGCATCTTATAGAACAAACTGTATGTGGAAATAGTTAGCTAACAACGCAATGCAACACAACTCAATGCGGATAATGCCACCCATTTGCATTCCTAGCCTTAATCTTTAGTTGTGTGTGGTGCAACGAAGTTGGTAATCTACGGCAAAAAGTAAGGTTATGCACCTGAAGCCGTGCAACTAAATTTCTTCGAAATATGTTGGTTGCCTGTATAATGTGCTACTAGAGGCGCTGGACGAGCGAGGGCAATAGGCGGGTTATGGGGCTATTCCGCTGTACGCACAGGATTGGGCACGAAACCGCGAAATGCAAATTGTGAACCCACCGCAACTGCGCTCGTGAAGATGTATCTTATTTCATCTAATTTCCGCAGAAGTGCAGACATTTCCTAAAAGTAGAACTTTTTTTTGAACAATTCAGCATAGTGCATCGGAGTTTTGTGTATTTTCATTGGGATTAAGAGGCGTCAGCCAAGTTATAGGCGAGTTCCAGGCATGGGAACACGGCACAGAATGAACACCATTTTAATAACCCACTATGTAAGTGCATAATGGCATATCCAGTGTTTACAAACATATATGAATTTCCAAAATCACACACGATGCGATGGGGATTTAAAAAACTATAACGGTGCAAGGCGCTGGATACAGTGAAAATCGTGGCCTGTTTTTCACACCACGAAGTTATCATTCAGCATGTCGGTTTGATGGGACAATACAACAGAAATAGTATACATTCGAGCTGCCCGTATGACAAACCGTTCACAACAGCATTCATTCTTTCAAAAGGTAGTGTGATAGGCCGGCTCTCCTCGAAGTGCAATATGGCACATTCAGAGTGTAGTGCTCCAGCATGTTTGACACATCCACCCTTCCTCGAAACACTATGTACGAGGAATGTCCGACCGCACATGTGGCGTAAGTACCGGCTGCATGCCATCAGATATTTGTTACTGGTAATCTAGAGATGGTGGTGTTCGGGTCGTGTTGCAAGCCATCCACATGAAGAACTTGTGTTCGACACGCTCGAATCTGGCCAAATGGCCATGTACTGCACCTGACCAAGTAACGAACAGTATTCTAGCACAGATCGGGCATAGCAGTGTACACTGCGAGGTGTGCTTTTGTTCGGCTCAAGCCTATCCCGACGGGCGGCTTACTTAATATGCGGATGACTAGAATAAGTGCTCTTAGTTTTAGATACTATTGAACTAATTTGAGCTGAAAATGTAATATTTCCATCAAGAATGATGCCAAGGTTGGAATGGTTGCCAAATGTTCTGAAGTTCTTCCGTGCATTTTGTAACCGTACTGAGTCGGTTTACGTTTGAAGGTTATGTCAAATATTTTAATGTAGATACATTTCATTTTAATTTCCAATCTTCCTCCCAGCGGACGACTGACTCATCATCCGCCTGCATCGCAATGGCATCACTAACATTGCAAACCTTTCGATATATTTTAGGTTTTCTGCCAGCATGAGGCAATGGGAGCTTCTTACTGTGCACTGCGCCCTAAAGCCCAAATAACTAACTAACCTACTGTGAACTGCAGGTTGTTTACGTATGAAATGAATAGTAGGGGCGATAGTGTTCCGCCCTCTGGTGTCCCCCACCTGACAGATGCCCAGTATGAGACTTCCGTTAACTACTACTCTCTGTTTCCTTCCATCGCGAATAAGAATTCAGTCAGAGGAGGGCCTAGTTGCTTATGCCATACATTTTTAAAGGTGTAAGGATTATATCATTATTTACGTTTTTGAATGCGCTGGGGAAAAGGTGTAGATATCATCTAGCTGGAAATCTTCAGAGATGGCTAATCATGCAGAATGTGAAGCAAGATAAATGCGAGATACTTGATCCATATTCGACACAGGAGCTCGATTGTTGAAAGAGTTCCTCGAATACCCCCCCCCCCCCCCCCGTGCTTCGTGTGAGATCTCGAGCCTTGTCTGCGGACCATGGTTTGCGTATCTCGCACGTAATTCACGATGCCAATTTGTACCATAGGGATAGATGTCGGTTTGTGCCACGTTCCCTTTTGTCTCACAGCGATGCCGTGCCGTTTATTCCGAAACATCGGTTCAGTGAGACGGCTGGCTGGAAACTGGCACCGCGCGGCTTCGAGGTGCGCAGGTCACGTGGTGGTATAACGTCATAGGCAGTCACAGGCGATGGCTGATCGCCCAAAGCCAGTGGTGTCGCCACGAAATTCTTCTAGGAGGGGCAAAGTTCGAAGGGGGCTTCCTATTCCACCGGAAAGGGTGCCTCCATTGTGTTCGGGGCCCCCTATTGTTTTTTTTTTTTTTTTTTGGTCTTTTATGGATTGGGAACGGGAAACATGATTGCATATTGATGTCTTGTTTGTTCTGGCATGGTGCATCATTTACGCAAAACGCAGTGGTTAATTTTGTTTTCGCTGAGAACTGATACCAGGGTATAAATAGGTAATATGTAGATAAATACCCAAGTGCGGAAGCAAACAAATGTCTTGATGCTTTCTCGACCAGAATAATCCTCCCGTTGGCCTCTAGATTGCAGCGAGCTGGCGGGTCTGGTGCTAAGCATGTCTTAAGGATATCTCCCATTGATCAACTCACTGTTATGTCCTCCAAGTCTAGCTGAATATCTAGATTCATCACTACTATTAGTCATTCAAACTAGCTTGATGTCATAAGCAAGCTAAAACGATCATTTATCATTCCTAGGAAAATTTCACGAAGATGATAACGAGAAATGGATTGAATTGCTTTTCTGATCGCCATCTCGGGGATCTATTGATTTTATAACATTTGGTGGTGGCTGCAAGGCACCTGGCACACAAGTTAAAATAATATATCCTGAGCGAATATATGCACGGCAAGAACAAGCATTCAACAACAATCATAAATGACAATGCAACAATGGCAATGCATACATAATGCAAAACCTTCAAATTCCACGCCCATGGTTTCGCTGCGCTGTACCGTTTTGTAAATGACGTTGAGAAGGCATTGAAGCTGGTAAGCTCTAATCATGCAGGCTGTAATCACGGAAAACAAGTTTGTAGGAAGAAAATGCGTTTATAAACATTATTCCTCCCATTTTATATAGGGGCGTGGGTGTTGTTTTGTATGCTTGTGAAAGGGAATTTGCTCCCCTCAATGTTGGCTTTGCCCTCATGGGCGTGTTTCTGAAAATTATTGGGGGTGGGGGGATTGCAGTGGTGTACATAAAATTTTCGTTAGGGGAAACGAATTTAGAGGGGGCCCACCCACCCCATTAAAAAGTAATCGGATTTTGACCACTTTTTTCGAAGGGGACATTTAAAAAATAATTAGTGACCAGCTGAATTATCCTGTGGAGGGGCCTAATCTACCACCATCGTTTCTGAGTCGTCGGATTTCGACCCCAACTCCCCCACCCTGTTCGTCGGTTTTCTTTTGGTATCCCTTGATAAGTCACCTCACACTGCTGAAATTACACCCATGCAGATCGCTTTAAAACGTAAAATTTTCCAATTTCATGCATTCCAGTTCATAGCTCCCGGTCGCCACGACGCCAAAGTTCGTGCACGTGCACACCCATATTGCGCATTCGGCGCATCCACCACACTTCGTGCGATGCTACGGTTTCTGCCAGGCCTCCTACGTTTTGCTAATTGCTGACACATGATAGACTTGCGCCATATTTGACGTGATGGAATGCTTCGTATGGGCGTTCGCTGCAAAAATTCGATTAATTAAATTCGATCATTAGTTTTCTACTTCCCACATTTTCTGGTGGTTAAGAAATGCGGATAAACACTGAGCTTTGATGCAACTCATATCTTTGATAAATATACTCCCAGATTGGCTACCGAACCGAGGCCCTGCCTCAGTGTTCTTTTTTTGGACCCGTTGCGTCTTTCTTCATCGATGGATGTGTCTTACGGCTCCAATCCATTTTTGCTTGGGGCCCAACATATTTTCGAAACACCTGCTCGTTTTAGGGTTTGTTGCTTTTTGTGCACCGAATTTTTTCGGGCGTTTTCGAAGATCCCGATGTGTTTATTTAGTGCCCGGTCCTTTTGTTCTTTTTGGGACCATGTTGCTTTTTGTGGCCTCAACCTCTTGTGCAGGCCCTAACCCAACGCCAGTTTCCTGGGCTCAATGCGATTTTGTCGATCTTTTCTGATTTTTCTTTAAAAGTCCGAATCCCGGCCTGGTTTTTGGGGCCCCTGGCGCCAAGTTGTTGTATCCCGCCTCGATTTTTCGAGCTCCGGTACGTTATATTTTCGGGTCCGTACGCGATTTGTGAAGGCATCTGGTGCTATGTTCGGTGCTCCTGATTCATTTTCCTGACTCGGCCATTTATTGTTCTGAATCCCTCCTTATTTTGTAGACTCCGACTTTACTTTTTTCGGGTTCCGCTGCGTTTTTTTCGGATGACACTGCTTATGTGGGGGCCCTAGAGCCCCGACGTGAATTTTTTTATGTTCAGACCAAATTTGTTTTGACTACTGACGGGAATTGTTTGTCCCGAGCGCGATATTTGGAGGACCGGTTCGAGTTTGCAGGGCGCGTTCTACGTAACTGTTTCCCCAGCGCGATTTTGGCGGTTCCCGTTGCACATTTTTTATGGCCTCAGAGCGAGTTTTCTGGGGCCTGCTGTGTTTATTTGGAGCTCCCATACGCGAATTCTGGTGGCCCCAGCGCGACTTTGGAGGCCTCGGCACGATTCCTGGGGGCTTACCCCTCTCAGGAGGGGGAGGAATTTTCCTCTTTGATATGTCACTGCGGCTACTGAAGGAGTTTTTTTTTTCCAGCCGATGGCATCTTTCGGAGTAAAAAAGCCATTCAGATAATTTTTTTCCGGATCTGTTCTGAGTTTTCCAGTGCTGGGGTCGATTCGATCGGGTCGCGGTGTGATCTTTTTGGAGATCAAATTCTTTTTTTTAAAGGCCCTTGTGCGATATTTTTGGGCCCCGGTATGATTATTCGGTCTCCCGGTGCGATTTGTTTCGGTACCCTGACACGTTTTTTTCCGGGGCCCTTATACCTCGCCCTAGTTTGTTTACTCCGGCTTCACAGTCGTCTGCACTGCCATCTGGTGGCAGAAACTCCGCGGTGTCTCCAATTGCTGTTGCACACAGCGGTGGTGTCAGATACGCATCGGGGACGTGGGACATTTACCGATGACTTTCAACACTCACTAGTGACACCAGCAACATTCAGCATCTGTTTGCGACATTGGACACTCACTAGCGGCGTTTGCACTCACCAGTGACGTGGGATACGCTCCAGTGACGTGAAACATTCGCAAGTGATGTGGGACCCTCACTAGTGACGTGGTGCACACATTAGTGAAGTGAATGAAGCAGATTTTCCAGTGGCGTGGAACACTCGTAATGGACAAGTTTCATGTCGGGACAAACCGTATTTTTTCAAGTTTCACTAGTGATTTTTAGTTTTAAAGACGATGGTGCATTCATTTTTGTACTCCCTAAATTACGTAAATAACACAATGAAGCGTCCCAGAATGCCTCGCTTTGTGATGGCCCAAAATATTTGTGACGTCCCACGTGTGGAGTTCAGCGATGCTTCACTGCCGACCATTAATATCTTCCGTTTGGGACGTTGCCAGTTCGTAATAATACCGACAGTTTTAGTTTGGATCAAATTCGATCGTCGGGAGAAAATGGATCGTAGAAAACGGCGCTATTATTATTGTTTGTGCCGAGGTATAAAAATGCAACTGTAAGTAAGTCAGAAACAATATTCATCGGCCTCCCGACGGCCGACAACATGAGGAAGTTGTCGAGCGATTCTGCACACCAACAGTCCGCTTATCTTTGCCAGTGGCCCCCGCTTGCTGCGACGAACATTTCTATGCATATGTACCACTGCTAGACAAGGGTACGAGTATTTTCATAGGCGTGGGTACGCCTAAGGATGAGGGGGGGGGGGTTGGCTGGAACCAAAGTACTTTCCTCAGAAGTGCTAAAAATGAGGGCTTTTCACATCAAGGTTTAGCTTGAAAAAAGGTGATTTTATCTTCCATTTTTGTGAAAACTCCCACAAAATAGAACTATATTTTTTTTAAAACAAAAATGGTAACTCTGACTTGTTAGAATCTATCTCGTTGGACACATGGATATCCATAACACTTTCATATTAGCATTAAGTGAAGAGAATTGCCACTTTCTAGCTGACTGCAGCATGCTGAAGACGACAGGACATTTGGCAAGTTTGTACCTTAAGGTAATTTTTGAATTCTAGGAATGTCTTTTTCCAGCGCAATGTTTATGAATGTGGTCAACATGACGTGGTCACTCATTTTCTCTGCAAATGCATACTTTTCAGTTGGCTGGCAAAATAACACCAAAAAGGGGCTTGGAGATGGGTAATAGAGCAGAAAAATAATACAAAAAAGAAAGCGTAGCATAACCTAACCTAACATAGCCTAACCTGCCAGGGGAAAAAATGTCTGAAAAAGTGCACAAAATTCAAACAATTTCTGCTCGAAAATGTTTTTTTACTTAAAAAAAACAAATGTAATGTAACCCGGCCTAACCTCTATTTAAAAAGAAAAAAGGTTTCCTTAAAAAAAAGAAAAGATAAAAGCATAGCCAAACCCGACATAACCAAACCTAACCACTTTGCTTCATGGGGTAAAATGTATACAAAATGTGTAGTGAAGACATTACAGCACAATGATGCCAGACTGTCGTTACATTTTGCAAGAAAAAACTGCAGAAACACCAGCAGTAGTATACTTGTAAGGCTTTTCTCAAGCTCAGTGAAATTCCACAATGTGCCTGACATCCCATGCAAAAATTGACCAACAATCCTTGTCCTCCATCTAAAATCCATAGCAGTCTAGCTAATGAATCACTTCAATTTTCCATGTGGTAGTCATCCCTTTTCGCATTACCTCCATCAACATCATACAATATGGCAGCAGCTGCAGAGGGCATCTTACCCACTTTGCATTATCGAAATGCTGCTTGAAGTTGTTGGATGACATTGGGCTGCACCTGCTGACCACTGATTGTTGCTCTACACCTACCTACATATCATTGATCACATCAGCCTACACCTGGAAGTAAGCTGATCATGTCTGCCTACACCTTGTGATAATTTATTGCATTAATTGCTATATCTGCATAATTTATATCTCTGCAGGAAAGCCCATTGAAATTCCATAATCTATCCGACATGTAACAAAGTTGGTTTTCGGGCATCTTAATCCCAGCCATTCAGCCCCTACCCCCTCCGTTCCTGGCGCGACAAGTCTCAGGCACCTAGACTGGCGTCCGCCTGTCTGATGCCGACGTAAGCAAGCCACCGCTCCAGTCGGGGCCGGTCAGTGGACCTTGCCCCTTCCCCTCCCCTCAGTTCGACTGACTCGGTTGAAACAATGTTAGATGTTAGATGTAACAGAGTTCACATAAAGTTAAACGTTTGGCTGTCCCGTAACCGTAATTGAGATAATCCCGTAAGCCTTCCGATTGTAAAAGTGTACCATAATTGTAACTGTAATAGTGTACCGTAAATGTCACATAGCAACCATCACTAACTGCAGGCCCACTTCCCCTGTCGAACCTTCTAGAACAGGGATGTGACGTAAATGGGCGTATGCCTCCTCGACCAATCAGCGGCCGGGGGTATTCGCCCGTGAGAGGCCCCACGGCTGCGCCCAGTCAGTCAGGCTTGAATTCTCACCGCGAGCGGACCGCTGCTGAAACGCTCCGGCGCGCGCTCCCTTCCCAACTAAATTCGCCCTCTAAATTCATAGAAAGGCAGTATCACGGCTTTCCTTCAGAGGAGAAAGTTCTGAACGGTGTCTGTCTGTCTCGTGTGAAAAGGCAGTATCACGGCTTTCCTTCAGAGGAGAAAGTTCTGAACGGTGTCTGTCTGTCTCGTGTGATCGTGCGAGTGCTGCAGTGCAATACAGGGCAGCTAAAAGGACATTGGTGCTTACACAACCGGGGTTATCGAGACGACGAGGTTGCTAGACTTTCGCGAGCCAATATAGGAACTTTCCTACAGACATTCCATGTAAATAATCAACCAAAAGATCCATGCCCTCCATTTAAAGTTCATGACAGTTCTAGCGAATGGATCAATCAATTTTCCATTGGATAGTCATCCTTTTTTGCATGATCTCCACCAGCATCATCAAAAGATGGCAGCCATTACAATAGGCATCTGACTCACTCTGCTTCATCAAAATGCTGTTCGAAGATATTGGATGACATTGGCCTACATCTACTGATCACTGATTATGTTGCTCTACATCTACATATGATTGATCATGTCAGCCTGCAGCTGCAGATAGCTGATTATGTCTAACTACACCTGTTGATAATTGATTGCATGAACTGCTACACATGCACAAAGTATATCTCCCTGCAAGTAAGCTCATTCAAATTCCACAACATGCCTGGTATTCCATGTAAAGATCAACCTGAAAACAGGTCTACTTTGTCTAAAATCCATAGCATACAGCCAAATCATCCCTGCGATTTGTCATTTGATAGCAGCCCCTTTTTGCAATATCTCCATGGACATCATCAATATATTGCAGTAATTGGAGCAGGCAACTTACCCACTCTGTTACATCACAATACTGCATGAAGGTATGCTATGCAATCTCTCGAACTATCACAATACATATGTGCATTTCAACTTCATCTCTATGTACTCGGCCATTCATTTTACCAATCATGTGATGTGAAATGTGCAATATTCACTACTTAAAATATACTTGGCATGCTACTCATTCATCATTTATAAAGTATTTACATTCGGATGCAGCTTGCAGTTTACCTGACTTTGGAATGTCAGTTATGGAACTCGGTATAAACAGCTTCTGTTTTGCTGAGGGGGAAGCCATGGTGTTTGTGCAGCTAAGCCACACATATTTTGTGTCATTGTCTTCCATTATTTTACTCATTTTACCCATAAACATAATACAAGTTTTTGCTGTTTGTACGCACCACATTGCGCCGGATTTGAAACAAAATGTTAATTCCTACATTACCACCATAATAGATTACCTTCCCATTCAAGCTTCATATTTTCGTTAAAATTGGTAACATGTCAGTATCACAAGCACTCTCCTTAGTATCCATGACGCGAGTCGGTTGAAAAACTTTGCGTGTACAAATCCAACGTATGGTTTCCTGTGCGTTTCGGACTTGCCCACTTCGAGACCCCGCATGCGTGACGTCATTGCTACGAAAAGGTTTTATATCGATGGCAGCAATTCAGTCAAATTATTAAATTATGCCGTAAATGCTTCTCCTGTGATACAAAAATACTTCAGTTTTGTGTACGAAGTATTACTACGGTTTTTTCGCAATCGAAAACCCATTATGTGAAACTTGTCCATTGACGTGGGAAACTCGTCAGTTGCGTGAGACACTCCGCCATGTCCGTCATGGCGCTCGCCGGGGAAGGTTGGCAGCCGTCTGTTCAGGCGTGCGTCACGCCGGCCGTTGTGGTTTTGTGTGTGTCGCCCGGTAACCCGGCGGCACGGTCGGCCAGTACGCTCGGGTCGATGGTGACCACGGCGAACCTCGGCCGTCTCGACCGGTGGTGTTCAACGAGCCGGTCACCGCTCCCTTCCCCACACCTCCCCTCCCCTCCCCTCCCACCCCCTAATGATGTACCTCGTCTTCTGGCCCTATCTACGCCCTGGTGAAGTTGTCTATTCCGTGGAGACTGCTAAGTTATCGCGTGCTGAAGACGGCTTCAATCTGCGATTCGCCCAAGCATCGATATCAGGCGCTATGTTGACCGTGCGTGTTGGACGAAATGAGTTGAGGTCCTCCGAGTGTGATGTTCAGTTTGGCAGTGGCCCATATAGCACAGGATGAGTTGAGGACCGCCGAGTGTAGTTGTCAGTTTGGCAGTGGCCTGTATGGGAGAAGATAAGCTGAGGTCCGCCGAGTGTGGTCAGTTTGGTAGTGGCCTGTATAGGAATGCAAAATAAACTTAAGCAAATATTCCATCCTTTTGAATCTTTGTTTTCCTACGAAAAAAGCGCAGCGCATATCGTCGAGCAGCCCTCTATCTGGCATCCAGCGACTGCTTTGGTCAGGTTGCCGACCAGGAGCCATTAGCAGAGAAATTAACTGTCGTCTATGTAAAGCAACCTCTGGCTCCAGGCGAATTTCGTGGCTCTGCCATTTTTATAGTTCTCTGCTTCTTTTTTTTCGGTGGGTGGAGGGGGTAGGGGCGTCTTGTTTTTCCTCGAGCCCCAGGTGATTTTACGGGCACACTATTTTTGGACACCGACGATATGTTGCCCTGGTGCGATGTTACCGGTCCCCAGCGTAACCATTTTGACAGGGGACGAGTGGTCTAGGGGTAAGATGATCGTCTCACAATCGAAAGATTGTAGGTTCGAGTCTCACCTGTCGCTACTCTTCGCCCGCGACCAGTCGGCGTGAGAGATTGGCGACGCTATATGACTCAACGGTCGACGTGTCGTAGAACCAATAATCAATAACCAACCATTTTGGCAGTTTTCGCGTCTGGGCACGAATGATGAAATACTGGTCGAAGCGCCTTAAAGCCCCAATAATTAACTGACTGTAGTCCCCACTGCGATATTTCTGGGCCACCACGCAGATTTGTCGATCTCTGCGTGTTTTTGGAGGCCCCGCACGTTTTCTTCGAGGTCCTACGCGAATATTGGGAACTGATGCGATATGTGGTGCTTATGGACGGTTTGTCGAACCCGGATCCCTGCTCAATTTTTTTCGTGGCCCGGCTTGATTTTTCTGGTTCTGGTGGGATTGTCGTGCCCTAGCATGATTTGTTTTTGTTCGACCTGGCGCGATTTATCGGGCCCTGGCAGAATTTTTCGGGGTCCCATTATAATTATTTGAGGCCCAGACGCCAATTTTACGTTCCCAGACGGGAAACTTTGGGTGCTCATCGTGATTTTTGGAGGACGCGGCATGATTTTTTCGGGCACCGGTGCGAGTTTTCGGGGCCTCGTTGTACCTAGTCATGACCCCGACTCGAAATTTTCGGTCGCCCTGATGGAAATTATTGGGCCCTGGCGCGATCTGTCAAGGTCCCGCTATATTTATTTGGGCCCCGACACATATTTTGTTGGGGACCCGCCTGGAATATTTTGGGCCTCAGTACGATAGATTTTGTGAAGAGTGGTGGGGTGTTGCGCGATTTTTCGAGCCCCGGTGCAAGTTTTCGGAGCCTCGCTCTACTTAGTTGGGAATCCGATGGGAATTTTTGGCCCACCAGCATGATTTTGAACGCCCCGGTGTGATCTTCGGAGTCACATGGAGATTTTTGATGGCCCTATTATTTTTGGTAGGCCCGGTGGAATTTTTCGGAACCCCGACGCGATTCTTGGGGATCCCACCACTTCTCAGGTGGGCGGGCATTTGCTCCTTTCCCCTGGTTCACATGTGACGAGTAATTAAACTTTGGTAGCATCAAAGCCTTTGTGACCTCACCTGTTCTTGATCAGTGGCATTCCCAGGTAGAGGGGAAAGGGATTCTGTTTCATTGTCATGTTTTTATTCCTACAGAAAATGGCGTGTGGAGGCGATTTTTTTTAATCTGGTCGCACGAAATATCCTCGGTCCCTATCAATCTGTCATAACTAGAAGAAGATTTTGGCAATCATATTTTTCAAGATTAATAAAACTTCAATGACGTCACAAAATGAAGGATGCTAAATACCAAGATGAAAGAAAACCTTCAGATATCAACCAGTCGTCGATCAGATTGGTGGTGAGATGGACTTGAATGGTTTCAGTATTTTGATATGGAATTTGATAGCCGCGCTGAGTATCAATTTTTAATGAGGTTCCCTAAGCAAGTTGCCTGTAGTGAACGTGTTGGTGGTCATTCCTAAATAGTTAGGTACCTACCACCTTGGTACCAGGATATCAATTTCAGGCTTGAAATGTTTTTGCACAAAGCATAATTGTAGTGATACAGGAGCTGGGGAAGTCCATTCATTACCAGGAGACCAAAATTCTTGGGAAATGACACCGCCATGCGAGCGATTTCAACCTAAGTGGGTGTTTAGGGTAGTCATGGGCGCTGAATCAATCTGTGAAAGTTTTAGCTTCGTACTGGCAGCGACCTTGGAGATATGGCCTGAGGAAATTTTCATAGGTGACATTTCAGGTCAATCTTTGAGAGTGATTATCTCCGGTACTTTAAAACCTAGGATAAACATATAGCATATCTGTAGAATTTCAAACACCTCTTCTTTTCATTTCTGGGATCGGTTTTTAATTTTGAACAAATTTCGAAGCTGTGGCCGTTTGACCTCAGGTCACGTGACCTCCCGTGACCCCAAGCCACTTGGTATTCACATTTGTAACTACATTTACTATAGGGGTCATCGATTGTCTTTCGAAGCCAAAAATAAAAATGATGTTTATTTACAGATAACTATTAATAATTTGCCTTCATTCTACCCGAGTTTATTGATTTTCGCACGTTTTGCTGAGTGGTCGGATCAGTCTTTTGCTAGCGATTGACCCCCAAAGCTCATACGGCTATGATTCGAGATATGCACTTATCAGGCAGGATGAGATGAATCCGAACATGCCCGATTTCATGACCTCAGGTCACCAGGTCTTCTATCCGGTTCAGGTTAAATACATCAGTGGGATGAAAATGGTAATATCGGAAGACGTTTTGGACCCATAGTAGTGAGATAGGTGCTGATTTACACCTAAATAAATATTCAATGTATGCCTGTTACGTAGTCAATGAGAATGATTGGCAAAATCATTCACTTCATAGTTCTGGTACTCCCACCTTTGTGTTGCGGTTCGCGCGGTCAATCGCAGCTAGTCGACCGTGAAACTGATAACGGTCGGTCGAGATGTAAAATATTGAGCCGCGTGACGCGTTTATGACGACCTTGTCTAAGACGATCCGCAATCTGATCAGACATCATAATGTGTCTAAGGAACAGGGGCGTGCTTTTCAGGAGTTCAAGGATTCAGTCGATGTGGGTGAGGCAGTAGTTTTAGGCGATTTTGCCGATAACTATACCTGCGTTGTACAGGATGAGGTACAGAGTTATCATTGGGACGCTCCTCAAGTGACGGTCCATCCGTTTGTAGCTTATTGAAAAGAGGACAACTCCATCAGAGTTTATGTGTTATATCCGATGCACTGAAGCACAATGCTGACATTGTCCACGCGTTCTTACAACACTTAGTTCCTATTTTGAAGTCACGTGTCCCTGGTTTAAGAAAGATTCGCTACGTTTCAGACGGATGCGCCGGTCAGTACAAGAACCGTTTCAATTTTGTGAATGTGTGCCGTCACCGTGAAGATTTCGATGTTGACTGCGAGTGGCACTTTTTCGGTACCTCCCATGGCAAGAGCGTATGCGATGGTGTTGGTGGTCCAGTGAAAATAGCGACGGCTATGGAGAGTTTGATACGACCCAGCCAGGACCAGATTCTGAGTGCTGAAGATATGCACCGATTTCTCAGTGAAAAAAAAAAAATTTCGGTCATTCACTTCCTATTCGTTTCCAAAGATTGCATTTCAAAAGTGACTGAATCCCTTAAAGAGCGGTTCACCAAGGCTCTCACTGTCAAGGGCACACAAAGGTTTGATAAGTTTAGACCAGTTGACCGGTTTCACACCATTGTCTCTGAACATCATCCAGTAATGCAGGAGTTTACGTTCGCGTTTGTAAGGATGAGTAGGTAAGCGTTGATATGTAGTTGATTTTAGGTGATCAAGTGTGAGCGAATGTAGGTATGCCAATACACAAACGCGTGATGAGATTTTCATTGGCTTGTGGATACGGAATTTTGTTGTTGGAGGATTCGTTTATTCTTACGTCGATATTATTGTTATTATGCATATAGGTACATATGGTGGTATGTTGCCAGTGTTTGTTTTTAACTTTGCATGTGAAATGAATAAATGTTGGCATATTAATGCTATCTCTAAAAATTATTCACGGTAACCTCTCAGCTCTCATGGCTGGCGAACATCAAGGTAAAGTTGAAGTTACTTTCCAACGTCTTCCGACATCACCATTTTCACCTCCACTGACGTATTTAACCTGACCTGGATAAGTGACCTGGTGACCTGAGGTCATGAAATCGGGCACGTTCGGGTTTGTCTCATCATGCTTGATAAGTGTATATCTTAAATTATAACCTTATGAGCTTTGGGGTCAATCGCTACCCGACTGACCCCAAAGCTCTGACCCGACTCAATATTTTACATCTCGACCGACCGTTATCAGTTTCGCTGTCGACTAGCTGCGATTGACCGCGCGAGCCGCAACACAAAGGTGGGAGTACCAGAACTATGAAGTGAATGATTTTGCCAATAATTCTCATTGGCTACGCAACAGGCATACATTTAATATTTATTTAAGTGTAAATCAGCACCTATCTCACTACTATGGGCCCAAAACGTCTTCCGACATTACCATTCTCACTTCCACTGATGTATTTAACCTGAACTGGATAGATGACCTGGTGACCTGAGGTCATGAAATCGGGCACGTTCGGATTCATCTCATCATGCCTGATAAGTGCATATCTCGAATCATAGCCGTATGAGCTTTGGGGGTCAATCGCTAGCAAAATACTGACCCGACCACTCAGCAAAACGTGCGAAAATCAATAATCTCGGGTAGAATGAAGGCAATTTATTAATAGTTATCTGTAAATAAACATAATTTTTGTTTATTGCTTCGAAAGACAATCGATGACCCCAATAGTAAATGTGGTTACAAATGTGAATATCAAGTGGCTTGGGGTCACGGGAGGTCACGTGACCTGAGGTCAAACGGCCACAGCTTCGAAATTTGTTCAAAATTATAAACCGATCCCAGAAATGAAAAGAAGAGGTGTTTGCGATTCTACAGATATGCTATATGTTTATCCTGGGTTCTAAAGTACCGGAGATAATAACTCTCAAAGATTGACCTGCAATGTGACCTATGACAATTTCCTCAGGCCATATCTCCGAGGTCGCTGCCAGTACGAAGCTAAAACTTTCAGATTGATTCAGCGCCCATGAATACCCTATACACCCACTTAGGTTGAAATCGCTCGCATGGCGGTGTCACCCGTTGGTCGCCTGGTAATGGACTTCCCCAGCTGTAGAGGATGAAACGAGGGCAGGGCTGGTAGAAGAATCTGTCCTGGATTCTTCATCCAAGACATTATTGACTCCAGGAACTTTATTGACTCCAGTCCTCTTTTGCTGGAAGATTGAATGGCGTGTTTTTTGCACTTAAATTGTGGAGGCATATTGCTTTTTTAACTAAAAATGTCACACCACATCGCTTCTTAAACTGAGGACCTCATTGGAGTACCTTGGGAGATACCTACCTTCTTGTCTACCTACCTAATGGCACATTCTTTCCAAATATGATTACCAGAAAATATCCTCTCGAAATATATGGTCCAAAAACATAAATCCAGCACAGGCACCACCTCAGGGATATAAAACTCCGCATGTGAGGCAACTATCAGACCCAAGGTCATGTTTCTGTCAGTAGTCATTTTGTTGCAAGCCGGACAAGATTTTCCCAGCTACTCCCCAGTGAGTCTGTTGCTTTTATAGGTTGTTGGTTGCTGGTTTGATGGAACAAAGTGGAGCATATCTTCAGGGGTCATGCAGTTTCCAGTCTCTGAGTAGACATATAGGGATATGTAGATGCAAGGCATATGTGCATCATGCCCCATGTTTCAATTCCTGGATTCACATGGTTGTTGAGAAATTGCTTATGTACCTAGGTACCTTTCAAGCTGCTCAGACAAAGCCATTTTCGGGAATGTGAATTGTGTTTACTTTGGGAATGCAACTTGCATGATTTTGTGGAAATCTGGAGTGGTGATCAAGTGTTTTAATGGGCCTAGCATTATTATAGCGAATTATATCAAATGGTGTGGTATGCATGGTTGTCACTTCTCTATTTATGGCTTGTGGAGTGTTGTTGATTCAACCTTTTGACTGTTCCAATTGTTTGAATTGCCTTTTAAAACATACAGGATATCACAGAAAATTCGTGTGACAATGCCACACTAACTTTGAAGTCGGTGTGGCCTTGGCCATATATGCCATACCGCATTATCCGCCCTTGCAGACTGATGTATGTCACAACAGACGGGTATGTGGCACCGCACGGGTGTTGATTTCTGAAAGTTAATGGAGGAGGGGACAGAATACACGATGGCAATGGACAGGCCCACATGGATTGGGGACACACTCCATAGGGTCCCATGTTAAAGTTTTTTTTTGTGTGTGTGGCGGGGGGGGCAGAGCCAACATTTAGGGGCACTTGCCCTCTCAAAAGTATATACCCATAGTGGCACAGCAGACTGATTTATGTCGCAACAGACCGGTGTGTGGCACAGCAGAATGATGTATGTCACAACAGACTCGTATGTAGCAGAACAGACTGCTCTATGTCGCAACAGACTGGTGTGTAGCACAACAGATTGATACATGTCGCAGCAGACCGGTACCGTTTTGAAGTTCAGGAAACCGAAAACCAACGCCTACGTGGAATAGCATACCGATAGTCGCACGGCAAACTGATCTGTAGAAAAGCGGATATGTGAAGCTGCAGATTGTGGTATGACACAGCAGGCTATTGGTGGAAAGTGTACTGAAGACGAGTCGTGTAATGTCCACTCGTGATTAGTCTCTGCCCGAGTGCCTGATCAGGATTTGCCTGAGTACGTGGCTGGTTCTGCCTCCATATGTTTCATCATTGTCCTAGGCATCGGTTTAATCATCCTTTTATACATTATATTTCACTTTCTCAGTGTATTTCAATGACATTGGAGAGCACGGGGTTGGACGGACACATTCTATTTTGACCACACTGCCTGTCTTACGTTACGTTCATAGCATTCTGTCGACGTGGCTTCACGTGTCAGATTATGTTACAACCCCTGCGATCTCGATATTTTATGTATATTCTGATTTTCATGTCCTTATCTGATGCTCTACCACTTAGCGGTAAGGGATTTCAGGACACTGACCTAAGGAAGTGGCCAATGTATACTACGTACTAGGTGCGTGGTCAGTGTCCGGTGTATGTGGTCAATATTCACGTGAGTATGTGACCAGCAGTGGCGCAGCCAGGATTTTCTTTAGGGGGGGCAGACAAAAAAAAATGATGGGAAAACTTTTCGTTTCTCATAGTCGAAACATGAATTTCTTGCCTCGTCTAGTGCATTTTTAGTTGCTATGGGGAGAGGGTCCGGGCCCCGGGCCCCTCCCCTTGGCTGCCCCTCTGGTGACCAGTAAAGTGGTCAGTATGAGCTTGTCATGGTATGTGATTGTGGTGCAGGGTTGTGTCTTGGGCATTTTATCTTGTGCATTTGACGATGTTGTCAACCACAGACCATCGGTACTGTTACAGGAGTGGACTGCTGAACAGGACCAGGGCACCAACCGGCACTGATGCAGCGTGCTGTCCGCTACATCATTCCCGTGCTGAGATTTCGTACAGCCGCTGAGACCTCGTCCCCAGCCGAGATCTAGTCTCCAGCCGAGATCTCGTCTTGCCAACCGAGATCGTGTTCCACCAGTCGAAATATCGTCTCGCCTCCCGGGTTTTAGCTCGTCTGCCAGGATTTCGTTGGTGGTGATGTACCTCACCCGTTCTTGAGACCCACAATCGTGTCGCGTGCTTTCATCCCCAGATGATATGCAAGCAAGTGGGTGCTATGAGTGGATGCGCGTGCTAGCCAGCCGGATGCTTTATTGTGACTGACCTATTACACCACACTACACACACCACGGTACAGTCGTGAAATAATGTATCATCCATTTCCAAGGATTGTACCATGTAAGTGCCGAGATGGGAATAAATACGTTATCGTCAATACGAGTGCTCTTTAAGTCATGCGGTTTGAATGGGTGAACCTATTCATGTGTTCGCAAATTGTCTCCACTTGTCGAACAGCTGTACTGGACAAAATGTTTTACATGGTATCTGGCGGCAATATCCTAGCCATGGTACCCGGCTGCAATATGTTAGACATGGCACTAGTCGTATGCTGGCTCAGACATTTGGTGGGTGCTGGTAGTTGCTGCCGATCAAGCGAGCATTGCCCGTTAACGCATCACCAGCGCGAACGTTGTCAAATCACGCACGGCAACCGTCTTGAGGCATGGACTGAAGAGTATCGCTTGCAAACAAATTGGTTCAAAATTATAGGTACTGTTTACTGATGTCACGACCACGTCACACTTATGATGCCACCATGACTCTGCGTTTCTTCTGGGCGACATCGTTTTTAATTTGATCCTCAAAGTATGAGTCGTTCTTCTCCTTGGAGGCCTTCTCGGCCAGGACGGTGGCTGCTACCATCGCCTCGACGTCCTCTTTGTTGTAGTATTGGTTCTGTCGGCACACGAGTACACTAATTATCGGACCTTCACATGCCACCCGATGAAACAGCCACCCACGCCTACCCGCTCAAAACAGTCTTCCGCTCATTATCGGACAATTGAAATTGTGTTCAACACGAACTGGGATGGATCTGGAGATCCCGAACAAGGGTTTAAATGTGGGAAGCCATGGCTGTGTAGTATGTTATACTTGTTGTGCCTTTAGATTATGGATAAGTGAAGATATGTTCTACAGAGAGATGGGATGACCTTGAAGTATTACAGTGCGTTCGGAAATTGCTTGTATGTGCCATTCATTTAACGTTTTTATTGCCACTGTTCGTTGGCATTGGGTACGTTTTAATGATAGCAATGAATAAACTGGCGGATCCAATGGGGGTGGCCATTCCGGACATCCCCGAAGCGCTTAAGTGGAGGGTATGGTGTGTTTTGCCCCCACCCCCACCCCCACCCAAGCCAAGTAAATTAAAGTAAAATGCAGCGGCCTTTGTCAAGTTAAAAATAGCGTCCCGAATGAAAGAATCTCTCAATTTTAAAGCTATCCTTTGCATAGTTTGGAAGCCCAATATGGTAGCATAGAATATCCTGGCACACAGAGTTCTATGCTGCTGAAGTTCTGCTTTCAGCAAGAGTTAACAAAATCAGCAGTTTCATTAATCATTAGGCAGATTGCCTCTTGAGTTTAGTTTAGTTTAGCTAGTAACGGGCAAGCTGACCAAGTGGGCCGGATTTCGAAAGCCGAATTTGAACAGGATGTTTCGCTGTTTTGTGCGAGTGACCAGTTGAGCCCAGTTGAGCCGTACGTTTCTATATTGGTAATGAAGGTTGTAGCCTGGCGTCGTTACTGACATAAAGAGACTGGTTTCATTGATGGATTTTTTCAAGAGGAATAGCAAAAGTGCGTATGTATTTCGATCCTGAATATGAGAAAACTGGTGGGCTTGCAGGTAGGGGAGATACATCACCCATTTGTCCGGTGGGGCCGGACAAATGTAAGCCCCAATGACAAGACAAATGTATGGGCAACTGGTGACTTAGTCGACCAGAATCAACAAGAAAATACTCTGACGATAGCATAGCCTTTTCTTTCCAGTCTGCTGGATGAAAATTGTATTAGCCTTCGGTAAGCTTCACTACTTGTCTGAAGAGTTCGAAATCTGATAACACCAGATAAGCTTTGCCAATTACTTAGTAGGTACCTAGGCACCTACCTAGTTTTGTGATTCCTGCCTTGTCTTTTGCTCACAATCATAATTGCATCGTCTGGTTGTGGGGCCACCAAGAATCGCGCCGGGTTCTGAAAAAAAATGTTCCAGGCCCCCTAAAAATCCAACTGAGGCCCCCAAAAATCGCATCGAGCCCCCTAAAAATCACATTGAGGGTCCCAAAAAGTCGTGCAGTGGCCCCTGAAAATGTCGCCGGGGCCACAAAATCGCACCGAGCCCCCTGAAATCACACTGACTGCCCCAAAAAATCGTTCAGGGGTCCCTAAAAATGACGCTTGGGGGCTCCAGAAAGTCGCGCCGTGGTCCCTGAAAATTACGCTGTGGGCCTCAGAAGGTCGGGCCGGCGCTAAAAAATAGCGCTGAGAACCGAAAAAGGCCTGGCCGAGGCTCATGAAAATCACGATGAGCCTGAGGGATCCAATGAATCGCGCCCGGGCCCATGAAAATCACGCTAGGGGCTGGACAGTCGCACCGGGCCCCAAAAGTCTCATCGGGACCCTCCAAAAAATGAAGCCGGGGCAACGAAAAAACAATCCGGACATGGAAAATCACTGGAGCTCCAGCAATCGCGCCAAAAGTCCTCGAAGCGCGTTGGGCCCCCCAAAACGTGTCGAGACCGCTACGACTCCCGTTAGGGATCCCAACAAATGACGCCGAGGCCGAAAAAAATCGCGTCGCAACCATTCAAAATATCACCGGGGACCGAAAAAGGTCACGTCGGGTCCCCAAGAGACGCAGCTGCCCCCCCCCCTCCACCCACAAAAAAAAATATATTCACACCCGAAATGTTACTCAGCGGCCCCACAAATCGCGTCCAAGACCCCCACCCCACCCCCACACACACATAGAAAAAAAACGTCGAGCCCCGGAAAAGAAACGTGTCGGGACACCGAAAAAAAAACGCACTGGGAACCCTAAGGATCGTACCAGGGCCCACAAATATCGCGAAGGGGGCTGTTAAAAATAGAACTTTGTCCTCCCCCCCCCAGAAATCACACCGAGACTCGATGGAATCGAGCCGCGCACCGGAAAATTAAGAACAGGTCCTCCTGAGAGGGGTGGGCTTCCAAGAATCATACCGGGTCCCCAAAAATCGCACTGGGGTTCCTAAAATTGGAATCCGGACACCCAGAATTCACGTAGGGGGCTCCAGCTATATACAGCATGGCCCAGAAAACTCTCGATGCGTCGGAAAATTTGTACCGGGTCCGCCAAAATCGCGCTGGGGTCCCAGCGAAGTACAACACACCCTGTGAACTCTCGCCGAGCCCCCCAAATAGCTCGGGACCGAACATTCGCGTCGGTAGTCCTCAAAATTTGGGTCGGGGATTACAAATTATCGTCGGGGCTCCCAAAAATTCGCTTCGATGGCCCGAAATAAGCACAGTGTGACGCTACAAATTACATCGGAACCCGAAAAAGATCAAGCCGGAGCCCTCCAAAATCAGGAATTCTGAAAAGCAAATATCCGAGCGAGGAAAATTGCTCTGAAGCCCCAAACATAGCACCTAGCATAACATAGCGCCAGATGCCTTCAAAAATCGTGTAGGGCACAGACATTTTTTTTACCGGAGCTCGAAAAATCGCGGCGGGGCACACAAATGTGGCGCCGTGGGCTTAGGCAATCAGGCCGGGATTCGGACTGAAAACAATTCAGAAGAGGTCCCCGGAAATCGTATTGAGCCCAGAAAACTGGCGTCGGATCCCCGGAATCACGTGCCTGGACCCGAAAAGTCGTGCCGGGATCCTGAGAAATCGCACCGGGGCCCGAAAAAATCTTGCCGAGGCCCACAAATGTGCGTCAGGAGCACCAAATAAACACAGCGGAATCCTAAGAGCACAACAGGAAGCCAAAAGTCCACCGAACCCTCCAAAGCGCACCGAGTCTCACAAAAAGCAACATGGCCTTAAACCATGCGTTGTATCCTTAAGCAAACACACGAGGGGCTCTAAAAGAACACACCGGAAGCCCTCAAAGCAAGGCGCTAAATGATCACACTTTGGTCGAAGCGCCCTTAAACTCAAATAACTAACTAACTAAGCCCTCAAAGCACACCTGGGCCATGAGACCGCATGAGTGTCAAAAAGCAGACTGGGGGCCCACAAAAAGCGACATGGTCCTAAAAGAGAACAAACAGACCGGACACTAAATCAACACATGGGCTTTCGAAAACACATAACCACTTTGAAAATTCGTCTGTGCACAAAGAATGCAGCAACACACTTACAAGAGCCGAGGTCCCAAAAATGTACCCGGCCCATAACAAAAATGGTCCGGGGCCCCAAAACACATCCGTAGACGAAGAGAAATGCAACGGGTTCAAAATAGAACACGGAGCCAGGATCTCGGTTCGGTGGCCAATCTGAGATCATATTTAATCAAGGGTACGAGGTATATCAAAGCTCAGCGGGTATCCGGATTTCTCAACCACGCAAGAAATGTGGGAAGAAGGAAACTAACCATCGAATTGGATGACTGGAGTTTACCCAGCGAAACCCCATACGAAGCATTCCATCGCGTAAAATATGGCGCAACACTATTAGCTCGTGGAAACAATTAGCACAACATAGGAGGCCTGGCTGAAACCGTAGAATCGCACGAAGTGTGGCGAGTGCGTCGAGCGCAAGACGGGTGTACACGTGCAAGAACTTTGGCGTGGTGGCGACCGGGCGTGATGAACTAGAATGCCTGAAATTGTGAAGTTTTATATTTTTCAGTGATTTGTACAGGTATAATTTCGGCAGCGTGAGATGGCTTATCAAGGGATGCCAAAAGAGAAACCTTTGATCAGGTTGGAGGGCGGGGGGGGAGTTAGGGTTGGAATCCGGTAACTCAGAAACGATGGTGATAGATTGGGCCCCATCCACAGGACAATTGAGTTGGTCACTAATTATTATATTCATAAAATACAAAAATGGGCGCATTTAAAAAATAGTGGTCTAAATCCAGTGTCATTAAGCCAAAAAATAGTGGTAGTTTGGGCGCGCTACAAATCCGTTTGCGCCCTCCCCTGATATGCAAATCCTAGGTACGCCACTGGGGGAGGGGGCTAGGGTTGGGCCGGCGCCGAAAGTTCCCTCCTCCCAAACCGGTGGCCTATATCCTCCAATGATTGAATATGCAAGGATGACACCCATTGTTCAGTCAGTCCACTGAAAAGGGCGTGAACGTCGGCCCGGATGATGATCGCCCCCCCCCCCCCGAAAAGTAAACCGCAACTTGTAAATGGTCGTTGGACTAGAATATGGCGACCTAGCACACCAAACAGTGGCATGGCAACTGATCAGTGGCATAAAGCCGGGGTTGGATTTGCTTTTTGTGCTCCAGAACTTACTTTGTACTCCAGAACTTGAGAGGAAATTTGTTGGCCTTTAAATTCGGAGAGTAACATTTACTTTTTGTTTCTGACATGACAACTATTGTGCTTTTTCGTGGGTTCGAGACGTCTTCATTAAAGAGCAATAAGTGCGCAGTCATTGTCCAGCAGCTCGATTAAATACTGTTTGCCAAAAAAATGGAGTTGATGATTTATCGGAGAGAATATTGTTTTAGATGACAAAATCCACCAGACCATGTTTCCGGTCCCGCATTTGAGACACCAGTGAAATTGAACATCGGCCAGTGACGTGGAATACTCATTGGCGGTGTGGATCACAATTGATGTCGCGTACACCGGTGGCGTCAGATACCCACCGGAGACGTGGGACATTTACCGATGACTTTCAACACTCACTAGTGACACCAGCAACATTCAACATCTGTTGGCGACATTGGACACTCACTAGCGGCGTTTGCACTCACCAGTGACGTGGGATACGCCCCAGTGACGTGAAACATTCACAAGTGATGTGGGACCCTCACTAGTGACGTGGTGCACACATTAGTGAAGTGAATGAAGCACATTTTCCAGTGGCATGGGACACTCGTAATTGACGTGGGACACTCGTCAGTGGCATGAGACACTCGCCAATGGTGTGAGACACGCGCCAGTGGTATGAGACACTCGCCAGTGGCGTGAGACACTCGTCAATGGCGTGAGAAACCCGCGAATGGCGTGAGACAGTCGCCAGTGGTATGAGACACTTGTCAGTGGCGTGGGACTCTCGCCACTGGCGTGGAACAATTTTAAGTGACGTGGGACACTCGTCAGTGGCGTGAGACAATCACCAGTGATGTGAAGCACTTGTCGGTGATATGAGACACTTATCAGTGACGTGGGAAACACCAGTGAAGTGTAATGACCACCAGTTGCATGAAACACTGACGTGAAGCACTCACTAGTGAAGTGAAGCACATTCACCAGTGACGTGGAACACTCGTTAGTGACGTTGAACGCTCACCGGTGACGTGAAGCAGGTGATGACGCCATAGACGATGGAGAAGCCGCCGATACTCATCAGTGTGCCACCCACGATGCTACCGATGTCCGCCATGGCGTTCGCTGGGGCAGGTTGGCGGCCGTCTGTGCAGGCGTGCGTCACGCCGGCCGTTTGTGGCTTTGTGTGTGTCGCCCGGTAACCCGGCGGCACGGTCGGCCAGTACGCTCGGGTCGATGGTGACCACGGCGAACCTCGGCCGTCTCGACCGGTGGTGTTCAACGGGCCGGTCACCCCTCCCTTCCCCTCCCCTCTACTGATGTACACCACCTTCTGGCCCCCGCCTGTGCCCTAGTATAGGTGTCGGTTGCGTGGCATGTCCCAATCTGTCGCGTGCAGAAGGTGTATTCCCTTCCCTCCTCCTCCCTCCCCACCCCCTACTGATGTACCTCGTCTCCTGTCCCCACCTATGCCCTGGTAAAGATGTATATTACGTGGAGACTGCTTAGTTATCGCGTGCTGAAGACAGCTTCAATCTGCGATTCACCCAAGCATCGATATCGGACGCTATGTTTACCGTGCGTGTTGAACAAAATGAGTTTAGGACCGCCGAGTGTGGTTGTCAGTTCGGCAGTGGCCTGTATAGGACAAGATAGCTGAGGTTCACCGAATGTGGTCAGATTGGCAGTGGTCTGTATAGGACAAGATAAGCTGAGGTCCGCCGAGTACGGTTGTCAGCTTGGCAGTGGTCTGCATAGTACAAGATGAGTTCATGTCCGCCGAGTGTGGCTGTCAGTTTGACAGTGGTCTGTATAGGACAAGCTGAGCTGAGGTCGTTCTGGACACTCCTCCATGCGAGTTATTGCTACCAACAGTCGATACTTCCTTGAGTAGGAAATACAAACATGACACCCTACCTCAGGAGTTTCGAGTTAAGTCTCAAGAACTCATTGCATCTTACGTCTGCTACAAGACTACCTACACGGTCGGCTCTAGGACTGAAGCTAGTGTTGACGCGGCTTTTGTCAGCGGCACTGCCAAACGTTCTTTTACGCTACCGGCCGCAGGTATCAGTCTTCACATCCGAGTTAGTAGCCATTAACAAAGCTTTGTATTTTAAGCAGGCTTGTGATTTATGTTTATCCGATGAAACATTGCACCTCCTAGGAGATAGCCTCAGTAGTCTTTTGGCATTGTGATCTTATAATCTATCACATTCCATTGCCCAGGAAATAGTTTTACGGTTGACGTCACTACACGCAGAGGATAAGACAGTCGTTCTGTGCCGGATTCCGAGCGACGTCGGTATATTGGGGAATGAGGCCGCTGACGCGGCTGCAAAACTGGCAGCACAGAAACCATGTACGCGCTATGTGCCTGTTCCTACCCAAGATATATACCCCATCGTCAAGGATTACGTTTTTAGTGAATGGCAGGCGCTTTGAGACGCGGTTCGAGAGAACAAGATGGGGACAATCAAACCTAGCATCGGCCAGCGGTCTTCGTGCTCACGTATGACTAGGCGAGACGAGGTGACACTGTGCCGCTTGCGCATTGGCCACGCGTATGCAACGCACAGCTATATTCTCTGTGGCTATGATGCTCCCTTGTGCCCCAGATGCCACGAACGCCTTTCAGTGCGTCATATCCTGACCTCATGCCCTCAGCTTTCTGCCATATGCATTACTTTGGAAGGTCGCAGCCGCGGAATGACCCTAGATGCAACTCATATGTGGAAGTTCAAGAATTGCATAATTTCAAGGGGCGGGTAGGGCATACGCTATGGATACATGCATGCACACACACACACACACACGCACACGCACGCGCACGCGACGCACGCACGCACGCACGCACGCACGCACGCACGCACGCACGCACGCACGCACGCACGCACACACACACACACACACACACACACACACACACACACACATATATATATATATATATAAATATTGAATTTTATTTGGACAAGTTATGCATAAGTGGCACCGTGAGAAAAGACTACATTTTCCTAAACAAATAAATCACCAACGTTTTGGCCACAAGCCTTCTCAGGGTGACACAATTCAAAATTTTGTATTGGTGTCACCCTGGAGAAGGCCTGTGGCCGAAACGTTGTTGATTTCTTTGTTTAAGAATATGTAGCTTTTTCCTCACTGCCACATATGCGTATATATATACGTATATATATATATATATATATATATATATATATATATATATATATATATATATATATATATATATATAGATATCTGTGTGTGTGCGTGTGCGTGTGTGTGTTAGTTAGGGTAGAATGACAAATTGTGAGAACACAGAGCAATGGGACCATAATTTTGTAAAGCACTATACAGCCTTGAATTGAACTGGTTCTCCAGCGCCACTTGAATTTTACCCTAGCGCGCTTAGTTCAAAGGATCATGGAGTGGGTTTGACCTTCGTGAACGGCGTTACCACAGAATGCTCGTAATGCGAGGCTTAAGATCGGCCCCTACACTATCCAATTGGAAGTTGATGGAGCCTCTGTTCTAGTTAGTTATTTGGGGTTCAGGGCACGTCGACTGCTATGGTCATTTTGCGCTTACCTCTGCTCTCAACGTTCGGTGTATTCATGTATGAGTAGTCACAGAAAATAAGTTCATCTCCCCACACCAAAATACCACTATTCCGAAATCCAGTCAGGTTTGGATTTAGGTGCCTTATTTTGGTCCGGATCTTCTTCCCTCCCACAACTTCTTCAGTGCATCTACACCCATGTCCAGTCACACAATGGAATTCGTCAAGGCCTTCACGGTGACACTCGCGGTACTATTGGCCAGTGGAAATCGGATTTCCTGTACCTTGACGGCGGGCTCATCCACACACAGACACGCACACACACACCTGGGTCGCAAGTTGACACATGCATACATACACGGATCATACACCTTGATGTGTATGGGGACGAGTGGTCTAGGGGTAAGATGCTCGTCTCACAATCGAAAGGTTGTGGGTTCGAGTCTCACCTGTCGCTACTCTTCGCCCGCGACCAATCGGCGTGAGAGATTGGCGACGCTACATGACTCAACGGTCGACGTGTCGTAAAACCAATAACCAACCAACACCCTGATGTGGGCTTTTGTTAATGTGTGTAGTATTTTACGAGTATGTAGATATTGTGATATGTAAAATAAAGGCGATTCACGGTGCAGTGTCACGAAGTGCACTTGGCGTGAGTGTTTTTGTGGCTTTTGTAGCAAAATGTTGACTTGAGGAAGGCCTGCTCAATGCAGCACTGCACCTAATTAATGTTCTGAATATGACTTCAGTTACTTGCACAGGGGGCGGTGTGGAGTTAGGAATCATGATGCAGTAGCTACAGATTCACTATATAGCTCAGCCAATTTTAAGCCTTTGGACGCGGGTAAAGCGGTAGACAGGTGGGATACGAACCGAGAACCTTAGGATTGGGAGATACACATTCGACCGCTGGATCACCATGGCCCGATGCCAGTGACTGCCGGGTGAAACATCCTGCCAAATAACTATATATCAAACGAACAAATAATATGCATAAAACACATACATGTATGGATGTCCACATTATTGTTTTCACCCACATCCCCACTTACACAGCGGGAAAAGAAAAATATCAATAAATAACTCAATGGAAGCAGAAAGGTGCTAGTGTAAACATGTTGAAGTGCATATTGCTGCTGTTCAAGGTTCCATAAAGGCTTGCATAAACTTCTTCACGTCGACACTTGTCTAAAATTCAATTATCTTCGAATTGTTCATTGTTTGCATGGTATACATCATACATCACTTATTTTATGTTCCTGAATTGTGATTAGGTAACAATGCATGTACAATTATTTGTTCTTAGTGCAATGCTGGCAAATGCACTGCAGCATACACTTACCATGGCTTATACCAAGTTATTTTGGCATAAGCAATAGGTCTTTGGCCTATTATTTGGTATATTTGGTCTATTGGCCTTTAGCAATAGGCCTTTGTTCAACAAACAAAAAAAGTTGAAAAAAGTATCTAAAATTTGTCAATCTTTTGTATGGTAAGCTAGAACCATTAAACCAGTTGCTTATTGCTTGTATTATCACTCTTTCCACTGTACAAAAACCCTGATCTGCTGTTTACCTGACCACATTAGCAGCTGTCTCTGAGGTAATCAATATTGAGATAATTGTTAATGTGAACTTCTTACCTGGAGTAACAGCAAGGAAGCTGATCTCAGTCTCATTAGGGTGGTGCGACTCTGGATCCCAGCAGGCTGGGCTGGGGCGACTTCAGGTGCAGGCAGAAGATCGAGACAGTAGAGGTTGGAGGCAGAAGCTACCCCTTCAGGAGAAGGTGGAGGTGGAGAATCCAGACTGAAAATAAGGACAGGCATGTATTTCAATATGCACCTTTGAGTTCACAACATTTTATTCCTAAATATCTTAGTTTAGACAATTATATGCCACAACAAGAACAACAAAGTTTTGCATCTATAAAAATACCCCATTTCATTATCATTTCATGATTATATCTCCAATGGGAGGTTAGGCTAGGTTAGGTTCTGTTGCATTTCTTTTCTTTTTTAAACATTACTTTTTTGATCCAACTTAAAGCCCCCTTTTGGTGTTATTTTGCTCACGGTATTAGTCACATTCATAAACATTGAATTGGAAAGGTATATTCCAAGGATTCATAAAACACATTCAAGCACAAATTCACCACCTAACCTTCCATGTCAGAATTTCTTGGAAGGATTTTTTGTTTTAATCCCAAAAATCAAAGAAAAAATTGACCGAAACCTAACCTAACCTAATCTGTTCTTGAAGAAAACAAATTTATTTGTAAACAAATTTTGATTTCTTTTCAACTTCAAAGAAAAACCTAACCTAACCTAACCCTATTGCTTGCTTCATGGAGGTAAAATCTGTACAACTTGTTTTGTGGATACCTTAAAGTGCAATAATACCCAAAACATAAGGGAATAATCACGAGATTCTAGGAAGGTACCTAGGTACCTACCTAGGTAGGTACTAAGTAATAGGCAAAGCTTGTCTGGTGTTATCAGATTTGAAACTTTTCAGAACAAAAGTTGGTGAAGCTTACCAAAGGCCAATACAATTTTCATCCAGCAGACTTCAAAGAAAAGACTAACCCATTATCAGAGTATTTCCTTGTGAGTATGGTCTCCAAGACACCATCCAAGACCCATAAAGTAGTAAATTTGCAGTTTAAGGTAATTGTTGAATTCTTGGACTTTATTTTTCTGATGCAATGTTTATGAATGTGGTCAACATGTTGCAACCACTCATTTCATCTGCAAGTGCATACTTTTTCAGTTGGGAGGCAAAGTAACACCAAAAAAGGGGCTTGGAGTTGGGTAAGATAGTATTAAAAGTGATGTTCAAAGTAACAAGAAAAATGTAACCTAATTTAACCTAACCTAGCCTAACCTTCCATGCAAGAAAACAAATTGTTTTTAAAAAATGGAAACATTTTTAACTTTTTTTTATTCAAATAAAATAACTTGACCCAACCTAACCTAGCCTGACCTGCTTTTGAAGGATCAATTTTTGAAAAATCTCCCCCAATTTTTTTTGGATGATTTTTCCAACTTAAAACAGAAGCCTAGCCTAACCCAGCCTAACCAAACCTAACCTATTTGTTTGCTTCATGAGGGTATATGTGTAAAACTTGTCTCGTAGATATCTTAAACTGCAATAATACCCTTAAACTTTGATAGCCCGGTCCTACCACCCGAATCTCCCCTACATGCACACCCAGTGTTAAAATAATGGTTTTCCGTTAGGTGTGAGATGTCGAAGCGAGCACAGTAGGATGTAGAAATTTGTCATGGAATTAGACTCATTTCAAATGCTTTTGATGTCTTTCAGACTCACATTTTAGCCAATGGTTGCACCTTCATCAGTTGTTTTGATATTCATATGTTAGGAAGAGCTATATTCGGGATAACGAGAAAAAGAACTTATTTTATACACTGGTGCCGGATGCCATATCGCATTATGGATAATCTCTTTACCTGAAATTGCATTGCAAAAATGTTCGTGTATCACCATCCCTTATCGAGAGCATGATCATGATACTTAAAAACGAGGTAATGCTAGAAAGGAGACACGAATACTTCATAAGCACGCATCAAGAAGCAGGATGTCGACACTTCTTGGATCTCTACATATAAAAAACGCATAAAATGACCTTATGCTCATACTGCAACAAAACAAAATTGATCCAAGTTCGCACCGTATGTATTTCGGCCACGGGCCTTCCTCAACAGTCCTCACTGTTGAGGAGGGCCCGTGGCCGAAATATATACAGTGTGAAGTTGGATATATTTCTTTGTTGTAATACGAGCATAAAGTTATTCTATGCGTTTTTCCTATTCATAATCATGCCCAACACAGCACTGGACCTAATCAAATATATATATATATATATATATATATATCTCCATATCTATCTATCTATACCCATATCGATCTATATCTATCTATACCAATCAATTTCTATCTATAAAGATATCTAGATATCGACATAGATAGAGATAGAGATAGATAGCTATAGATACAGAGATAAAGGTAGATAGAGATATATACAGATTACATAAAGATGTAAATATGTAACTACATAAATATATATATATATATATATATATATATATATATATATATATATATATATATATATATATATATATATATATATCCATCTATATCTATCACTATCTACTTTCACCTAGCTCCACCTATCTTCATTTATGTCTGTCTATATCTATATATCTCCATATATTTACATATAGAAAACACGCATAAAATGACCTTATGCTCATATTACAACAAAGAAATAAATCCAAGTTCGCACCGTATATATTTCGAGCACGGGCCTTCCGCAACAGTCTTTAATGTTCAGGAAGGCCCGTGGCCGAAATATATGCAGTGCGAATCTGGATTTATTTCTTTGTTGTAATATGAGCATAAGGTTATTTTACGCGTTTTTCTTATTCATAATCATGCTCAACACAGCACTGCACCTAATCAAATATCTCTCTATATATATATATCTATAGAGAGTATGCGTGAACTACTAAGGTAAAGCTCACACGCTGAATCGCCAGCCGTAATTTCATTGACGTCGCCACAGTCGCATTACCATCAATGACCGGAAGATAACTTTCTTCTCAGGTATCTTCCATAGTCATGTAGGGTTCTTCGATGTTCCAGCCTCCCTTCCGTATTAATTCCGGAGGTATTCAGGAAAACCATGGGATAACAAATGTCTCCTCCCCTGCCTGAGATTCCAATGATCGTACCAACGATTGTCGTCTGTCTATACGAGCAAGGCTTCTCAGAGTCCCACAGGCCCCGCAGTGGGGTCAGCCTCGTTACTCGGCTGGCCAGGGAATTGGCGCTCCCTCGGGGTAACACAGCCGCCCAGATAAGAGGTGTGGAAACGCGGAGGTGTTTCCGGGGACTCATGTAGTCCCCATCGTCCATCCCTCTCTTAAATTTCCAGTATCTACCCCGTGCCAGCGACTTTTTGCATGTCTTTCATCCAATCCTGCAGCGCCAACCCCTCCCTTGTCACGAGCAGATAGGCCAGCTTCCCCTGGTCTACTCGTCCGCTCAGTTTTATCGGGGTAGCCGCGCCCCCTAGGCCCGCCCCCCGGGGTTGACGGAGTCCTGGAGGTTGATGTCCCCCGTCGCACGGTGCTAGTTGTGACGGGGGACCAACACGCCTCTTTGGTCCTGATATCCCGGAGGGGCGGGCGGGCCCGTAGGGCCCCATACGGGTCAAGTGGCTGGTCGCCTCGGGCCGGGGACCTGGAATTCTTCCCAGTGTCTGCCGGCCCGGCCGGCTGGAGTCAAGGGGTGGGCGGTGCTGGATCCCGGTCGGGGTGGTGAGTCTCTCTCTCTCTCCCGGCCGGGCGAAGGCGCCGCCTGCCCCGTATAACTCCACGGGCGTCTGATGTCCTCCCGCTTGCGGGGCTCAGGCGTCCCCCCAGTAGGGCCCCAATGTGGTGGAACGTCTGCGGGGCCGAACACAAATAGCAAACACATGGCAAGCCAAAACACTAAACCCCTCCCTGGTCCACGTGACAGTGGCCAGATTACGAACCCAATCATTGCCGTACAAATGCACCGATCTGCGGACGGTGAAGCCACTAGGGTTTCCTCCCCTCGCATTCTTGTTTTCCAAGCCGCAGAAGGGACAAAGCAACTGGCTTCTCTTTCCCCATTTCAGCGACGAGACGGCTGTGACCGTTTCGGACGTATCAAGCGATGTGAAGAACTTAGAGGTGGTGGTTTGGAAGTGGAATTCGAGCGCACGGAGGAAGCCAAAAGAGCGCTGATGGCAAATGAATTTGTATACTTAGCCAGATGCCAGCAGGGCAGACAGATGGTAACAATACCCATGACTGTGAAAATACACGACGAAAAATAACTCGAAGGGAGTAATTAACTGTTTAGACTTACGAGGTGTTAGTGACGCTGAAATTACTGATGGTTTGTCAAATGATGGAGTCATTCCGGCGCGGAGACTGACTGAGGACAGGCCAGGAGGTGCAGCCCACAGACAATATCATCTTGACGTTCAGCTCGATGGAATTGCCTGAATCGGTTCGTGTCGGGTATGTCATTGTTTATCCCCAATCCCATGCCATATTTCAGATGTCAGAGATATGGTCATACAACTCAATTCTGCCGTGGCCGTCCCGCATGTGGAAGATGCGGATCATCGGACCACGCCACTGATCAGTGCAATACTGAATCACCTTGGTGCATAAATTGTGGTGAGGGTCAGGTGGCACATAGCACATTCGATAGGGCATGCCCGGCATATAAGAAAGGAAAAGAAATAATTTCAATCAAGAGTACTAAAAATACTTCGTTCCGAGATGCTCGAAATTTGTATGATAGAATCCATCCAAAAGTTACTTATGCAGCAAAGGTGACTGGCCGGCCAACTAAAACTACCCCGATAGACTGACAACGCATACAGCACAACAATGCCTCTGAGCTGATTGCACAACTTACACAACTTTCTTCGATCTTTTGGAGTACCCCTTACTTTACCCGCGAGACAAGGTCAGCCAACCCAACACGATGCCGAGGCGACTGAGGTCCCAACCCCCACAAGTGGATGCATCGTTCGCCCATCTGAGGCCCCATCCCGTTCAAACCCCGAGAGTGGGGAGTGGACCTTGGCCTAACGCTCCAAGAGGCCTCCTCGGTCCTTTCCAGCCAATCCGAGCCCCTCCTCGTTTTCCGCATCACCTACCGAGAAATCCCCACCTCCCACTCTCCATCCTCCCTCCATCCTTCTTTCACATCCCATGCGCCCCACTAATACCTCCAAACCCGGCCCGTTTACCTCCTCCCTGCCTGAACCTCCCCTTCCCTACGTCACCCTGCAGTCCTCACCCTCGACCTCCACCACCCCCACTACCACCTTGAAATCCCTCACATCCACATCTTCCCTTCCTGAATCATGCCCCATTCCCGTCAGCCAAACCTCGCCTCCACCATCAACCTCTACTTCCGCACCCCCTCGCCGTCCCACCGACGAATCCAAATTTCCGATGCGTTCCTAAATTACCAGGAAGCCGAAAGGTGTGCCCGGGAGGCCAAGCGAGCACGACTCGCTCAGATGGAGAGGGCCCGGGCGAAGGACCACCAAGGAGCTGACAAGGCTCTACCCGCAAGGCCGGTCACCCCATCGCCGCGACGGCGAGTGGAGGGACCGGCTCCGTCAGGAAACGAGATGGGTCCTCCGCCGTCTCCTCTCCGGATGGGGCCCCAGAAAAGAGGCTTTCCACAAATGAGCTCTCCACCGGGTGAGGCGTCACCGCGTTCCCGCCCCAGAACTCAGTCCCTGGAACCGAAGAGAGATAACCCCCGGGGTTAACAGCGGCGCCCTCTCTCGGACGGTCGACGGAGCCAGAGCTTTAAAATGAGCGTTTTGTTTTATCATAACCACTCATAGTATTTTTATCTAGTCAAGTTTAGTCCATCGCATCAAGGAATTCATCGCATTAAATCGACGCTCTCATCGTGTATCTTTTAATCCATCTTTATAGCAATCTCCTATGCAAGTCTTTTTACAATGGAACTGCAGAGGTTTTAGAAGCAGTACCCAGGAAATACAGGTAGTATTAAATCAGCTGCAAGAGACTGTCTGCAAGAGACGAAACTCCTACCCGATTCGCGATCTAACATACATGGGTACTCGATTTTTCGAAAAGATGTGGCGACCGATACTGTTGCGCAAGGCGGAGTCATGGTAGCGATCCACCATAGTATAGGAGCAACGGAGGTCACCCTAAACACCGACCTCCAAGCAGTGGCAGCTCGGATCGACCTTGGTCGCAGATCGTTAACAGTTTGCTCCATTTACCTGCCTCCTGGAACCGGTTGTACCCGTGATGAGCTAGTCCGGTTAGTTTTACAACTGCCCCACCTTTTTTACTCTTAGGGGATATTAACTCCCACCATACGATGTGGGGTTGTGATAATGTGAACACGAGAGGTCGCATTTTACACTCTTTTATCATGGATAAGTCCTTATGCGTCTTAAACACTGGCATTCGCACCCACTTTACGATGCCAACCGGCCATACCTCGGCGCTAGATTTGAGTTTGTGCAGTCCACAGCTGGCACAGCATTTCGATTGGTCCGTATCTGACGACCCCATGTGTAGTGACCATTTTCCCACCTGACTGACATATCGAGGAGAGACAACACTGGGTTCCAGACCGCAGCGATGGAACCTACGCAAGGCTGACTGGGCCAAATTCAAAGATCAACTGAATGACATATTCTCCACTCGAACTGGCCAAGAAATACACTCAATAGATAGATTATCATCGCTGCTTTTGGAGGCAACATCAGGGTGCATCCCGAAAACGTCCGGATCCCCTCGTCGAACCCCTGTACCATGGTGGAATATTGAATGTTGAGATGCCATTCGGGCACGACGCCGCGCATTCAAAACATTTAACCACAACAGTACCACAACTAATCTCATCTTGTTTCGAAAGGCTAGAGCAGTGGTACGTCGTACCATCTCAGAAGACAAACGTGCATCATTGAGAGCATCACTACTCTCAATCGGTATAGCTCCTCGTCACAGGTGTGGTCTCGAGTGAAAAGAATTGCCGGTACATGCTGTACCGGCTAGTCCCCCTCCCTGTGTTGCGGATAGCAGACCAGGACATCAATCACCCTGCGGAAGTCGCCTGTGAGATTGGTCGTGCTCTATCACAAAGAAGTAGAGGCAGCACTGATTACCCTGAGTTCTTACGGCACAAAGCTGTATGCGAGTCGATGCCAGTTGATGTTACCACCTCCGTGCGCCATTCATACAATCGTCGTTTTGCCATGAAAGAGCTAACTTATGCCATCGGATCACTCAGGACTACGTCAGAGGGACCTGGTGGAATCCACAACGCCATGCTAACGCGCCTTCCGCCCTGCGCTCTTATCTCCCTTTTTACCTCTTTCAACTTATTATGACTCGGCGGCCATTTTTCCTCCTCCTGGTGAGAAGCCATTGTAATCCCTATTGTGAAGCCAGGTAGGACTGGCCGTGATCCTCCACATTATCGTCCCATCTCTCTGACATCATGCCTTTGTAAGGTCATGGAGCGGATGATAAACGTTCGCCTTAGTTGGTTTCTCGAGAAAGAAGGCATACTCATAAGCTCACAGTGTGGGTTCAACTGCCGTAGCGCTCTTGTTCAACTGCCGTAGCGCTTCAAAAACCGTAGCGCTCTAGATCACGTTGTACGACTTGACACAGAATTAAGACAGAACTACATGCAAAATAGCCACCTGGGAGCAATTTTTTCGACATAGAGGCTGCCTACGACACCGTGTTGCGACACGGAATACTTAGGAAAGTGTGGAACTACGGGATACGTGGACCTATGGGAACATTTTTTTAAAACTTCCTGTGTGACCGTACCTTCCGTGTCCGCATCGGAAGCCATGTATCTCCACGTTTTGTGCAGGATAATGGTATCCCACAGGGGAGCGTACTTAGCGTTGCGTTGTTTGCAATTTTAATCAATGACATTGAAAACGGATTCTCACCAAGTATAAGAAGGTCACTTTTCGTGCATGACTTGGATGACTTGGATATTTGGTCCTGTGCGGCGCGATTACCATCCATGGCGAGACAGCTGCAGATGGCCGTAGCCTGTCTTGAAAAATGGACGATCGTAAACTGCGTTCGATTTTCTACCTCCAAGACGGTTGCCGTCCACTTCTGCCGACGTCGTCGCCACTGTCCGGAGATGGTAGTTCGGTTATATGGCCAGCAAATACCTGTGCGGCCATCGGCCCGCTTTCTCGGCGTCATTTTTTTTTAACAAACGGCTATCCTACAGCGACCATCTCACTATTTTGCGAGATAAGTGTTTCCGAGCAATTCATATAATGAAATGTGTTTCACGAACTGATTACGGAGCTGATAGAGCAACTCTTTTAATGTTATATCGATCTCTTATCCGCTTGAAGCTCGATTACGCGTCATTTATATATGACGGTGCCAGTAGCTCAGTGAAGCGGAAACTCGACACAGTACACCACACAGCATTGCGGATCGCCCCAGGGACATTCCGGACTTCGCCAGCTGCGAGTATTTTAGCAGAGGCCCATGAGGCATCGTTGGCAAACAGACGCGAGAAGCTGGGCCTCCGCTATGCAATAAAGCTAAGACAGCTTACCGCACACCCCACATACAAATCCGTTTTTTTCTCACCGTATATTGTCAACTTTCCACGGGCAAAGAGGTGAAAGACCACGACCATTTTGCGTCAGAATCCGCTTACTACTTCATGAGGCTCAAATCCCACTACGAGGCATGGCGAAGATGAAATGCTTGCAAATTCCACCATGGGAACTCGCCTCACCCGAAATTGATGTCTCCTTCGCTACTGCCGGGACAGGACATACTGTCCCAGAGCTTTTAAGAGCAGAAGCATTGGAGCTACTATAATTGTATCGCTGCTACACTCGAACGTACATTGACGGGTCCAAGACAGCCAATGGAACTTGGTGTGCATTTGTATGTCGGACAGCTACAAAATCTTTTACTTTACCACCGCATGCGTCTGTGTACACTGCTGAGTTGGTTGCGATTATTACGGCACTATATTTTATCGAGGTTGGAGATGAAACCCTACATCTTATTTTAACAGACTCGTTGAGTAACCTTCGGGCCCTTCAGTCTTTTCAACCATCAAACCATTTTGCTCAAGGAATACTAGCACGACTGATAGTATTGGGTAGAGCGGGTAAGAGGATTATCCTCTGCTGGGTACCAAGCCATACCGGCTTCACGAGAAATGAGCTGGCTGACGCTGCTGCCAGGCGTGCCGCGCAGTCACGTAGGATTCGAGCTCTGCCCCTCCCAGCCAGAGATTATTACGCAAATGTAAATGCTTTCCTCCAAGGAAAGTGGCAAGAAAGCTGGAACTCCCAAATTTCAAACAAACTCCGGACCATCAAGCCAGTTCTTGCATCATGGACATCATCGCTAAGAAAATGTAGGAGAGAAGAGGTGATTCTGGCACGCTTGCGAATAGAGCACACGTATGCAACGCACGGCTACCTTTTGAGAAGGGAGGCGAAGCCACACTGTTCTCGATGTGGTTCACCGATAACAGTTCGACATATACTGTTTTCATGCCCCAACTTCACGGTAGAACGAAGACGTCACTTCGGTTCCATTTGCCACGAATGGTCGTACTGTGATGTTCTAGGTGACAATTCGGAGATCATCCAGACAGGTCAAATATATCGATATATATATCAACTGCTCAGTTCGACGTAATATATCCCTTCCGAAAATAGACTCCTGCCGCCTAGTGTAATGTGAAAAAAAAACAGTTATGGGCGCTACATAACAAGTAGCAGTTGATGCTCCCCTAAGCCCAAATAATCAATCAATCAGAGTCCCACAGTCGCGTGCTGATTAGTGGGATGCTTTTGGTTGATTCCAAAAAGACGTGGGGGTTGTGTGCTCGACAGCGAAAACGGACGGCTGTAGATGCCAGCAAAAGTCACATCTTCGCGTATATATGCAAGTATAACATGGCTGCGGAATCTGGGCGAGGGGCGTAATATGCGTGCGAAGCGAGGATGCTAGATTACTGTCGCTAAATCCTGCTTTGGGATGGCTTCAGTCATTTTCGAACCATTGTGTGCCATTTACCCTTGTCAGCAGCATGTGATCTCCGTACCTGTTCTTTACAGGCTATATTTGCCGTCTAGTGGTGACCGTCTACATTACATCACCGGATATTGGTGATCGGGCTGCCATACCGAGGATGGACGACGGCCGCGTGCTGACGTCGGCGCTGACGGCCTGTGCTGTACGTCAGACGCTAATCAGGAAGACCACGTCTGTTTTATGTTGCTGATATACTGCGATTTAAGAAAATATATAACTGGTATTTTGTGCTATGTAGAACATGTTTTACTGAGTCAGAACGGTCTGAACGATCTAAATGGTTTGAACGCTGTGTGCGAGAGGTATTCTCTACTTTACTCTCTTCCCGCGATGCCCACCCCTTTGTCCCCTGGTTGGTCTCTGATTGATCGTATTGTAAATATGGTATAGGGTCTCATATTTGGTCATTTAACACGGTTCCTTATGGACCCATCCAGCTGATGCCGCCAATTCCAGTGCCGTCACATGTCACCAAATACTGCCATGCGCAAGCAGTAGGTGGCCGGACCAATCTCATCGGCTTCGTGTTCGCCGGTACCCCTACCCTCTCTTGGGTGCACGCCTGGAACGTTTTACTCATAATAAACGGTAATTGATTCGGAAAATGTGCCGTGATAATCTCAGCGTGCGTTCTTCGGCAGAGGTGAAAGAAGTGTCCAGCCTGTCACCTACAGAATGTCGAACACCACCAGGCTGTCACATGTTGATGGCTCACAGTAAGACCTGTGCGCATTTGTGCGAGCGCGACATATGGACGATGATGCTGAAACGGAACAAAGAAGAATGCTTTAGTTTATATATGATCTTCAATTTGTTCAATTATATATGATTTTCAATTATTAATTAATATGTCAAATTACAACACACCGTATAGGCTAATATTGCTTCTAATGGGTGCATCCATAAATATAATGTGATTATTGTGGCTTAATGTGGTCACAATATGATTTACACAAATATTACTCTTATTGCGAAAATGTGCTCGTTTTAATTCACACAAAAATAGGATTACTTTGTCGCTGAGAAAAAGGTAAGGCCAGGTTGGGTTTCTTAACATTTTTTTATTGAACACAACTTGTGCCTATATTGAAGAAACAATTTAAAAGGAAGTGGGTAAACCAGGCTAGGTTATGTTCGGTATTAAAAAAAATAGTAGTACATTATTTTGCTTTCCAACTAAAAATAAAAAATTCTGATGGGAATCAGTGGTCACATCATCTTAATCATGCTGGTAAACATGGTATTGAAACATGCTGTTCTCCAAATCCAATGACTCCTGGAAAATGAAATTTACCAATACAAATTGAATTCCGTTGTACTATACCACCAATATCAAGGACAGAGTGTCATTGGACATATTTTGCTTTGGTTTCAAGTAATTTATAACACTTTTGGTCAATGCAACAAGTCCTGCTTATGACAAAACATGGGCCAAAACATGGGCCTGACCCAAATAAATCAAACCCATGGAAATGACCAGATGAAATTATTAAAATAACAAAGGCTCATATTGGAAGAACGAAAACATTTTTATGATAAAGATTCCACAGGTCTGCAGTGTGGCAAAATGGCTGAAATAATATGTTAGACTGATAAATATTGTGCATAAAATACTGCACCAAACAGTTTTATATGGCTGGGTAATTGACCCCCCCCCCACCTCACCCCTCCAGAGAAGAAAATCAGCACCAAAATTACACAAGGTGTCATAGTATTTTTGCTTGCACATGAATAAAACACACTCAAGATTACCATACTTTGCAGACATGATGTTGGTTAGTAGAAATACATTCAGTCTTACCTGCACTTCCTGCAGCAATGTGCCATGATTGCCACGGCGCTGCATGACCAATGCAGTCGATGCACCCCTAAGCCCCAATAAACAAACTCCTCCAGAGGCAGTGTTTTTCATCCGGGTAGGTAAACCGGCATGCTTTGCCTTCATATGCCTTTTCAACGATCTTGACTGGCCATTAAATTTGCAGCCAGGATTGCCACAACGCACCTTTTCTCGTGATAGTGGTGTCATATTAGCACTCACACCTTGGGCACTAAGGTTTCTTCCAAGTGTCACTTCAGTTAGGTATGATCAGGGTTGGATTTATGTCTTGGAATTCTGGAATTGGAAAGGAAAATTGTGTGGCATTACAGGTTGGCATGGAGCAGAGGACTTTGAGGACTTTTCTTTTAATATGAATCCTGGATTATGAGAGGAAAACTGTAGCATTCCAAGTTGGAGAATTATGTGATTAGTTTCTGCTTAAAAAAAAACGTGTTTCGATGTTCCCATGATCATGACCAAACAGCAAGGAGATCAGTCATTGTCAGACTCAATTCATCTTCTGGAAAAAAAAGGAGTGGATAACTTCCCGGAGATAAAATTTAATGGGCGGCCAGAATCAAAGACAAGGCCATGTTTCCAATACTTGTCCTGACTCTCAGAGACGAAACACCACTTACGGAAACATACACAAGTTCAGCTTCAACAGCGCCTTGATACTTATTAGGTAGATACGTACACACTAAAGCCAGCTTTGAAAACAAACTGCGCCGGAAAGCGGAACTGTTGCGTTCCGTCCGACACTGTCCCGTCCCCGTCTGCCGTTTGAGATTGCCGAAAGTGAAGTCTGGTAACGGTTGCGGGCATCGACGATTACAACCAAAGTATTTGCGATGGGTAAAATCCGAAGCAACTGCGAGCATGACAAAGGGTGGGGCTATCCCCGCATACAACTTTCTCCGCGAAATGTCATTCGACAGTGGTGTGCAGACAGTGGAAAGCGGACCCTTTTTCACTGACCGAAACACGTGCAGTCCGTGTCACGATGACGGCGCCCGCACATACTGCAGCCACTGATCGTCAATTGGGAAATTGGAGCTGGTATATGGGGTCATGAGGCGAAAGTAACGGCAAGTCGCCAAGTTTAGCCGTTTCCGAGAACCAGACCCAATCGTGAAAAACGCTCAAAAACGTCGTTTCCGCTTTCCACATCCCCTCGCATGCGCGTGGCGCGTGACTCGGAAACGGTTGCCACGGCGATGTTGACAATTGTCGTGGCAACACTGAGGTGTTGGTTTGGTGTCGATCGGTCCATTGGTTGTCGAGATATGGCGGTCTGAATCGGGTCGATGGGGAGCGCTACATTTGGTGATTTTCCGAACGAAGAATCTCAGTTTTACATGCTATTTACATTCGATCGGCGGCCAGTGATTCACCGGACACCCGTTCTCTCAGAACCCCCGTGACGCGCACACGCAGTACTTTGACCCGACCGCAACGAAATTGTGCCCGACGGATAGTCAACATTTAGGTCTTTCACGTGATGTCAGCCATATCTCGTTACCTGTGATGTGAGCCATGCCACGCGCCACAAACTGCGCCGGAAAACGGAACTGTTGCGCCGGGTTCAATCTCTGGACGGGGACGGGACAGTTCGTAGGTGACAGGGCTCCACGGCAATGTTAAAACCTATGGACTTTACCTCGAGTGGTTGCGTTTTTTTTCAGCCCCCCTCCCCCTCTGTCCCCTCGATCATACCTACTAAATTGCTTCGGTACGCTTCTGATACATGTACTGAAACAAGATGAGTATGTATATGTCCGGATGGTTAGGAAAAACAAATTGACTGGGTATGTTAAGAAAAAAAACGGCGTAATGATAAATACAATCCATACTCAATTATAATACGGCACCGTAGGTTGTCACCATAACTGGATATATTTTTATAATATCTGTCACCCACGCTCGTGGCCGAGTAGCAGGTTTTTTTCACCTCTGTTCTTCGGCAGGTACAATTTTCTACGATACGGGAGTTACCCGTGTTCTAAAGAAGAGCAAATTGGTGAGAGGCAAGTGACCTTTTTGATGGCCAGCTTTCCCGAAAGCCAGCGTACTGCTCGTTGTGCCCGGTCGATCAGATGGTCCGCCGGTTCAACACATCCTCGAAAAGGTTTCGTAGGTATATTTACTAAGAGGGGAAGTGAGTTTAGTAGGAATGTTTACTAAACTTCCGGAACTTTAGTAGGTATAATTACTAAACTTGCCTACGGAGATACATACAGTTTGACCGGAAATGAGGACGTGAAAGAGGTGGGTGTTATCCTCTGTCTCTTTGTATTTTCATAGCCGTGGCCGCCGTGGCTTTTCTTGCATAAGTAATTACGGCCGGCCGCGGGTACTCGCTGTCACGTTTCTTAATCCGCAGTTTTGTGGTTGTTCCAGTCGGATTCGGTAGATGCAGGTGAGTAGGTTGGTGTAGTCTCGCAGTTGTTCTCAGTTTGTGCTTTTTTAGGTACCTACCTACCTATATAGGTAAATGTACCAATGTGAAACCAGATATCAAAGAACGCACCAACTTCGTACCTAGGAAGGTAGGTACCTAGGCACCTGGTTAGGTTCCTAGGCACCCGGGTAGGTTTATAGGTAGCCGGGTTGGTTCCTAGGCACCCGGGTAGGTTCCTAGGCACCCGGGTAGGTTCCTAGGCACCCGGGTAGGTTCCTAGCCATCCGGGTAGGTTCCTAGGCACCCGGGTATTTTCCTAGGTAGCCGGGTAGGTTCCTAGGCACCCAGGTAGGTTCCTAGGCACCCGGGTAGGTCCCTAGGCACCCGAGTAGATCCTTAGGCACTATGGTATGTCCATAGGCACCCGGTGTAGGTACCTAGGCACATGGGTGGGTATCTAGGCACACAAGTAGGTGCCTAGGCACCCAGGTAGGTACCTAGGCACCAGGTAGGTGCCTAGGGACCCAGGTAGGTACATAGGTACCTAGGCACCCGTGTACGTACCTAGGCACCCAGGTAGGTACATAGGCACCCAGGTAGGTACCTAGGCACCTGGGTAGCTACCTAGGCATCCAGGTAGGTACATAGGCACCTGGGTAGGTACCTAGGCAACTGGGTACATACCTAGGCACACAGGTATGTACATAGGCACCCAGGTAGGTGCCTAGGCACCCATGTATGTACCTAGGCACCCAGGTACATACCTGGGCACCCAGGTATGTACCTAGGCACCTGGGTAGGTATCTAGGCACCCAGGTACCTGGTACCTGGGTACCTAGATACCTACCTATCTAGGCACCTAGGTACCTGGGCACATGTGAATTTGTTTTATAGGGTGTTTTTGCTTGTTTTTTTAATTTATCTTTGGATTACCATGTTTATGAATGTGATGATAGGATTTATTTTATGTGTGAATTAAAAAAAATTGAAACACTTCCCAATTAAAAAAATGTAAACCAGCCTAACCTAGCCAAACCTGACACATTTGTTTGCTTTATGGAGGAAATGTATGTCAAAACTTTTCTTCCTACCACCTTATAGCACAATAATAACTGAAAGTTTACCAAAAATAATGGAAAAAAACTCTAATTTTGGCCACAGTAGCTCGGTTGGTGGAGTATCAGACTTTCGATCCCAAGATTGTTGGTTCAAATCTTGCCACCTGCAGCATTACTGAATCCATAGGCAACCAATCAGTGAGAGGCTGGAGACGCTATATGACCTAGTGGTTGAATGTGTTGTCAAAGAATCCAGGGTTCTTTAAAAAGGATTTTTTTCTTTCAAACAGCTTGGGTTAAGCAAGGCTGAGTTAGTTTTTTTCATGTTGAGAATTACCAGAACATAACTTGCTTGGTATTTTAATTTTTTTAATTTTATTTCTTGTTCTCCAAAGTTTTGCTAGTTTGTTCTAAGTTAGGTTATGTTCCATTTGTGTTTTATTTGTTTAACATTTCTTTTTATGCTATGTTACCTAACTCAACACTGCCTTTTTGGATTATTTCGCTAGCAAACTGAAAAGTAAGCATTCGCACAGAAAATAATTGGTCCCACCATTTTAGCCACATTCATAAACATGGTATGCCAAATAAAAATTCCCAAAACTAAAAAATGATGCCTTATACTGCAAATTTACCTAGGCACCTAGGTAAGTAAGCCTAAGTTGAAGTGTGCCTACCTACTGTAGCATGCAGACTTGTGCTCTACCCAATTTCATTTAGTCGACTCACATGTGACTCATAGATCTTGATACCTGATTCAACTCATGATTCAGAGCAGGTCAAAATTATTTGATTGGCTCAATTCAGACTCAGAGCCCACAAAGTATGACTTGGCTTGCAACTCAAACAGACTGACATATATTTGTATCAATTCAGATCCGACTCACTGGTATCAGACTCAGGAGCCATATGATTGTGTGCACTATATATATATATATATATATATATATATATATGTGTATGTGTATGCATACGCATACATTATACATGTATGTATATATAAATATATATAGATGTATAGATGCATACATGTATATATATGAGTATATTTTTTTTGTGATGCCGTACAACAAGCAACGTCGAATGACATCCATGTTCTATAAATTTAAGTCATAGGGAAGAAAGGGGAGGTCATCAAAGCACTCAATCAGACATTTGAACTTTACATGTCTTGACTTGAAATGCTACTCGAGTGTTCACCACAGGCTACCGCTTGATACCAGATTTGATGTTCATGATGTTAGGAACATCATGGCTATCAAGGATGCAGCACATCAAATTACATGGCCCTGAATGTCGCAGTTTGACCCCAGGTCACCAAGGTTGGTTTTACTACTAGAGCATGTCACTATAAGTATCTCAGATGATAAATTATGTATATATATATGAATATATATATATATGAATATATATATGAATATATATATGAATATATATATGAATATATATATGAATATATATATGAATATATATATGAATATATATATGAATATATATAGGAATATATATATGAATATATATATGAATATATATATGAATATATATATATATATGAATATATATATGAATATATATATGAATATATATATGAATATATATATGAATATACATATGAATATATATATGAATATATATATTAATATATATATGAATATATATATGAATATATATATGAACATATATATGAACATATATATGAAGATATATATGAACATATATATGAATATATATGAATATATATATGACTATATATATGAATATATATATATATATATACATATATACATATTAGCCTGGTCCAAAAAAGGAAAGTTGAAAAATTGTTAGCTCCACAAGTTTTATTTTGTTACACTGTTCATAAATAACATATAGACCAATTTTCAGGAATTATCGTTTAATTTTAGGGGTCGCGTAAAAGGTGTCTTTTTCCGACAGATGAGAAACTGAAGGGATGCTAATTTTTGTTCTTCTCTCGCATAGCATAGCTCCTATTTTCTATGAAAACAAAATAACCTTAATAAATAATAATGCTTCATCGTGCCAACTTGAATGACTAAATGAGGTGGGACTTCAACCTGTCCCTCTACAATTCAGCATCTACCCTCTTTCATCAGTCCCCCCTTGGTCGGAGCAGGGAGGCGGCGCCGGTGATTAGCCACGAGGCAGAGTAGGTATTGTTTCTGCTCTTCATCCTTGGTCAGCGATGTGTTGAAGGTGTGGATAAGAGAAACAGCTCCTTCTGCTGCATCGTTAACGACATTCAAAGAACCCGCAGACTTCGGGTTGAGGTATTCCCGCATGAACTCTCCATGAACTTCCTCACACAGGAATCCAACCGCAGGGTAGGGATCCCTGCCCTCGTCCAGATGGCACAGCAGGCTTCACGGGTCTTCTTGAAGCTTTCCGGGAAAAGCAATTTCTGCTTCAGGTGAAAGAATTGTGACATGCGAAGTACGTCACCTCGCGTTGGAAGCCGTGCAGTTGAGAAAAACTCAAGGGGACTCCATAATAACCACCATTCTGGTCCACTTAGCGTACTCGGTGCTGAGGAGGCCATCTGCAAAAGAGAGAAACCAAAGATGAGATTTTGCGCGACCTTTAAATATGCATGACATCGTCCAAAATTTGGCACACAATACAGGCACATATAGTGGAATAAAAATAAACTTGTGAAGCGCACTTCCTTGAAACTTTTAAAATCACTATGTATGTTTGGACCAGGCTAATATATATATATATATATATATATATATATATATATATATATATATATATATATATATATACATATATACTTATATTCATGTATGTATGTATATATATAATTCTCTGATTTCATTAGACACAGGTAAGTATCCTTTCACATCAATAATACTTACTTGTAGTTATTTTCATTGTTTTTTTGTAAATAACTTCAGTACCCCTCATTCTTTATTGACTGGCAGCTGATAATTTGACAATTGTAATGCTAAGCATGAATAATTATGCTGTGTTTTTACTCTCTACTTTGTGTCATGGCATAGTATACACGAAGTATCGGAAGTATATGTATCGGATACATGTTTAAATCATTTGTTCATAACTTGCATTTTAGTCATAAGACTCAAATGACTAAAGACTCAAATCACAAGACTAAAATGACATGCCTTGCAAATGTTTGCTTTTTTGTTTTGTATCTCAAAACAAACATGGGTGTAGCCACAGCACTCTGTTGGCTCAAATAATACTTTCCAGGGCATACACATTTTCTCATTGAAATTAATTCCATGCAGATTTTCAACATTCTATTGTGCTCATTTCAACATCTGACACCTGGAAGAAAAACCATTATTTTAACACCGATGGAGCTCCCTTGCCACTATTAGGTGGCGCGATTTTAAAGAACTGTCACTTCTGGATGTGTGATTTTTCAAAGTATCACCAGAAGGAGAATTTGCTGTGTCTATTTTATTTTAAGTCTGATATGGCATTTCAAGAAATACTATTTTTCGGTTTGTATCGGATCCATTCTCAGAAACGGAAGTGGGGCACCTGTTTGTGACATATTGTGTCAGTATACTCCTGCTTCCTTGACTGTCCGCAGCGCGTCGCCTCAGCGCCAGAGAGGACGTCTCTCTTGGAGTAGCTAGACTGGCCACCATGCCGTGCAACCCTGTGCAGATTTGCCTCCTGTGGTGCAGCTGCGCCATATCCGTGCTGGTCCCAGTGCTGGTACCAGTACCAGTCGGCGTTTTGAATGTTCATGCTCTGTTGCAGGAGCCGCTGCCGACACGCCCGGCGGTCAAGCCCTCGTTGGTCAGCTGCCTGCAACGTCGCCTTCACGGCGCGATTGCACCGTTCTACTGTCCCAGATGCTCCCTGTTGGTAGCGTGGGGCCCGGATATGACTTACACCCACACTCTGCAGGTAATTTCTGAGAAAAAATGTATATGTTGTACGTGCCGTTGTCGAACAGCAATTCCCTGGGGTATACTTTGCGTGACGCCAAGACCTCGATAAATTCAATACACGCGTGACAGTTTGACTCCGAGCGAAATCCAGCGTCTACCTACTTGGGAGAAGTCGGATGCCAGGACCACGGCATATCGCTGAGCGTGGGCTGCATCCATAGGTCCAATAAAGTCCAGCCCTATCTTGTTCCAGGCTGCCGCTGGTAAAGGCACTGAATGCATTGGAGTATGTCGAAGTACCGCCGTCTCATCCATACACAGTGGCGCAGACTTCACAGCTCTTGCCTCCACCATCTCGATCAATGCCAGACCACCAATATAGCTCCTGCAGGCGCTGCTCGCATCTGACGATGCTCTGGTGCCACTGATGTGCCAGGCTGGGCAGTCTGAGCGAAGCAGACTTTCTGGAACGATTAGGCAATCGCCGCGCACATCCATACCTCTGCACAGTGAGTTGATCCCTGAGGTGGAAGAATAGCTGAAGGTCAGGCGAGCAGTCGCTCGGCCTACGAGACCACGGACGCGATACCTGATCACGCAACACGATCTTCACTTATAGCCGCCACCAACTCTTCATCCATTGCTGCCGGACGGTCTCTTACTGTAGCGATACATTTGTATTTGTCCTCCACCACTTCTGCCGATTCCGGCAGTCGTGACAACCCATCTGCAGGACGTACACCTCCCTTCACACGCTAAACTGTGAACGAGTACTCCATGAGCCAGTCTGACCACTTTGTTATCCTCATGGCAGCTTGGGCGACACCCGGTGACGTCAGCGGTGTCTGCAATGCCACATGATCAAGTCGCAGACAACTGCTGATTCCAGAGATACTTCCTCCATTTCGCCACTGTCCACACAACCGCCAGCGCCTCTCTGTCATACTGCAGCGCCTCTGGGCTTGGTTTAGCGTACGCAACGTGAATGCTACCACCCTCTCTTCCTCTGAGTTAGGCTGAGACAGCACCCCACCCAGGCCCACATCGCTTGCATCCAAAGTTATGACTGTGGAAGCTGAGGGTCGTAAATGGTGACTCCGCGACTGCCTGGTACAGCACGTCTCCCTTTCAGCACTGCCGCGAGCTCCTCTATCCACTTGAACGGCATCGCCTCCTTAAGCAGCATCCTCCTCGGTGGTTCCATGAGGGTGCTGTATCCAGGCACGAAACGAGAGCAGAACCCCAACAGCCCAGTAGTGACTGGAGCTCTTTCGTCCTGACGCCTAATGTCCTAACGCCCTAGCCCGCTCTGGGCTCACCGAGACTCCCGCTGAGGACACGGTAAACCCAAGGAAGTCCGCAGCCGTCTGTCTCAGCGTGTATTTTCCATGTTTAGTGTTACCCTGTGTTCCCGCAGACGAGTTAGAAAATCTTCCAATCGCTCCTAGTCACCGCACAGACGAGGACATTTCCCGGGTACCTGCACCTGCACTGCTTCAGAATTTCTTCCATCGCCTTCTGAATTGTCATCGGTAAGTCCTTGGTCCCATGCGGACAGCGACAACACGAAAACAGACCTTAGTGACATACAAACGTTGTTAATGGTTGTTACTCGGAGTGTAACTCCAGCTGGTGATTTGCAACTTTTGGGTCCAGACATGACAACACTGTTACTCCTTGCATCTGCTGAAACGTGTTCTGCATCAGTTATAAATTATTCGCGAAATAGGGTGTAATATACCACTTACTGAACACTGAATCGACATCCTTGCAAAAGGGGACGAGTGGTCTAGGGGTAAGATGCTCGTCTCACAATCGAAAGGTTGTGGGTTCGAGTCTCACCTGTCGCTACTCTCCGCCCGCGACCAATCGGCGTGAGAGATTGGCGACGCTACGTGACTGGTGCGTGTTTGTGGAAGTCTTCATGCCTCGTTTCGAAGTATCCCGTCTATAGATATCATACTTTTGCCCATCGTAATGGGATCCGGCATCGTGATAACGAACATCCCGCATCGCAATTCCAGGCGAATGGATTACCTATGATGTGCAATGTTATGTTTTACAATGCCAGTTTATAGAATAGCTGTTTGTATGGTTATCGTTGATATCGTTATCCCCAAATTAGATATCTTTCAAAACACGCAAAACGGGAAGTCATATGTACGCAATTATCTCAAAACTGAGGAGATCGTGATGGACCAAACCTGACACTTCAGATTGGAGGTTTGGTCACGCTGGGAACTATTTCAGCCTGGAGATTTCGTCAACCTGGCACTTGGGTGACCAAATATCCAGCTTCCATATCTCCTCAATTGGCTGCAATTGTGCGACGGACAAAACACGATCAGTCTGCAACAGGGTTCGATTTATACTTCGCAATCCTAGATGTGAAGAATGGGCGCTACATGGCCAATGAAGTTGATGCGCCCTAAAGCCCAAATAACTACAAACTAAACTTAGATGTGAAAAGGAAAATGATTTGCTCGTCTAATCGGATACTTGTTTTCAAAACTGGGACATGATCTCTCTGCACTTTCCAGGGAATCTTGAGAACTCTATCACAGAGCAGCTAATTGTCAAACAGCTCCATTTAACCTTTAAATGAGGAAGGTGGGAGGATAGTATTCTGAATAAGAAAAATGCTTCAACAGGCTATCATTCTAGCCCTGGTCTTCAGCGCTGCTGAGTGTCCAACACCCATTAATGAGCAAAGATTGTTTTTGTGTTTATGTCGGCACCTTGAACAGGTTCAATTTTAGGTAGGATAGGGTAGGATAGTTTGGGGAGGTGCAGGTTAGGTCAAGACGTCTACATGAAGTAAATTCATTAAATCAGGGATGATGTACAATCACTCCACTGATATTTGAGGGCCGCGTGGCATGGACGAAGTGGAATAGACGAGTGGTGCAGTTGCTAAGGTGCATCAATAATCTTAATGAAACTATGGGTTTTAATCCAACAGCCCACTCCGAGTAGAATGTCTTATTCTTCCTTTGCGTGTACACGTGTTTATCCTAACAAGATAATTGCAGCGCCCATACCATCGTCAGTCAAACAGTGAAATGCAAACAAAAGTCAGTCAGAATGACATGCCACGAAGTTCGGTACAAGTGTGATACCATACCGTCCTACGATTCTCATTTAAGTGGTATTGGTATATTTTTATTACGCATTATCCTTTGATATTTCTTTGTCATTTGTCTGCTGTATTAGTATTTACACGACCTATCATTAGCGGATGACTGTACGGCTGAATCCCCTCTCCGTTCAAGTTAGGTCGTGTGTTCCAGTGTTGGTACCAGGTAGATTATCCATCAATATAGCGAGATATCAAATCATATGCACTTTTTGGTGTTGGAGTCCACATATGCATCTTCTATTGCCGTCAAAATTCACAGTATCCAATGCCTCTTTGAATGTCGGGCGCTGTATGACCGACGCAGTCGATGCGCCCCTAAACTCCAATAACCAACCAACCAACGCTCTGAATGTGTTTTGAAAAGTTGTCCACCGCTGCAACAGTCTCTTTACGTATGTATTCGTTTCTCAGAGGCGGGACTACGGTTCCAACGAATTCGCGACCTTGGAAGCTTTGGCAACATCTCGTGCCAGTGATGCCACCGACAGGCAGCCACCGCCACAACTTCGGGATCATCAGATGACGATTTGGCCTCAGCTGACGGCGCCGACATCAACCAGCCAGGCGATGACGACTCGGCCTCTTCGTCAGCGACTGCCACCGATCCTGCTCCGGTCCCCACCTGCCCGCCAGCCTCTGTCGGCAACTCTCCTGTCTCACCAACAACCGCTGCCGCCATCCAGTCTGCCTCGTCAACCCATCTGGTAGCCGTTGGTGTCAGCCATGGAACTCTGGCCCCTACCTGCCCGCCAGCCTCTGTCGCCAACCCTCCTGCCGTATCATCAACCGCTGCCGCCATCCAACCTGTCCCACGATCAACCAATGACGTCAAGCGACTTGTCCTTCCATCAATGAATCATCCTTTGACCGTTTCCGTCGATCATGCGCCATCTGCACTCCTACCAGTCCGTGCTTACAGCAGTTTTTCCTCCTCCTTAACCGTCCACCACCCGCTGCTATAACCTACCCCGCTACTTCTTCAACCCACCCACCAACCGTCACGACAATCTACTCTGCCCGTCCGTTTGCCAAGCGCCCGAGAACCATATCATCTGTCCGTGCTTCACCGGCACCAGCCTGCCCGCCAGCCAATCCCCCACCACTCATCCTGTCTGCATCAGTTTCGCACTCTTTGCCATTCGTTCGTTCTACGCCGTCTGCGCACATACTGATGGCCCTGATGGCAGCCGTTTTGTCTTGTCCTCAACCCACTCATCAACAAAGCGTGAAGCCATCGAAGTTACATTTGGGTAGAATGGTGGTCCCGACCTTCATGTATGGTTATAAGTATCGTGTGTGGACATAAATGAAGTGAAAATATTATTGTAACGCATATTTTGATTAATGCCTGTGTAACGCAACTGTGTGCTATACAGTGCGTGTGCGCGCTTGTGCTCGTGCGTGCGCGCTTGCCCGTTTACGTGAATAATGTGCTTGTGAAACATTGATCATGTATGTACTAACCTCGAAAAGCTTTTGTGTACATTCATTGAGTTGTAAAGCATCTGAATCGCTCATTGTTGAGGAGCAAGCTGAGCTACTTGGCGGAAAATTAATGTCACATGTACCTCAATGTTCGTCTCAATGTTCGTCTGAGGCTTCCTATTTGCGTCAGATATTCAAGAGCGTGCGGTGACTCCTAACATATCAGCATGATAATACCGCGAAACGTCTATTGGATAAGCGCATCCGACTGAAGCGAAGAATGCGCTCGATCGCATATGACTGTTTTTTTGTATGTGCAATCTACCACGGCGAAAGATGCAACCGCGTTTAGCGTACGTGACTGTTTTTCATGTACCACACCATGGTGATCGAAAATGGAAGTGAAGTCCAGATATGCGTAATAAGTGGACGGCGAAACAGGCAACGAGTTGTTATAATTTGCATTAAAGGTAAACTAATTGTCAAGCCTATGTCAAATTCAGTACTTCTGGACAACTTGTTTTCTTCCGATCGTTAAGTGAATCTTGACCGGTCGTGACGACTGTAGTGCGGCGGTTGGTTGATCGTAGGTCATGGACCTCTGAGCCGACGGAGCGGGTTCAGGATGTGCGTCACCCTTGGGTCGGCTTTGGCTCACGCTGATTGAGTGGTCCAGAGCAGCTGCCCTCGGGTCGATGAGGAGAGCCCGAGCCGAGCCAGGAGGCGGCCCTGACCGACGAGGAGGGTTTTTCGTGCAACATAAAGGGTCCTTAAGCCCATGGTGTGGCCCCGGGCTGCCTCATCATACATTGGATACACCGCCACCACCCTATCTAGACGCATCTTTGCACCACCAAGGATGGGCACGACGAAAGCACACCATGTCGATGCACAACACGAAACTTATCCGATCCATAATGATCAAGAATACCACCATATTGAACCGATGTCGCAGGGTACCAAAACTAAATTATCCTAGAGGCAGCTTTCATCCGTGAAATGGATCCGATAATTAAACGACAGCTCAGCATGAGAGATACGCCGTCTCATTACGATTGGCACCCCGCCACCCACGCATAGGACTGCTACTACGTACCCTCTGTACATACTTTGTGCACTGTATGTATTTACTGTTGCAGCTGATTCCGCAAATGAAATCGATCTTTCTTGACATTCATTGATACGTTACATACTACGATGCGACACAGGTGACTTTCCACCACGTGCTTCTGTTCATGTGGAAGGCATTCTCCCTTCCCCAGTACTGCCATGAATAGCACAGACAAGTACTGACGGCATATTCGGATGGAAACATGAAAGACAGCCGGCAGTCTGGCGTCGGGACCGCGTCTTGGTTTCAAATTGCATCAACCCACCTTTGTGACCACCCACGGTACATACAAAATTCATGACATCGCTCACCCCGGCGACAGGCGGTCCGGTGACTGCGGCCGTCACCGTTAATCCCGGAATATGCCATGAATGCTCACCACTGGACGCTACGGACTCATTGCCACCCACCGAGCTGACCGAATGCTGTCGCCGCTACTGCTCAGCAGGGTGCCGCTTGTACACAAATACACAGTATTTGTGTACATATATATATATATATTGTGTTAACCGTATCGATATCGGTTTGTCTAGCGACCGTTGTTTACCGCAAGTAGTAACATTTTCACATTATATATACTTTTAGTATTCATAATTCACGCGTACAGTATAACAATTGGTGAATGCGCAATGCAACACTATCCACACAAGGTGTGTTGCCTTCAAATGAGTGCAACTATCAATCATCGTTCGTGTTTCACCAACAGTTCGTCTTCTGAGTCCTGGTTACGCATAGTCAAAGAAAGCAAATAAATTATATTTATGATCACAAGGCAAACAAAATTCATGAACTACGGAATTGCGGCGCGCCGCTGGGTTAGCTGATTCGTTGGGAGAGCGCTGATCTTGCGGATGTTGTCGAACCCGACCAGACAAGGCGGCTCCACTTTTCTTATACGCCTCGCGCGATCTACGTGTGAACCATCTGGAAAAGTACGCTAGTAAGCAGCTCTCGGCTCTTCCTGGCCACTAGTAAGCAGCAAGCATAGGCGAACCGAGGGGATTTTCCCCTCCCCTCCCTTAGCAGCCACAAATATACTAGATGAAACAAGAAATTTTGAGATCTTCACCATGCAAAACCAAACGTTTTCAGCGTGCGAAGCGCGCCGAAAGCGGTCTCTGTTTCATGACATTTTTTTTCTGGTTTCCCCCTGAAGAAAATCCTGGTGCCTCCCTGGCAGCCAGGAATAATCGCATTTAGCCTGTCGGCCGTACCGGCCGTCGTGGCACTGCCGGCACGCTTAACCTTGGCCGCTAATCGTCTTTTGAATTAGGAGTGAACAAGCGGCGGAACAGCGAATTTTCGACTGCATGTGATGGTGCCTTCAAAAAGTTGTGATGGTGCCTTCAAGAAAGCGTTTGGTTTTTCATGGTCAAGATTGCAAAACTTCTTGTTTGATCTAGTATATTTTTGGTTGCTAAGGGAAGCAGGGGAAGACCCCTCGGTTCGCCTCTGTTTGCTGCTTACTAGTGACCAGGAAGAGTCGAGAGCTGCTTACGAGCGTACTTTTCCAGATGGTTCATAAATTGACCGCGCGAGGAGCATATATATATATATATATATATATATATATATATATATATATATATATATATATATATATATATATATATATATATATATATATATATATATATATATATATATATATATATATATATATATATATATATATATATATACCTCGTGGATATATATACAGTTTTACACATTGAGTGTTGAAGAGAAGAGCGCATTCAGCTTTAGCATGTTTTCTGTCTAGGTTTTCGATTGATCGTATTTTTTTCTTCGTTTCGTGAGATAGCTGGTAAATTATTTCACCAAGTAACATACATAGTCGCATTCCGTTATTGACGTTTCGGATTCAAGCATTAATCCATTTTAAAATCACCGCTCTGCACAATGCAAATAAACACACACATGTATGGTTTTAAAACATCAATTGAGCACTGGTTTCACACAAGCTATTCTTGCAACATCATCTTGCATTCCGTCGATTCCTGAAGGGCCACTCACAATACAAGTATGTTCTCGTCTAAACTATTTACAATAAACATGAAGCACTGGATCGCAATTACATTCCGACGTTTTTGCCTTCCCCTACCCTCCACACTTCGCCCTTTTTCGTTTTGCATTATTCCAGAGTGACAACGTGACGTGTGTGCTGACTTGTTTGCTTATTTCTGGTGTGTTCACGAATGTACAAAGACTTGAGCACCATGGACATGTTCGGTCCGAGCAAGACGTGATGATGGTGGTGTTCTTGGTAAGGTGTTCTCGTGTTAGCAGTGTTTGGGGGCAGTTTGTCATGTGGTCCTTTGGTACTCCATCTCCGAGATGCATTGTTAATCTTCTCGAAAGGGAGGTTGTGGTGGCACCAATGTAGCTTACTGCACGAAGCCTAGTCTTCGTATGGGCGAAGTCTTGCACGGACCGAACACGTCTCATGGTGCTCGAGTCTTTGTACATACGTGAACACACACCAGAAATAAACAAACACGTCAGCACACACGTTACGTTGTCACTCTGGAATAATGCATGACCAAAAAGTTCAAAGGGGAGGAAATAACGTTGGGAATTAAATGCGATCCCAGTGCTTCATGTTGATTGTAAGTAGTTCAGATGAGAATATATATGCTGCATGAATAGCCCTTCAGGCATAGACGAAATGTGAGATGATGTTACCAGAGTAGCTCATGTGAAGCCATATATATATATATATATATATATATATATATATATATATATATATATATATATATATATATATATATATATATATATATATATATATATATATCTATGTAAATATAGGCTCTATGTAACATCGGCTAATCCAAATCGTCAAAGAAACCTGGGCTATTTACCTATGTGCATTGAGCATGTAGTGCAAACTTCCTGAACAGTGTTCATATCAACAAGGAGTTTCTCCTTGTGTCTTCAGTGTACCACCAATTTCTTAGTAGCGGGCGATTCAGTGGTTAACACAAAATCGCTTAAAATGGAGCTATTTGAAATTATTACTTAAATCGGACAAGGGATGTACGACGGAGGCGGTTCGTCTGATTTCCGAGGTCGGTGGGAGCCCTGTTCAAGTGCAGATATGCCGGGTATAGATCGTGGTAGAACCACGTAGGCCTGAAACCTGTCGATTAACACGCGCCCTGGAGGGCCTCGGAAAACTACGCGCACAGGAGGGGGCGGATTCCGCCCCCCCCTTAAGATCTCGGTTCATATTAAAGCTGGAGTAACGAAATTCGCAGGGTGGATGGGTACTGTAGTGAAATCTATTGTGTGCAAATTTCATGACCTTAGGTCAGTATAGTCAAGGTCAAATGAGGTCACATGTGTCAAAATTGTCTTGTTTTGTGTGGCTTGGCTTGTCATTACTATGGATCGCTGTGCTTAATTGTGCTTAAATGCTCCAAAATGGGCATCAATGATGTTTTGGACATTACTAATGATGCAATACAGATGCTAGACCCGGAATTTGACCTCAGGTCACCTATGTAGCAGCACTTTATCAGGTCAGTTACCTGTCCCAGTTACCAGAACCTGGCCGCCCGCCTGACTGCTCCGTCGGAAGCCTCGGCACAATCGGCTTCGCGAAGAAGGGAGTGAAGTACATGAATAAAGTATGGAAACGCTTAGGTACACGATGACAAACAGTAGTTTTCAGAATGTGTAGGGAGTAACATGCAAAACGACATCAATCGCATGACAGTCATTTGCATTGATGACAACATTCCAGTTGACCAAGTTTGGTTCCATTAACCTGTCATGAACTTGACTTGACTTGACCTCGGTGACCTAACATGACGTTGAAATTATATAACATAATAATATACATGAAACAAGTCGCTAGTGTTGCCAAGAACACTTCCCTTTTGCGGGAAGCGCATCAGTGCCGATTTTTGGGGTCTGGCGCTATGAAATGTTTTGACTTTAACGGCACCTAACCCGAAAAATTGTCGCCCGATTTGCGTTTTTCTTGCTTTAAACGACGTGCCGGACACTTCTAAGACGGTACGCAAAAATGGCGTATATCGACCGGTAAAATCTGGAGTACGAAAAAAAACGGAGTATGTACGGAAAAACGGAGGGGTGGGCGGATTTCGCGCCCTCCCCTCCAGTGCGCGTGTTAATGTAGGTTCTACTTCCCTTTGGGATCACATATGTTCCTTAGGATTTTAAATCGGATAAGGACGATCTAAATTCGCAACGTGGAAGAGGGCCATCGTAACCCGTGCAGTGCCGGGATGGGCTAATTTAACCCATGGTCAATTTCTCGATTGCTTTCAATACTGCATGACCCATCAAACTGAACTTTGCCATAGCTCTATATAATTTCATAACGCATCGTTTTTCGTCACATTTGATCCGAGATCATGTTCGGATTGGAGTTACAGCAATTGAAAGTCAGGTTATTCGTACAGCAGAAGGTTATTCATTCTTAATCCTGTTACAAAACGTCTACTAGCCAGTAGTAGCGAAGATCGAAAGAAATGTGAAATATCTGCATGTAGGCTAATCACCAAAATAGTTCCATCACCCTGTAACAGAGGACAAGATCAGATTCGTCGAAGTCTATGATTCATAGTTTTGGTTCCATTGGGTAGCTGATGTCATACAATGCACGTTTGATACTGTTTATGAAATGAAAACTCGAAATAAACCATAAAACAACGAGTGTCTAAATAGGTTTTCCCCACTCGATGCACTTTATCCTGACTTGGCATCAGGTCACTTCACGGAGGTCAATCAAATTGGATTAGGAACTTCTCATATTTCTGCATACATACCACGGGCAAAAAAATGTTACAAGAGCGTGCATATTACAAAATAGGAAACTTGTGCCAAAATTGGCAATGACCCCAGGTCACTGAACTGACCTAGAACGGAAATCCGAGTGATGTGTTTGATAGGCACCGCCCAATTTTACTCAAGGAGCAAGTTTCGTTTCAATATATTTTCATTCATATTAGCTATTCATCCTGAACATTTTGAGGTGGTTCTCCTTAACATGTGCTAGGTCAATTGCCTGCGCGACCTGGAGGTCGAAACTTTCACATCAGATGCAAAATGATTTTAAGAGAACGAAAATATTTTTTTTTTTTTTTTTTTAAAAAAATAATTAAAAACATAATATATATATATATACATATATATATGTATATATATATATATATATATATATACATATATATATATATATATATATATATATATATATATATATATATATATATATATATATATATATTATATATATGCGCGTGTGTGTGTATACATATATATATGCATATATATCTTTTCATTTTTTCCCGGTCCGACTTTCGGCGCCTCCACTTTTATACCTCAACTTTCCGTTCTCTTGACCATTGCACCAACCGAATTCTGTGCGAATTTTGTTCGTAAACCGTTTGTCCGTGCTACTTTGTTCATTTTGACTTTAGGTCCGTTTGACGTTCGCAATTGGACTTTTTGGCATGTTCACCTGTTCGTTCGACTTTCAGCGCTTCGAACTCTTTTTAATTATACTTTTATCCGTTGACTTTTGCGTTCGACTTTTTTCGACTTTTTTGTCCGGGTATCGCAAAAATGGCATTGAGACGGCTCGAAATAAAATCCAACTGAAATCTCCACATCGCAGCCGTGGTATGGGGCCAGCCTCCGGTTTTATGCGGGACAAGGCCAGAGTGCTGACCGCCGCTCGCGGGTCAGACTTGCTCAATTCTCCAACCGCGCCCCGCACCCTCCTGCTCGCCCTTATCTCCTGCCCGCAGCTGCACCCGGCATCAAAGGAAGCCGAACGGAGGGACAACAAGTGAGCGGGGGTCAGCGGTCGACTCCGGAAAGATTGAACAGGAGGGGTTATGGGGCATCCGTGATCAATGACAGCATTGCAGCAGCAACTAACGGTCGCACGACAGTCGTCACGAACGGTTGAGATTCACTTGACGATCGGAGGAAAACAAGCTTCCGCAAGTATAGTTCGATTTTGGCTTCAAATTAATGTACCTTCAATGCAAATTATAACAACTCGTTGCATCTTTTCGCCGTCCACTTATTACGTATATTTCGACTTCACTTCCATTTTCGATCACCACGGTGTGGTACATGAAAAAGCAGTCACATACGCTAAACGCAGTT
>JAOTOM010003901.1:137500-196277 GCA_034440615.1 Ashinkailepas kermadecensis | reverse complement strand
TATAGAAGACCATGACACCTTGGCTGGAGATCTTGGGTCGGTTGTAGGGGTCGGAACCTGGAACATGCCTTGGTAATGTTGGCTCTTGCATGGTACCAGCTTATTGTAGCCTAATAATTTGTTCCTTTGATTTATCTGGAATCAAAAATATCGCAACCTATGCATCAAACTTGAACTGGAAAATACCTACATCTCCCCATTATCAAAGCACCATGACGTTGATGGCTCAAAGCAACATGGCGTGTGCCCTCTGAGCGTGTTCACCACAATTGCTGCTAATGCTAGTAACGTCACACAGATCCTGCAGATTTCGTCTGAATTTTTGTTCTCGCAGGAACTGGATGTTTCTGGTTCTATTGAGGTTTGAATGGTGAATTAGCAGAACTGATCCAAAAAGTTTGATGTGACACGGACAATTTTTGACAGTATCCGAGCTCACAATGCAACATAGTCAGCCACTTTGTGAGACTCATTTTGGCGTTACAGGGTAGCACAGGATTTGAGATGGTGAAGTTCTCAAGTTTACCGATGGTTCTCATTTGTTCAATGATCCAACTGTTCTTTCACAAAGATTTTAGCTGAAAAATGCACAGTCGGTACCTTCAATTAAGTTATGTATGTAGTGCTTCAATTACATTAATTCGTTGCTATAATACATTTACAAAATATTATTGCTGATTTGTCTTCCTCTCATATCTACCAATGTGTCTGTTTTTCAGACATTATGTCTTGTTCCTTGTTAAGTGTGTTTCTTCAGCGATTTACCCACTCGTGCACTATCACATAAATATCAAGATCAACCAGATGGTTTGTCAAGAATAATCTTGTCTCTATCACTGTCACTTTGAATTCAGTAGCTAATGTCTTCTGGTGGATCCTAGTATATCTTCTGGCCAAATGATTAAGGACATGTTGATGTGATGTTGATGATGCGGACAATTTGACAGCAATGCATGGAGTTTGATTTTGTTTGCCGCTATGCGTGTCCGACCACGTGTGCGACACTGTTGCCAGGTGTTCACCTCGGAGCGCAAACTGTACACCGAGATACGCTGGCATTGCACATCGTCGGAAGAGGGCGGCCCGGACGACTTCCATCGCGGTCACCGCTCTGCGGGTTCTGCGGGACTCAGGTACTTCTATCCGGCACCGGTAGATGGCGATAGCGGCACGTGGGTCAGTGGGATCTTGTTTGGATTGTGAGGTGTTTAGATCTATGCTTGTCAGATACTGGATATTTTTACCCACAGGAAGAGGAGAACGTCTGTTATGGATGCTTTCAAATATTCATTTCCTTTCAGTGACGCTTAGCATTTAAAAAAGCTGTGTGGTACCTTCAGTGTTCTTTATTCGTTGCTTGACTGAAACCGGTTTTTTCTTTTAGTATCCTTTATTTCATCAGTCGTCCGGTGCATTACATTCTTACTTCCAGAACTGTTGGCCATAGCCTGAGGCGTTATATACATTTATGGACGTTAGTTTTATTGGCAGTGACATGACAATGTTGAAAACATAGACGCGGTGGTCACTGGGCAGGCATTTTTGTGCTAAAGTAAGCTCCGACGTTCTTTTCTTGGTAATGCAGCGGATCATTCTATGAAGGTGCGACCCACTGGCTATATTACTGCTATCGCACCAGTCGTAAGTGGGCCTTGTTCGCCATAGTGCTGTTTGTTGTCTATGGTGAGTCTGGGGACGGGGCATGGCACGGCTTGACTTGGCCACACGGGCCTCCTGGGACGGCCGCAACACTGTGCTGTCGCCTCCCAGGGTGGGGGCACGACTGGGTCTAGGGGGTAAGATGTCGTCTCACAATCGAAAGATGGGTAGGTTTTCGAGATCTCACCTGTCACTACTCTTCGTCTGCGATCAATCGGCGTGAAAGATTGGCGGCGCTATATCGCTCAACGGTCGACGTGTCGTATGGAAAACCAATAACCAGCCAATAGCCAATCAGCCCAACCTGCCAGGAGTGACCTGCTGCCACAGTGTTAAAAATAATGATTTGTCGTTGAGGTGTGAGATGTCGAGACGCAGGTAGGGGAGAGGATGTCGAAATCGCCGTAAGCGTAATGCTCCTTAAAATGCTTTGCTCCTTGAAACCCAGTTTTGAGACAATTGCATGCATATAACTGCCAATTTTCCATGGTTTGAGAAGTAACTAATTTGGGGATATCGACATCAACGATTACGGTACAAACATCTATACTATAAACGTTTGTGCATACCATAGTACTTCACAGGTAATCCCTTCACCTGGAATTTCACTAGGAATTGTTCATCATCACAATCCCGGATCCGGTATGGTGAGCACAAGCATGAGTGCGCTATCAACGGGATGCTATTAGAAACGAGGCATGCAAACAACCTCACGGACACGCACCGAAAGGCACGATGTCGATACTTATTTGGGAGGGATGTCGATTGAGCGTTCGGTAAGTGGTATATACCGCCCTATTTCACGAATAATTTATCACTGTGTTGCCATCGTGACCTCGCTGTGCACTCGCTGGTGCAGCCAAGTACTCGTATGAGCTGGGTCGTACGGTTGACATGTGCGCACAGTGTTAACATGCTGATACCTCGTTGGGGTGTGAGAGGTCGAAGCGAGTACAGTAGGATGTCGAAATCGCCACGCAACTAATGTTATGAAAATATGTTAGGTCTGCATACCCAGTTGGGAGACAATTGTGTACATATCACTGTTTCCTGCTTTGCGTCTTTGGGAGTGCCTAGGTTGGGGACACCGCTATGAACGATACAAACACCTATGCTATAAGCTGGCGTTGGCATAACGCAACTGGAATTAGCTGCATGACCAATGAAGTCGATGTACCCAAAGCCCAAATAACTGACTAACAAACATAGCACCTCATGAAATCCCTTGACTTACAATTGCGTGCGGGATATTCGTTATCTCGATACCGGGTCTGTTATGGTGAGCATCAAGCGTGAGGCCTGTAAACGGGATGCAGTTAGAAACAATGAAATGAACCGTGTGCCTCTCTCCTACACGTGCTCCTCGGTTGCTGATGCGAATCTTTGCACTTGCTCGACCGTTTTGCAGTGTTAAAATAATGTTTTTTCGTTAGGTGTGAAATGCTCGAAACTAGTACAGTGGGATATAAAGACCTGCCATGGAAGCGTGTCAATTGAAGTATCGTTTGCCCTTCAAGTTCCGTTCGGGCCAACAATGTACACATCAGTGCACGTTTTTAGTCTGATTTTGGAGATACCAATATGGATGCCTATGAAGTAGCGATAACGGTTGCAATGCCATGTTGTCAACAGATCGCATTGTTTCCAACACACCACGTCATAGATAATCTCTGTGTTTGGAATCGTGTCTGAGATGCTAGTGTAATCAGTCGTTAATGGTGAGGCACAAGTATGCTGTTGTATACGCGAAATACTCTTAGGAACGTGTCGAAAGAGACCTCCCATGAGCACACTACATCAGAAGCACGATGCCGATGCGTCCATGGAAAGATGTCCATTCAGTGCTCAGAGAGTGGTATATTCACCCTATTTCACGAATAAATTTATACTGCCGTGTTGTCAGTGTGACGTGTAATCACTGAGTGCTTGCCTTGACCGGCGTGTGCAGGTTCCGGCGGCAGACCGTTCACCGCGGTATGCCCGGGTTCTGGCAGCCCTTTGACCCGGTATGCGGGTTTACCGCCAGACCGATGCGTGACCTGGCATGCAGGGTCTGACAGACCGTGCAGCCCGGATGTCGCAGGTTCTGACAGACCATTCGATCGGGGCATGCGAGATCTGGCAGACCGTTTGAGTGAGGTGTGCGGACTCAGGCAGACGTGTTTTGACCCGGGTGTTCGGCTTCCAGCATAATACATGGACAACGACAAGCTGTTCATGCATCTGCGCCACAAACATTTATATTGTCACCTGTTGTGAAACGACCGGCAAGCGGCTCTTCCGGTGAGACGACCCTGTTTACCCGACCCGGCCTGATCCGATGACCCAACCCGGCCTGATCGATGACCAGACCCGGCCTGATCCAGTGACCCGGCCTGAGCCTGATCCGATGGCCCGATTTAACATCGACTCGCCTTTATTGTCAGCGAGGCCCGGCAGACCGCCTTACAAGTGATTCGTTTACAGGTGTCGTGAATGGAGTCGGGCTGGCTGTACCAAGCCGACTCATGGGGAGACTTGGTTTTAGCCTGGTGGACGCTTTTCTTTGTATTGCAATATCTGTCCTGGTTTATATTCCTTCACAAGATGTTGAGGAATCGAACTGGGTGGCCTGATCTGGAAACTGGTAGTTCAGGTCTTGGCATATTGAGATGTGACGTGTTTTGTGTCAGTCAAGTGAACATACCTGCGTAGTCTGCTCGTTCGCTTTGTGTTGGTCGTGGTGATCGTTGAAGGTGACCGAGTTGTGCGTTCTCAAGGTTTCGCGCCGGGTGAGAGCAGTTCAAAAAAATGGTGCCTCGAGCTTGGTTGTTCAAGAGTCACCTTTAATGCGATGCAAAGGATAGGTTCCCCGTGTCTTACATATTGGTTTGCAATCGCCCGGTCGGAAGTTCAGGAGGGCTGCTTAGTAGGCAGAGCAACACCAAAGCAGTGCCTGTCGGTATGCCGATGGTGTGTATCCACCAAGAACAGATCTCAGGGAGGCGGAGGACCCGGGCTCGCGATTCCGACATCGCCCTCTCCTGAGACCGGGGACAGCATTTGACATCTCAGCCACACACACACACACACACCATATCCATATGAGTGTTCACTTCTAGCAAGAACAAAGTACTTGGGTTTTTGTTTTGCATTGCATTGTCATGGAATACCTATTGATCTTTGTCCAATCTACGCTAACCTCTTTTCCTAGTAGGTGTATACTATATATATGTATATGTATATGTATATATATATATATATATATATATATATATATATATATATATATATATTCAAGTGTGGTTTACTAGCGACTATCGGCACTAGTATGTGGCATGCTACTCTGTGATAAGCCTCCAATGTCATCCCAAACAGCAACGCCCTGCTCTAACCCATCACCACACGCTCCCGTTCACGGAGACCCTGGAGCCTGGAGCCTGTACTGACGACATGCACACCGTCACACTGTGGGCTTGTTAGGCTGCACATGATGATGGTGTTGCAGATTCTTATGTCTCTTCTCTGTTAGATTTTAAAACGGCTTCTTCACGTGACCTGCATTGATCGGTGCGCGCCACTACAGCTATCAAGATTCAACTAGAGTCAAAGCTCACACAGTGCCGCTAATCAAGACCAACTGAACCTTGCACTGCCGCTGTCCACTTCAACTGACCAGTATCCAGTATCTCGCTCATCACTGTTCGAGGCTAACTCAACGGCCAACGCCAAAAACCAAACATTCCGGAACAAAACCGTATTCGTCCCATCCGCGCCGCATACGGCTCTAAAACTCTATAGCGTCACCTATTGTTGTCCGGCACAACCACTACCTGGCATGTCGTCGCTAGGCCATAGTGCAGATAGATGATTCACTAGATAACTAACTTCGTCTTTGACCCCGGTAATGGCTTCAACATAGTCTCTCACCTTCCCTCCCTCCCGCCGTGCCAGTGTGATTGCGGGGTACCCGTGTGACCGCGCCGCGTCGACTGGGCCGCAGCGACCACGAGTCTGGCACATCACTTCCACACGGAGCACTTCCTCTGCGAGCAGGGCGAATGCGGCGAAGAAGTTCGTCGTTTTCCGTACTAACATCGATATCCGAAATTCAGGTTGGACACCGGTAGGTGGTGCACTGGTGGGATGGGTACCAGTAGGTGGTGTACTGGTGGAGGCGGGACCAGTGTGGTGGTAAACCTGCCTCGTGCTGCTGTATATCTCAGTGCAACGCACCACCGCGCCGCGCCATAACATACCCAGCGAAACCAAGCGCACCCGTGCTGCCGTGAAGCCATAGCCAACGGAGCCGACATTTGCCGTGCCACAGCTCACAAGGCGGCGGAGCACTCTGACAACAAGAGTCGGTGCCGGCGCGGCAGGAGCACACGTGGCGCTCGACTTCAGCTCCGGTTGGCCGGCAGGCGTCGCCGCAACGGCCGCGACCGGAACGACGTCTACGGTGGCAGGAGCGGTCATGGTATGATGACCTGGTCAGTCATACGGCGACAGGTACGGACATCACTACGGCGGCGAGGTACGGTTACGGTATGGTGTTATGGTCCAGTCCTACGGCGGCAGATACAGTCATAGTATGGTGACCTGGCCAGTCCTACGGCGGCAGGTACGGACCTCACTACGACGGCAGGTACAGTCACGGTATGGTGTTATGGTCCAGTCCTGCGGCGGCGGGTACGGAGGGTCCGGGCAGAGCGATCCCGGTATTGGTGTTAGGTCCAGTCCTACGGCGGCGGTCCGGTCTGGTTGGTGTCTGGTTCAATCCTACGGCGGCGGTCCGGTCAGTGGTTGGCCTGTCCTGGGGAACGGCGGAGGTGGTCTAGGGTAAGGTGCCTGGTCCCTCGCTACCGAAAGAGTAGGTCGGTTCGAATCCCTGACCTGTCGCTACCGGCCCGGTACGGTCATGGTATGGTGTCCTGTGGTCAGTCATCCGGCAGGTACGTCTTGGCCCGATTCGGCCAGTCGGCGGCAGGGACTGGCGACGGTATGGTGCCTCAGTGGTCCTACACGGCGGCAGGTACGGTCATGGTATGGTGCCCTGATCTGGTCATACGGCGGCAGGTACGGTCATGAGTATGGTGCCTGATCCAGTCCTACGGCGGCAGGCACGGTCGAGGTATGGTGAAACCAATGACACCAACCGTCTAGTCCTACGGCAGCAGGTACGGTCGGTATGGTGTCTGAGTCCGAGCGTGGCGGCAGGTACGGTCGTGAGTATGGTGCCTGACCACACTACGGCGGCAGGCACGGTCACGGTATGGTGCCCTGGTCCAGTCCTACGGCGGCAGGTACGGTCATGGTATGGTGTCCTGGTCCAATCCTACGGCGGCAGGTACGGTCGTGGTATGGTGTCCTGGTCCAAATCATACGGCGGCAGGTACGGTCGTGGTATGGTGTCTGGTCACTCCTACGGCAGCAGGTACGGTCATGGTATGAATTGCCCTGATCAGTCCTACGGCGGCCGGTACGGTCATGGTATGGTGTCCTGGTCAGTCATGCGGCGGCAGGTACGGTCATGGTGGGTGCCCTGATCCAGTCCTACGGCGGCGAGCACTGTACATGGTATGGTGCCCTGATCTAAGATCCTACGGCGGCAGGTACGGTCATGGTATGGTGCCCTGATCTAGTCATACGGCGGCAGGTACAGTCATGGTATGGTGCCTGATCCAGTCCTACGGCAGCAGGGCGCGGTCGTAGTATGGTGCCATGATCTAGTCCTACGGCGGCGAGTACGGTCATAGTATGGTGTCCTGGTCAGTCATACGGCGGCAAGATACGAGTCGTGGTGCTGGTGCCAGAGTCCAGTCCTGCGGCGGCAGGCACGGTCATGGTATGGTGCCCTGATCCAGTCCTACGGCAACAGGTACGGTCATGGTATGGTGTCCTGGTCCAGTCATACGGCGGCAGTACGGTCATGATATGGTGCCTGATCCAGTCCTACGGCGGCAGGCACGGTGTAGTATGGTGCCTGATCTACGTCCGCGGCGGCAGGTACGGTCTGGTTGGTTCCTGCGTCACCCGGCAGGCACAGTCATGGTGGTGCTGATCTAGTCCTACGGCGGCAGGTACGGCCATGGTATGGTGTCCTGGTCACTCCTACGGCGGCAAGTACGGTGCTGGTATGGTGTCCTGATCCAGGCTGATCCAGTCCGGTATGACGGGTACGGACACGGCGTATTGACCTGATCCAACCCAATCCAATCTGATCCAGTCAAACACGTGCCTGCTGCACGTGCCGCTCAGGTCAGGTTAGGTCTGGCGAATTACATGGTCTGCAAGAGCGTCTGTATACGCTCTCCCTCTGTGTGATTGCGTCGTCTGCTTCAGGACAGGCACGGACATGAATTTGATTCCATATCATGGCGGTGCCGTTACCCAGCGTGGTCAGCGGTGAGCAGGATGGTGTGCCCGACGGTGGTGGATGGATGCATTCGCGGCTCGATTGAATTCATGTTTGGGATCTGGGAGCTGGAGTGGGAAATGGCATTGCCATTTCATTTGGTGATGATAGTTTCGCCTCCTGTATCTGGCATCAGGAGTACCCTGTTGCACTTGTCAGTGCGTTTGGTATTACTGTGGAAGAGCAATAGGTTTATAGTTGTTTCAAACGAGCACCATCCAAGGAAAGGGCAAAGGACGATTTCTTGGGGAGGATAATGTGGACGGAAAAAATGCAGGACAAGGCTGTTTTTCAACCCTGCCTCACGTTCTATATTTCACCATACAGAGATTTGAGTGATGTGTCATCTTAGGGTCGAAACGTGTTCTATTTTGTGGGACTGCTGTGATCATGAAGAGCCAGAACGTGATTTGCGAAATATATCAACTTGGAGGTGACCACGGAGCCAATTCGTTGTTGTTGAACATTCACCGCACCACCTTCCCCCTGTACTTCTCGTATCAAAGCACCATATGCTCTGACTCCGACGCGTTTTTAGAGACACGTTGCTGGAGACGACTCCACAGCATTGCAGAATGTGAAGTATCGCAGCTGACCAGTTGACCAGTTGGGAGAGATGACCGGCTTCTCTCACCTCCGACGCGGAGCGGACCCCCGACCCTCAGCCGGGAGAGATGACCGGTTTCTTTCCCCAGACGGGAGCCGGCGCGGACCCTCCGCCGCGGCCGTCGACGCCTCCCGCGCCGCCCAGTGTGAACACGAACAGCACGCAAGGGTTCCCGACCCTGGCTGGAGAAAGAGTGGCGGCGCCGAGCTCAGCGGCAGGTCAGTCGAGGTCGCCGGCTCGCGCTCGGCACCGCCAAGGTCAGTGTCGTGCCGCGACCGTCGTGTCATGGTTTGCGGGTGATGCATCTCTCCAGTAATGCAGTAATGCAGTCACTCGTGCTCTGCAGCTCTTGACGGCGAGACAATGTTTCTTTGGCGTGTGCACGTGAGGTCTCCTGATGCGCCGCTGTCTCGACCTGGTCTGACATACCTGTGTCGGCCTAGCAGCCTGACGTGCCCCTGTATCGACCTCACCCCACCCCATCCCCAATCGACGTGCTGTTGTGTCAGCCATCTGCTCTGTGCCCGTGACGTACCCCTGTGCCGACGATGAACCCTGTGCGCGTGATTTACCTTTGTGTCGGCCATGTGCACTGTGCCCTGTGCTCGTGATGTACCCCTGTGTATGCCATGTACCCTGCGCTCGTGACGTGCCTCTGTGCCCGTGACTACTCCTGTACCCTGTGCCCGTGACGTACCCATGTACCGGCCATGAACCTTGTGCCCGTGGAACACCTCTGTGTCGGCCATGTACCTGCGCTCGTGACGTGCCTGTGACTTACTCCTGTACCCTGTGCCCGGGACGTACCCCTGTGTCGGCCATGTGTCCTGTCGCCCGAACTGCCCCTGTGTCGGCCATGTGCTCCCGTGCCCTGTGGCCGTGACGCACCCCGTGTCGACAGGGGCGGTAACCTGGCGCAGCGTGTGGCGGTGGCCACCGGGAGGACGGTGCGCAACGCCTCGTCTCGCTGGCCGGCCGTGGTCTCCATCAACGACGACGACTTCCCCACGCTGGACGGCCGGGCTCCGGCAGTCACCGCCACCACCCCAACTGCCGCACCGGCCTTCAGCGCCGGCGGGCCCCGGCGGGCCCGGCGGCAGCGGCGTTCCAGATTCCATTCAAAATTGGTCCACGGATACGTGCTCGATGCGCACTGATCATCGTGAGCATACAAGCTAAGAGGGGCGTTCATAAACAGCTCAGATATGCAAGGTCAAATGTCGTGGTCATTGTGGTCGGACTCTTCAGATTTCTCTTCAAAATTGGTCCCAGATAGTACTCGATGCACTGATCATCATGAGCTAAAAGCTAAGAGGGGCGTTCATAAAAAAACAGCTGAGCTATTCAGGGTCAAAGGTCAGACTCCATGAGGTCAGGCCTCTTCAGATTACCTCCAAAATTGGTCACAGATACCACGCGAAGTACTGATCATCGTGAGCATAAAAGCTAAGAGGGGCGTTCATAAACAGCTGAGATATTCAAGGTCCAAGGTCCGAGTCCATGAGGTCGGACTCTTCAGACTCCCTTCACAATTGGTCCACAGGTAGTTCTCGATGCACTGATCATGAGAATAAAAGCTAAGAGGGATGTTCGTAAGCAGCTGAGATATTCAAGGTCAAAGGTCAGAGTCCATGAGGTCGGACTCTTCAGAATTTCCTTCACAATTGGGCCCCAGATAGTACTCGATGCACTGCTCATCATGAGCATAAAAGCTAAGAGGGGCGTTCATAAACAGCTGGATTATTCAGGTAAAGACTTCTTCCCGTGCGAATATGCGGCAATAATATGCACGAAACGAATATCAATATGTACGTCAAGCTAGATTGATATTCCATTACCTACCCGGGTGGAACATCGTGGAAGCGAGCATACCTGGTAGAGTTTGGCACCCTGATTATCAGGAACTCAACCACGAAGCCGAATTACAAAACACGACGGAGATGTTCGGGGTCAATGGTCGAAGGCCAGCGAGGTCGGACTCCCTATGATGTTTTCTTTCAAAATGGGTACACGGGTAGTACTCGACGCACTGATCGTCATGAGCATAAAAAGGCTAAGAGGGGCGTTCATAAACATCTGAGATATTCAAGGTCGAAGGTCAGAGTCCATGAGGTAGGACTCTTCAGATTTCCGTAAAAATTGGTCCCCAGATAGTACTCGATGCACTGAGTATGAACTTCAACGCCAAACCGGAAAGCAAATCCGTCGCAGACTACACCACGGCAACCGAAACGAAACAAACAAAAACAGAAATACCCAACAGCAATAGCAACACCCAACAGCAACAGCAACGCCCATCGCTCCCAAGGGTCTTGGTAATACCGAAGCATCAAACCAAAGAGCGGTATGGACGATTTTAGATAACACAATCATCACGTCTTTGGTTTCATGGGACAACACCAATCCAGCAATGTAAGCTAGCTGGAGAAGTCGTCCACAGACAGATCACTATTTATGTGAACACAAGCCACCCTTTCGAACACAGCAACATGGATCCCACCTGTGCCACTCAGTATTTTTGCTACGATTAAGGTCTATCCTTTTTTCTTGTGCATGATTTCACTACTCTATCTGGGATGTGTGAACTTTGAGCCTTAACGGAAACTAACCACCTTTATAATGGGATTTTAACTGAGATAGTAGTTTTGAAGACCACGTCGAGAAATCACTTACCTCATACTCCGTTCCGTCCAAAACATCTTCCAGCCGAAGTTATAAGGCCTTTTATCATCGGTTTTGGGACATGGACAGACTCGGTGGGCGTTGTGAAAATTCCTTTGGCGTTCTTGAAATTCCTTCATATGGAAGCATATGGAAGCAAACAGCATTTCAATGGAAATTACAAGCTAGCGAGCGGGCCTTCCTTAACAAGAACCTCTGCTGCCCTTAACATAATATAAGTACAGTATCTAGTTTACCTGGTACTAATTTCATTGCTCAATGGTAATATATTTCAAACGGAAGGGTATATAAAAGTTATTTGCTTTGTTATTTGCTTTGTTGTTGCTTTGTTGTTATATGCACCACTTCCGCCACGAAAACTTTGCGAGTCTATATTGCTGCCATAAAGTTATATTCCTCTCTTGGCGAACCTTTAGAGGCCTATGATAAAAAATAAATAAACCTTCCAAAATCCCGTTTTTTTAAGTATGGGCATAATATTTCGCAAAACCAATGTCATATTCATCATTTTCAGGTGCCAATACCCCTAATTAGTATGATTGCAGAATTTCGGTTAGTTTCCTTTAATCACTGAAAGGGGCTTATATCTCCAATGTAAAATCCAGCCCATGAAATATAGGTGTTTCTGTTATTGGGAAAGGGAAGGTGGTGTGAACAGTAGGAGCAGTTCCTCCCACAACCTCAAAACACTGCAGCTTAAAGCCGTGGATTCTTTGGTTTTTGAAGCAAACATTTGGAGACATCTGGATAAAAAGCACACTTAGTATTAGTACCCAGCACTGAACGTCTGAATCTAAAGCAAACGTATCTTGCGTCTGAACAGAAGGAGCAACTTGGAGTAGAAATCAGCTGTTTGTGGTTGTATTATGGTTACACATATGACGCATATGTTCCAAACTTACATCACACTAGGTTACATTTTTTTTTGTAAGTTGTCTGGTTTTTCAACTGATTTAGGACAATTTTGCACCGATGAATCCGAAAATGACACCCGTTTCTCTCGATCAGGTCAGGTTTTTGTGCTAAGTTGATGTTTAAAAAATCCGATCTTCTGACTAAATCGATTAGATTTTGTGACATTATTGGTTGATTTTTGTTAATATTTCTCATTCGAAATAGGTTTTAAGAGGAATTTTTTTTTCGAACACAATTTATTAATTAAATGTTACAAACATCGATTACTGTAAATTGAATAGTAGACATTGATAAAGGTAAGTACATGTAAATTGCATGTTACGTCATCATTGTTCAAAATGCAGGGCTTGAACTTCCGTTTATTCGAACCCATAGAATGCTCAGCGGCAGGGATGTCTCTCTTCAGAGTCCAACAGTAATCAGCAATCATGACTGCATCCCAGCGTCCCTGATACCTGGTCTTCATCTCTTTCATGTCATGATGGAACCTCTCCCCCTGCTCGTCGCTCATTGATCCCAGATTCTCAGGAAACCGATCCATATATGAGAATAAGTAATGCATTTTGATGCTCATGTTGCATCCGAGGTTTCTGAAAGCAGTCAGCATATTGGTGACAAGTTCTGCGTAGTTCTTGGACTTGTTGTTGCCAAGAAAGTTCTTCACGACCAGAACAAAAGCCTTCCACGCTTCCAGTTCCACTTCGTTCATTGAGTTTTCAAACTCTGGATCTCTGATGAGCTGACGGATTTGAGGACCGTCAAAGATGCCAGCTTTCAACTTCTCCATGGTCAATCCTGGAAAAGCCTGGCACAAGTAAGTGAAGCAGCCACCATCCTTGTCCAGAGCTTTGGTGAACTGCTTGATCAAGCCGAGCTTGATGTGCAACGGTGGGAAGAGTATCACATCTCTGTCCACCAGAGGGTTGTTGATGACGTTCCTTGCTCTGCAAGGCGCCAATTCCTCCCGCACAGGCCAGTCCTTTTTCGTGTAATGCTGAGCAGTGTCCCTACTATCCCACATGTACAGAAAGCATGGGTACTTGGTGAACCCGGACTGTTGTCCCAACACAAAGTTCACCATCTTCAGGTCAACACAAATCAACCACTCATGCTGATCATAACGAATTTTCTCCAGCACATACTTCACCGCTTCATACTTCTCCTTCAGTGTAGTCGAGTGAGCTAGGGGTACGGAGGCAAACTGGTTGCCGTTGGCAGCAGAACACATTTCAGCGATCGCTTGCTGCTGTCAATGAACAGTCTCCAATCTTTGGGTTCGTACTGTGGCACTCCAAGCTTGTGCAGAAGCCACGCAATATCTGTACAGTACACCAAGTCCTCTTCAGAGAAAAAACGGAGGTACTCTTGATGCCTGTTGCGGTAGAAGGTGATGCGAGCACTATCAGAGAGGAGGGGTTTTCTTCAATCTGGATGCCAACAGTTCGGCAGAGGACTTTGACAAGCTGAGATCGCGAACTAGATCATTTAGCTCCTTTTGGGAAAAAGGATGTGGAGCATCATCGTTAAGAACCACTTCTTCTTGTTCATCTTCTTGAACACTGGAGGAATCTTCGTCACTAATGTCAGGAAGTTATCTAAGGACAGGTACTGTAATTTCATCACAATGAGCTACAGGACTACGTGCTGATTGAAGATGAGGATACTTGAGGCTGCTCCGGTTTTCTGTTGATCCCAGTCACATCAATAGCGCAGAAGTAGCAGTCAGTGCCATGGTTTGTCGGCTCCCTCCAAACCATAGGAATTCCAAACTTCAGACAACTCTTCTTGCCCTTGGTCCACTGACGCAGATGCTCGGGGCATGTCTTGGATACCATGTGTGGCGCCCAAGCTTTATCCTGGTCACCAAGTTTAATACCAAAATAAGCATGGTAAGCACGCTTTATGCAACTTGTGACTGGATTCCTGTTTCGAACAATTGTGTATTCGCCGCAGATGTAGCAGAATATGTCGGGCTTATCTTTGCAAGATCTTCTGGTCGAAGCCATTTCATTCACCTGCAAAATAAAAATACCAATTAGTCATAAATTGGCGCATGTAAACTCTTCATAGATCGTTATTTCAAGAAAAAAAATTGCATCACATAAAGCGAAAATTGTAAACATGTAAACATTGTAAACATGTACATGAACATGTACATGTAAACATGTACATGTAAACATGTACATGTAAACATGTACATGTAAACATGTACATGTAAACATGTACATGTAAACATGCACATGTAAACATGTACATGTAAACATGTACATGTAAACATGTACATGTAAACATGTACATGTAAACATGTACATGTAAACATGTACATGTAAACATGTACAAAACATGTAAACATGTAAAACATGTACATGTAAACATGTACATGTAAACATGTACATGTAAACATGTACATGTAAACATGTATATGTAAACATGTATATGTAAACATGTATATGTAAACATGTATATGTAAACATGTACATGTAAACATGTACATGTAAACATGTACATGTAATCATGTACATGTAGACATTGTAAACATGTACATGTAAACAAAACGTAAGAAACAAAATGTGGCCATAGCTAAAAAAGTTGACCTGGTTGAGCAAAATCAACGTGATTTTTTTATGTAGCTCATCAAAATTGTCCTAAATCAGCTTTACAAACTTAGACAATAAATTTGGTGTTGACCAGTGTTATGATCAATATCATTGCACTGCATTTTAGGGGTGTGGATGGTCGAGTGGCTAAGGAGTTGAGCTTTGGATACCAAGATCCCGGGTTCAACACTCGCGCCACTCTGAACATTTCCCAATTCCGTGACCCACGGGCGAAACTGTGAGGGCGGCGCCATTAGCCGTGAACTTCCATGAGGTGCGTCGTGACCGACCCAATTAAAAACGCGGCATTTTATCGCTGCACAGTGCATTGCGACAGTATGCACTGATTTTGCCGATCCATAGCAAGTGCACATGTAGCAGATTTGGTTAATATTACCCTACATGTCTTTTCTATGGGTACGGCTGTATACGTCAAATGGGCCTTAAAACACGACCAATGAATTGGAAATAAGCTCAGTGTTAACACGCGCCCTGGAGGGCCTCTGAGAATTACGCGCACTGGAGGGGAGGGGGCGGATTCCGCCCCCAGATCTCGGCTCTAGTAAAGCTGGAGGAACGAAATTCGCAGGGTCGATGGGCACGGTAGTAAACTCTATTGTGTGCAATTTCGTGACCTTAGGTCAATATCTTCAAGGTCAAATGAGGTCAGATTGGCAAAATTTTCCGGTTTTGCGTGGCTTGGCTTGTCATCGTTATGGATCGCTGTGATTGTGTTTAAATGCTCAAAAATGGGCATCAATGATGTTTTGGACATTACTAATGATGCAATGCAGATGCTAGACCCAACATTTAACCTCAGGTCACCTATATAGCACCACTTTATCAGGTCAGTTACCTGTTCCAGTTACCGAAACCGGCCGCCCGCCCGACTGCTCCGTGGGGCAGCTCGGAGCAATCGGCTTCGTGAAGAAGGGAGTGAAGTACATGAATAAAGTATGGAAACGCAATTACAAACAGTACAAATGACAACCAGTAGTGCATTTATGGCAACATTCCAGTTGATCAAGTTTGGTTCCATTAACCTGTCATGAACTTGACCTGACTTGACCTTGGTGACCTAACATGACCTTGAAACTATACAGCATATCAATATGCATCAAACAAGTCGCTAGTGTTGTCTAGAACATTTCCCTTTTGTCAGTATACTGGAAGCGCATCAGGGCCGATTTTGTGGTCTGGCGCTATAACATTTTTTGAATTTAGCGGCCCCTAACTTGAAAACTTTTAGGCAGATTTCCATGTTTCTTGCTTTAAACGACGCGCCGTTCATTTCTAAGCAGGTATACCGAAAATCGCGTATATCGACCGGTAAAATCTGCAGTTATTTGCGAAAAACCGGAGGGGTGGGCGGATTTCGCCCCCCCCCCCCCCCTCCAGTGCGCGTGTTAAGGCCCAAGGGATACAATCAAGGCGATATACCTATGCCGGTACAACGGAATCTAGTGGGTTTTCTAGTTGCAGCTCTGGTCACGAGGCAGGAATGTGCGAGATTTCTAGTACAATCTACCAGTATTTCGGTATATTCGGGGACGTCACGTAGACATGCTAAATATGTTTTTAAACCTGGCTAAGCTTTCATCTGTGGCGCAGCGAAGACATCAGAGTGTTATTGCTGCTGAGCATTCGGCGCTTCTTGATTGTTGGTATGGGAAATTGCTGAGGAATATTGTTATGATTTCTAGGATATTGAACATACTTTTAAGTTAAGTGCAGAATTGCTTTGAGTTCATAAGATATAACTGCCAGAACAACATACCTCAAACTATTATCGTTCCCTTAAAGCTTGATGAAATGAAGCTGAAACTTTTGAATTTTGCTACAAAACAATTTCATCAGGGAAATCAGGTTGATGTAGCATATGTTGACTTTAGTAAGGCCCTTGACAAGGTACCCCATAAACAGTTAATGATGCAGCTTCGGGGCCATGGTATTCCAGGTAGCATCCCAAAATGGATAGAGTTGTGGCTTTCAGATAGACAGCAGAGAGTGATGTTAACTGGTGCAAAGTCATGGAGAAATGTTCTTAGTTGAGTTCCCCAGGGGTCAGTACTGGGGCCACTATTGTTCATTATATTTGTAAATAACATTGAAAGTGGCCTAAGCAGTAAGGTTTTGCCTTGCTGCTTGAAGGTCTTTAGGCCAATAACAGGACACAATGAATGGGTCTTGCTGCAGAAAGACTTAGACAAGCTTGTGAAGTGGTCCAAAAAATGGCAAATGAAATTTAATTTTGGTAAGTACAAAATCATGCATGTAGGTAGGCAGCATATGAAGGCTCCATACTTGATGGGTGGCCAAGTACTATCTGTGATTCAGCAGAAGGACTCAGGTGTTATTTTGAACACAAAATTTGGGCATCAGAACAGACTAAAGAAGCCAGGAAGGAGGCACTAAGAATGCTTGGGGAAATAAATAGGAATGTATCATACAAAAGTGAGGACGTCATCAGGAAGCTTTACTGTGCATATGTCAGGCCACATTTGGAATAGTGTCCAAGCTTGGTCCCCTAGCTATGAAAGAGATTGTTTGCTTTTAGAGGGAGTACAAAAGAGGGCAACAAAAATGGCATATGAAGCAAGATTGAAGAAATTGAATATGTTTTCACTTAGATATAGAAGGCTGAAAGGAGAGCTCATCAAGGTCTCATCAAGGTCTTAAGATCGGGGACGAGTGGTCTAGGGGTAAGATGTTTGTCTCACATTCGAAAGATTGTGGGTTCGAGTCTCACCTGTCGCTACTCTTCGCCCACGACCAATCGGCATAACATATTGGCGACGCTATATGACTCAACGTTGAAGTGTCGTAAAACCAATAACCAACCAAGGTCTTAAGATCAAGGAGAGCTCATAGAGCTCATCAAGGTCAAGGTCTTGACACTCATAAGAAAAGAGGGCTTGCTTTTTGGTATTCCAAGGAGGGCTGATCAACGGATTTGGTGGCAACTGGTTCAGTGTCTAGAGTGCAACCAAGAAGGGTTCTTGTGGCTCATAGTTGCACTGATCTTATATGTCTTTATGAAACCATAGCTGGATTTGCAAAATATGAACCTAGGCTTACTTAGGCATAGTTAGCTATGTCTTAGAATATTCAAATCAGAATTTACCATGCACACCATATGGAACCAGAATGCATGTTTTGACTGACAGATATACCCATAGTTCCATATCCATTGGAGTTGGGTAATACTGATATCATAAAAAGTTATGTTCAAAATATAGAACAGAAAGATATAGCATAACCTTACATAACCTAGTTTCACATTCCATGCAAGGAAGAAATTTTTCTTGGACTATTTCCAAACAATTTTTGTTCTTTAAAAATTAAAATAAAGAACCTAACCTAACCCAAAGTATGCTAGCCTGAGCTGTTTGTGAATAAAAAAATAATGAAAAATGTTTGCCCTAAACATGTTTTTTTTTTTTACTTTCAACAGAAGCCTAACCTAACATAACTTAATCAAACCTAACCAATTTGTATGCTTCATGGAGGAAAAATATGTTAAAACTTGTCTTGTGGTTACCTTTAACTGCAATAATGATCTGAGCATATATGCTATACATGCATATATGTTATATGCCGACATATAGGTGGGATGTGACCACCGGGATGATCAAACACCACCCACTATGGTGAAAGTAAAGAGACACCAAGCAACGCCAGCATAAAATGTGTCTGAGCATACCAAGTTTTTTTATTTTGTAGGTACCTTAAACTGGCTATACTGAAATTTTATTTGGTAAAGTTGCAGTTTCAGGTAATTTTTCAATTCTTGGAATTTCTTTTTGCAATGTAATGTTTATGAATGTGATGGATATGATGCAACCACTCATTTCCTCTGCAAATGTATACCTTTCCAGTTGGCAGAAAAATGCACCCAAAAATGGACTTGGAGTTTGGTGATGCAGCATAACTAGTAAAGCTCAAAGAGGAGAAAAATGTGTAGCAACCCATCCTAGCATAATTATAACAAAAACAATCTTCAAATATAAAAACAGAACCTAACCTAGCCTGACCTGTTCTTAAACAAAAAATGTATAAAAATGGACAATTTTCCAACTTAAGCAAAAGCATAATAACCTGACCTGATCAAAGAATATCTAACCCCGTTTGATTGCCTCATGAAGGAAAAATGTGTAAAACTCGTCTCACAGATACCTTAAACCTCAATAATGCCAAATAACATTCAAAAGAACGAAAAATGCTATAAGATCAAACATTACCTAGCCTAAGTATAGGAGATTCAGGGAGACATGATTGAAATGTACAAAATTGCTAAAGGGCTAGATCAAGTCAATTTGAATGATGTTCTTCAGTTTAGAGTATCACATAGGGGTCATCAATTCAGGTTAGACAAGTTGGGAGTGAGATTTATGCTAAGTAAATGTGCATGGCACAGACCCCTTTAAGCAGGCATGGATGCAGTTTGAAAATTATTGGTAAGGCATTCCACATGTGTTAGAGGGATCAAGGGAATAGGGCTGGATAGGTAGTGTAGATAGGCATTGATAGGTGTGTGGAATGTTTGTGGATGGTTTCTTTAGGATGTGGTGATTGTTTGGTTGGGGTGGGTCTTTTTACCAAGCTTATGGTATCTTCCATTTACAGACTCAACTGCATGGGCCCTTGTGGCTCTTATAAAGTCTAAACACTTTATGACTAACCTTCCTCACTAACCGCAGTCAGCAAATAGGGGTAGCAGTAGATCAAGAGGGCAGAGTGGTAGCTCATCCAGAGATGATAGAGCTACTCAACATGAAAAAGCCAAAGAGGGTCATGGAACTTTTGTTAAGTGTATGATGCTTAATGCTCAGAGCATTCGATCCAAATAGCAGAGCAGAGCAGAGCATTCGATCCAAACCCCATAAACGGTTAATGATGCAGCTTCAGGTCCATGGTATTGCAGGTAGCATCCTAAAATGGATAGAGTTGTGGCTTTCAGATAGACAGCAGAGAGTGATGCTAAATGGTACAAAGTCATCATGGCAAAATGTTCTTAGTGGAGTCCCCCAGGGGTCGGTACTGGGGCCACTATTGTTCATTATATATGTGAATAGCATTGAATGTGGCCTAAGCAGTAAGGTTTTGAAATTTGCGGATGATTTGAAGATCTTTAGGGCAATAACAGGGCACAATGAGCAGGTTTTGCTGCAGAAAGACTTAGACGAGCTAGTGAAGTGGTCCGAAAAATGGCAAATGAAGTTTAATTTTGATAAGTGCAAAGTCATGCATATAGGTAGGCAGCATATGAAGGCTCCATACTTGATGGGTGGCCAACTACTATCTGTGACTCAGCAGGAGAAGGACTTGGGTGTTATTTTGAACTCAAAATTGGGGGCATCAGAACAGACCAAAGAAGCCCGGAAGAAGGCACTAAGAATGCTTGGGGCAATACAGAGGAATGTGCATACAAAAGTGAGGAGGTCATCAGGAAGCTTTACTGTGCATATGTCAGGCCACATTTGGAATACTGTGTCCAAGCTTGGTCCCTTAGTTATGAGAAAGATTGTTGGCTTTTAGGGAGAGTACAAAAGATGGCAACACAAATGGTTAATGGTATAGGCAACCTGGCATATGAGGAAAGATTGAAGAAATTGAATATGTTTTCACTTAGATATAGAAGGCTGAGAGGAGATCTCATCGAGGTTGTTAAATTTGTTGATGGTCAGGAACAGGGATATCTCAGGGAAATGTTTGAATTTAACAGAAATGATGCAATTAGAGGTCATCAATTCAAAATTAAAGTTAATTACAGCAGGACAAGGTTAAGACAGTCTTTCATCACCAACAGGGTAGTAGAACACTGGAACCAGCTGCCAGGAACCATTGTAGTAGCAACACACTGAACATCTTTAAAAACGGCATAGACAATCATTATAAGAATAGGGGGCTTGTTTTTCTGTATTCCAGGGAGGGTTGATCGACAGGGAGGAGATAGGAGTTTGTAATTGTTGAGCGTGTTATGCAATAGCAACTGAGTCTCTTATTAAGTCTAAACGCTTTATAACTTTATATAGGGTGTACCTAGCAGTGGATTCAGCACCTTCCTTCGGGATGTGATACTGATGAGATTGTCTATGGTAGCACAATGGGTATGATGGGAGGAGTTTGTAATTGTTGAGTGTTTTATGCAATAGCAAGTGATTCTCTTATTAAGTCTGAACGCTTTCTGAATTTGTGTGGGGTGTGCCTAGCAGTGGATTCGGCACCTTCCTTCGGGATGTGATGCTGATGAGATTGTCTATGGTGGCATGATGGGTATGATGGGAGGAGCTTGTGGTTGTTGAGGGTGTTATGCGGTAGCAAGTGAGTGGTGCTAGATAGGCTGGGGTATATAGCTTCCTAGGAACTTGGGATAAGGGATTGATTGGGGTGAGAGTATGTACATTTCTAGTACCTTTTCTAGATAGGCTTAACCCAGATGGGCCCCTGTGGCTCTTATTAAGCCTTAATACTTTATGACTTTTATGAATGTAGGAAATACAATTTCTATAAAGAAGTAATATTTTCAAACATATCCAAATTAGAAGGCTAACATCACCTAACTAGCCTAATTAGTTGTTGAAGAAGAAAAATTAATTGTTCTTGAAAAATTGCAAAACTAAGTTTTGCAAATTCGTCGAACTAGCCTAGTCTTATCTAACCTAACCAAACCTAACCCCATTGCTTGCTTCTTGGAGGTAAAATGTGTGTAAAACTTGTCTACTATATCCCTTAAAGTGCACCTTTTGGTTTTTAGACATGGACGTCCTTTTTGTCCTTTGAGAGTGTGATATATCAAATTGTATGGATAATTAGGAAATACTGGGAATAATTGGAAATCAGTTGACTAAAACACATCTTGGAATATGAGATCCAGTCTTAGCTTTCATCTATAACTAGGTATGCACAGTACTCTTGCACATAGTTGAAGTGACACTTGGAACTTGGAGCACAGCTCATCAGATTGGATTAAAGAGTAGCAATGTTGCACTGATGCATTGTGAAACAGCATCATGCAACATTGCAGCAGTTGGGAGATAATAATTTTTTGGAAAGCATGCTGTTTTGAATGACATAAATCCAGGAACATGTCTTGGTCCAACAATGTGCATGCAAATTCATTAGGCATACTACAACCCTCCCTTGCATGATTGGTGTGTGCCACAGTGCTATTGCACTATAATGACATCTCATTCTGAACTTCCATATTTTGCAGTCTGAAATATTTGGATGCAAGATAAATCAAAGATCTACATTCTTTTCTTGAATGGGTGCATTTGCATTTTAAGCTGTGGATAGATTTGTGAGTAACATGTTTGAATATCATGTTGATGAACATAATTAAAATGATGTGACCACTCATTTCTATCACAATGTTTACTTTTCAGTTGGTGAGCAGAAATACCAAACCAGTGGCCTTGAGTGCAGTAGTTCATAATGAAGGGTGACATAAGATTTCAAAAATATTAACCCAACATGACCGAACCTTTTATTTGTCATTTTATCTTTCAATATATCAACATTTTTTCCTAATTTTTTTATTAAAATCTTACCCAGCCTAATCTCCTTTTTCATGGAACAAAATACAACACTGCTTTGTAAGCGAAATTTTATGGTTTGCAAAACCATAAGCTAACCTGGCCTAACTTCTGGCCATACAGAGGTAATCTGTGTATAAAGCGTATCTTGGGAAATGTCCTGGCTTTGGGTGGCCCTTTGTTCTGGAGGGGATGCTTCTGGCAATTCTGAAGGCAACAATGAATCAATATGTTCAAATTTACAATTTTAGGAGTAGGGGCCAGAGTGTAAAGACAATTTCATATTGATATGACGTCCAGATCCTGAGAAATATCATCATCAAAAACGGAAGTTGGGCCAATTTCGATGTAAGGAGACAGCTGAATGTGGTTCCATTTCCACTGCCTATCACAAACTCTTCAAGGATAAATTATTTTATTTGCATCCTGCTGCTTAACTGAGGAAATTTGAACACCCTGCAATGAAGAACCATTGTTCATGACTTACAGGCCTATTCATGCCAGTCACAATATTATTCTGAATATATTTGGGGAGGCATCCTGTTTTGATTGAGTGGTGTTGCTCATCCTGAACCTAGTCCTTTGTTTAGAGCTACACTGCATCACCTGGTATAGCTGTGTTACCCTTCCTCATGTGTCAGCTCGGTCAGTAAGAACAGACCTTTCATCTCATGTGTGTCACCTTAGACATGCTATTTTGTTTCTCAGGTGGCTTGTTTTGAGATGATTTCATCAGATGACTCAGCTTCAGGACATGTGGTTAGCTTGTTGAGTCTATGCTGTAACCAGCTGGGCAGATCATGTAGCTGGCCAGACAGGCCATTGGAGCAACATTGGGCAAAAAGACTGTATTTCCTCTCATATATTATTATAAACATTGATAAAAATCAGAAGTTTAAATAGTTCAGTCACAAACAGCAGTGATTGAATTCGTAATTGGTGATGCTGTGTGATTTTCATGTTGCAGCTATGTCGCGTCTGACGTCAGAGCTGGGCCACATTTGGCGCGGCCTGGAGCTGGTGGCGGGAGCCGCCGCGCGTCGCACGTGCCGGGACCTGGAGCGGTTGGCCGCCACGTCCAGCGTCACGCAGAGCCTGCAGCGGGCGCGGGCGGACCGTTTTGTTCCACCCAGTTCCCAAGACTTGCACACCGTCACACAGGGCGTGCGTGAGGCGGCAAGTCGGGTGTCGTTGGCGCTCAAGGGTGTCACCAGGCTGCCGGCCGAAGAGGACCCGCTTCTGGACAATCCGCATGAATTTGAAGTGCACACAACTGCCGAACAGCAGCAGTCGGCCGAAGCGGCGGCGGTGCACCCACCTCCCTCTCCTGGCGGTGCTCCCGTAGCAGATGCTTCCTCGCCTGGCTCACACTCACCTCCCACTGAGGGTGGTGATGGTATCGCCATACAGTCACCACCAGGAGCGCGACCTGTGATGCCACCTCCGCCATCGCCGCGTCCGCCACATTCGCGCCGGTCTGCGGCGGCCCAGCAGCTGCCGCCATCGGCGCGCGAGAGGCGCGTGCCGGCGTCTCGGATCTCGCGTCTGGCGACGTTCAGCGGTCTGGCGGCCGGTCTGGGCGCCGGGGCGTTGGCCGAGATCGGACGGCGCACGCTGGGTCTGCGCCGCGCAGGCCAATCGACGGCACTGCTCGACACCAGTCCACTGTTGACCGAGGCCAACGCCGAGCGCATCGTCTCCACGCTCTGCCGAGTGCGCGGCGCCGCTCTGAAGCTGGGCCAGATCTTGAGCATCCAGGACAACGCGATTATCAACCCGCAGCTGCAGCGCGTCTTCGAGCGGGTGCGCCAGTCGGCCGACTTCATGCCTCACTGGCAGATGGAGCGCACCATGCGACAGCAGCTGGGCGACGACTGGCGCTCCGGACTGGCCCACTTCGAGGACCGTCCGTTCGCGGCTGCATCTATCGGTCAGGTGCATCATGCCACTATGTTGGACGGTCGGCACGTAGCGATGAAGGTGCAGTATCCAGGCGTGGCGTCCGGTATTGACAGCGATATTAACAACCTCATGGCCGTGCTCAAAGTGTGGAGCGTACTGCCCGAAGGCTTATTCGTTGATAACCTTGTTGAAGTGGCCAAACGCGAACTCGGCTGGGAGTGCGACTACATACGGGAGGCAGAGTGTGCTGTGCGCATGCGTAAGCTGGTGGAGCCGCACACCGATATGTTTTACGTGCCGGAGGTGTATCCGGACCTGAGCAGTGACCAGGTGCTTACCATGGAGCTGATATCGGGTGTGCCTCTCGACCAGCTGATAGACGCCGACCAGGAAACACGCAATCTCGTCTGTTCGCGCCTGGTGAAGCTTTGCATGATGGAGGTGTTCCAGTGGCGCTTCATGCAAACTGACCCCAACTGGAGCAACTTCTTTTTCGATCCGGAGACCCGTCGCATCACCCTGCTGGACTTCGGCGCGTGTAGAGAGTTCAGCAAGGACTTCATCGACCAGTACATCAACATCATCTTGGGCGCAGCGCGAAAGGATCGCCAGAAGGTGTTGGATTTCTCGGTTAAGCTCGGCTTTCTCACCGGGTACGAGTCGAAGACAATGCAGAATGCTCACTTGGAAGCCGTAATGCTTCTGGGCGAACCGTTTCAGAGTGAAGAGCCGTTTGACTTTGGCAAGCAGTCGACCACTCGGCGGATTCAGCAGCTCGTTCCGATCATGCTGACGCAGCGACTGTGCCCGCCGCCAGAGGAAACCTACTCACTCCACCGGAAAATGTCTGGAGTGTTTCTCCTTTGCTCCAGGCTCAACGCCAAGATTTCCTGCAAAAAGTTTTTCGATGATGTGTACGCGCTGTACCGAACGAGATCGGAGGGGGAGGATGACATAATGGCTCAGAGAGTTGTGTGAGGCGAGAAAGGGTGTCTATCTAGCTGTGCAATAGTATAGTCACTGGTCGAAACTACGAACATCCGTAGGTTGGATTACGCAAGCGTGTGCTACTCTGCGTTTCGACGGTGGTGATTTAGAAGTTTCCGAGTTACGGTCATGTCTGTGATGGCAAAGTAAAGGATGAAGATGGTCCCTGTCTATTATTTTGTGAGATCAGCGTTTGCGATGGGGTGTTGGGGATGAAGGGCAATGTTGAAGAGTACTTGCGTGTATCTGGGATGTACTGTGCAGTGTATCAGAAGGCACGTGGAATGTTTTGTACATTAAAAAATAAAAATACGGTTGATTGAAAGGGGCCCATGACGGCGAATGTTTTTTTTGTGGTCGTTGTTTGGTGTAGGTTTCTTTGGGCGACATTGGAATGAAGTAATTGATGAAGAAGTGCTGCCACATAACACCCCAATGATTGCTGGACCTCGGTGTTCCATAACAGAGGCGAGTTTCATTCAACTAATTTGTAATCAGGTGTCATTTTGGGAAAGCTGCTTGGAGGACAACTTTACTTAAGAAAACATTTATGCTGAATCAACGTATGAAAAGGGCTGGGCGCCCTCTACTTGCCGCCATTTTTATCGATGTCCTTTCACAAACAGACAGTTCGCACCCTGACAATGCGCCTCCGTCAATTCACACGCGACACTTCACCTACGTGGCACTTTGCACAGACATTTTATCGCTGCTTCTTCACACCCAGTTGTTCCGTCTCCACGTTTTTTGGACGGTGCGCCTTCTACTTGTTCACCGCAACTATTTCCTTTTCGTCTCATTATCAGACGTGCAACGATCACTCGTTCCATATTTTTATTTCACAGGAAATTGAGTGCTCGATCGATTGATGGGCCACATCGAATCTGCGATCGGCATGAAGCCGGGCTCCGCGCAGAAACAATGTATTTATTTTCACATTGTGTTCCATCGAATGCAACAATGATCTGTCTGTTGTCTTCTGCTCTATAATTTTCTTAATTCGTTGGCTGACTAGTGCACTTTTCGTGTAGGCTTGCGAACATTAATATGCTCCCTTAATTGGCTTTCATCATGCTTTCGCTATCCGACTGTACTTTGTTTAATATTTGTGATGAGGAGATGAAGCCTGTATAATATTTTCTTATAACTGATACGAAACGGTTGTTATCCTACGGCGTTGTTCGTGCGCCGATATCCGCTCTGAGAGCTGCCTCTATTCGGTTCCAATGTGTTGGGGGGGGGGGGGGTTGAGGTGGCACTGCCTGCCTTCACGAGTTTTCTGATGCCCTGCAATTAAGTTCGGTCAAAACCATCAAGTACTGGTGTAAGGTTCTCAGGAATATTTTCGTGAATTGTTCGGTGTACTTCGTTCATATTTTTGGAGGGAGACGAAGACAAGTGCTGTTAGCATTTGGGTTAAATATCTCATTGCTTTTATTTGGGTCCGAATGCGCCACCTGCAAGCCGTCACTTTTAATTTTGCCCCAAACAGGCTGACTTAAATGGAAGAAGCGAAGTCAGAACAAGCGAAGACCAATACAGATTGGAAGTGGTAAAATTACTCGTATCGTATTCACTATTGCTTTTTCATGACGAATAATGATTGCTGGTGGTAATTCTCGCTGCAGTACATGTTAACGTTCGCATTTAAGTTTACTGAATTCCGTTGTGTATTAATTGTATTCCCTGCGGACGAAGAGCATAAGCCGATGGCGTCGGTGGACTAACAAACGGTAAATAATTTGGTGCAAATATAAAAAAAATATGCGATTGCTTTTTCTGGTTTCTTCCTCTACTTCACCCTGACTGATCAATCGATCCATTAATATTTAAGAAGCTTTTCCAAAACAGTCGTGCGAAACTAAAAAAAATGTGCACATGATATAGTTACATGAGCAGGCCCATGCGAAGCGGAGCGTATTACGTTGCGCGCAAATTGAACATCCGGTCTGAAAAAAAATTATACTCAACATCATTTTATCAGACATCAGCGTGCCGCCAAGGCATCGACGTGACTCAGGCAGCAGACCCCCCCCCTGCCGTTCTGCCAGCCAAGCTTCACGGGCTACGATCATGAGCGCAAATTGGAGGGAGCTCTAATCCACGTTCCGTCATGGCAGGGGACCTTAAATCCAGGACTGTACCGTGCCGATACGAAGAACCCATTCCTATATCGGTGGTATTCTTATTAAGATCATCATAAGCACGGCAAAAAACTACTACTGATGTAACGAGCGTGACACGAAACTTATGATGGCGGGCATTCATAACAATTGTTACATATTTGTGACCTTTGGCTGGTTTCGCGCCCCCCCCTCCACCTGACGAACAATCCAATCTCAGAATCCCCATATCTGCTCACTGGGTCTTGACAACATTGTATGGTTCCGAATATGAACTTGTCATTTCAGGGTACCTGGCTGCTTGCATTTGGGCGTGTCTGTGAGGGGGGGGGGGATCAAGTAGCCTGCTTGACTAAATACAACACTTATCCCACAATAGTACAAGTATGACTGTTTAATCACGACTCATTATTTATTAAGCAATACACTCAGACACGGAGTACAGAGAGGTTTGAGCAACACCAGTTAAAGGTAGCGTTTCTATGAGCGTGGCACTTGAACACCGCCATTGTGTGCACATCACCGACAAAATTAGCACCATGCCCTGTGAGTGCGCGTCTAAATCAACGCACGGCATCAACAATGGACCCATACGATACCACCGATCCGTTTCGCGATATTTCCCTGATACTGATCTGTAGCAAACACCCGCCGGCCAGGGAAGGACGCCTCCACTGACCCGTGGATCACCACCAGCTGGCCGCGCTGCCAGCGCTTGACCAATGCGACACCAGCTTGAAGACGATGACGAACAGTGGCGGCAGCACCAGGTTGTCCGCCTGCGCCGTGAGCGCCTCGGCCAGTGTGCACGCTGCAATCGCGGCGCACAACGGTCGCCACGCGTACGAGGCGATGCCCAGAATACCTGTAACCATGCATCAAATGATGTCCCTGTCTTTGTTTCCTTCTGGACGCGGTACAGGTACTGCCGAGACAAGATCAATTTGTGTGATGGTATCGCGCGTATGCGTATTTGTAACACACACCCAACACGCACACGCACGCGCACGCGCACGCGCACGCGCACGCACACGCACCGCACACGCACACGCACACGCACACACGCACGCACGCACGCACGCACACGCACACGCACACGCAAGCACGCACGCACACACACACACACACACACACACACACACACACACACACACATATATATATATATATATATATATATATATATATATATCAGGGTGTCAAGCGCGAATATGCGAAAATGTCGGGTGCAGGAGCCGCCATGTGGTGTGTGGTATTTGGTGCGAGGAGTACGAGCTGATGCGCTATGTGAAAGAGACAGGTGACTGTACAATGTACAACCAGACTTAAAATCACCTGTCCTCAATGGGGATCCCGAGCCCACTATCACCCCCACCCCCTCGGTGCGGAACTATTTTCTCAAGCATGGCCATGGTCTCTATGATCCCCTTGTGGTCGGTCTGGAGAGTGGCGACACGGCAGACTGCAGGCGCAGCATGGCCATAGCTCGTTGATCCCCTTGTGATCGGCCTGGAGTGTGGCGACACGGCAGAGACCGCAGTCGCGAGCGGGATAACGGTTGGATGAGCCTCTTAGGAAGAGCCACTTCGGGAATGGGACGGGGCGGGGGAGATTGGATGCTAATCGGGCGAGTATCTTGACAGCAGTGTTAGGTAGGGGTGGGTGGTTTGCATGGTGCAGTTGTGGTTATATTGTACGCGTGTCGGCTCCGGAAAAAGCGGATGACCTACGTACTGTGTCACTACAAATATGAGCTATTTCGTTCCAATGTTTATGAACTCCACGTTCACCCAACACTCCAAATGATACAACTACTCAAATGGGTTATTATGCTCAGCACGGCCCAGCTGCGCCCCCAGCTAGGATTAAAGTAAAATTTAAATTTGAACCATACAAAGGCAACTAGCTTAGGAAATCTTCTTAAAAGTGTCACCGATTTGTGTTCAATGAGTTCCGTTTCAACCAAAACTAACATATCGAAGCTTGGCAAGATGTGGTCCAAAGTAGCTTAATTGGTTTAAGGTTAGCTGTTTCTATTATGCCCTCAGATAATTTCGCAACCACGAGCCGCTTTAGACTGCTTGGTTAAAGGATATTTTAAAGGTTCTAGCCATTGCGTATGACAACATTGTTCAATGGTGAAAACATACAACCAATTACACCATTACAACTGTGTCGTGCCGCTACCAGCTGTTCGGCCGGCCGGTGCCGTACTGGCTGGCATACTGACCGGTGCCGTCTAAAACACAGCAGAAGAGCACCTGGGCGACCATCGACGTCACGCTGCCCTCCAGCGTTTTGGTGGAGCCCAGCCATTGGATACGGCCCAGGCGGGAGCCAGCAACGGCGGCCACCGTGTCACCTGCAGCACGACCAACCGTGCCACCGCGTCAGGAGGAAACGTTCACCCCATGCTGCTCAGGAGCACGCAACCGTGCCACCGCGTCACGAGGGAACGTTCACCCCGTGCTGCTCAGGAACACGCAACCGTGTCACTGTCAGGAGGGAACGTTCACCCCATGCTGCTCAGGAACACGCAACCGTGCCACCGCGTCAGGAGGGAACGTTCACCCCGTGCTGCTCAGGAACACGCAACCGTGTCACCGCGTCAGGAGGGAACGTTCACCCCGTGCTGCTCAGGAACACACAACCGTGCCACCGCGTCAGGAGGGAACGTTCACCCCGTGCTGCTCAGGAACACACAACCGTGCCACCGCGTCAGGAGGGAACGTTCACCCCGTGCTGCTCAGGAACACACAACCGTGCCACCGCGTCAGGAGGGAACGTTCACCCCGTGTTGCTCAGGAACACACAACCGTGCCACCGCGTCAGGAGGGAACGTTCACACGGCGCTGCTCAGGAGCACGCAATAGTGTCACTGTGCCAGGAGGTAATGTTCACCTCGTGCTGCTCAGGAGCACATCGAACATAACAGGAGATACTTCTTCTAGAAGGTAGTGGAACTGGTGATCCTGTGATGATTAGGGTAATCACCAATTGGTGGGACAGGTGGCTCTGTAATGGAACTGATTGCTCCGCGATGAGACTGATATAAATCCGACCACGATATATATTTAATGATCTCGTGATTTGACAGGTGGCCCCGTGATATGAGTACTGACTCTGTAACGATAAAGATGTCACTGAGATAACTGGCGTTACTAGGGAGGGAGCCCACCATGGTCATGCCCTGTCCACCAAAAGGCCAATTCTTCTGAACTTTTGCACTAAATGATATTTTCTCGAAATCTAAAACATGTTACGACGAAAATATTGTGCTAAACGACATAATCTGAAGTTTTTTTTCTTCAAAATGGGAGAAAAATGAAATTGCCCCCAAATCGGCCGAGAACCGGTTTTCTGGATTCGCCACTAAATGTGATGTGACTCATAGCCCTGTGGTGGAATTCATGGCCCTGTGGTAGGACTGATGACCCCGAGATCTGATAGGTTTCTGCTCTAGCATATTCCATAGTGTGAACCACGAGCTCCTTTATAAACTGAGAACCTCCTTCACGTCTTCGCGGGTTTGGCTCACCAAAGGCTCCAATCATATTTTGGTAGACGAAAGTAGCGGGCCGTATTAAAGGGTGTATCATATTGCGTCCCTGAAGTATCTGGCACTTTTCGGGGGGGGGGACTAATTTCGCTTCTGCTTTTTCACTGTTCCTAGATGACTTGCCACAGAGCGTAGGTGCCATCGCCCCAGGCAAGGCTGCAGATCTCTCACCAAATCAGGGGAATCCAGGTCCTAATTTTCAGGACACATTTTCAGATTGACCAGGGAAAATGACAACTTAACACTAGCAGGATAACAAAGAAGGTACCTCACCATGTTCGCACCGCTGCTGATGCTCAAATATCACAGAGACGTGGACAAAAGCGTGCGGTGGGCAACCGACTGGACACTAAATATAAACGCCGACAAATTCAAGTTATTCAAAATTACTCTGAAGCGGAAATCAGAGCGAAACGGAGGGTCTTACTGCTCACTGGTCAGCAACACCCTCAGCACGGGCTGTACTGGGGACCAGCTAGTCCCACAGTTAACAGACGTCACCTGGTCCAAGGTACCAGCTTGCTCACCACAGAGGCGAAAATTCGCGAGCGGAACGTACCGATGCCGACCGTGATGACTCCGGAGAACAGACACAGATCGTCACGTGCTGATGCCGAGCTAACCGTGGCGCCCTCGAACCACAGAACTCCTGACAAGGCCAACTGCGGGAGGTACAGACCAATGCTACACTCATCACAGGCTGTACTGGAGACGTAGAGGGGAGGGGCACTGCCAGCCGGCGACACATTACAGGGATGTCACCTGGGACCAGGGCCGTTCACACGCTAAACAGAGGCTACCACACAGTGGCAGTCAGAGGTACCATCACACGCCACTTCGCTATGGGTGAATTTTTGCTTCTAAACTGTTTCGAAGAACAGATAAAATCTGAGGAAGAATTATTTAATAAAAGAAGGTGACTTCCAGTGAAAGTGAGGCCAAATGTGAGGTAATATTCGAGAAAATCTCACAGAAAATATTCGAGATGGAGTAACATCTCATACCTTGAAATGCCGGGAGATAGCTCGAAGACTCCAAGAAGCATACTCCCCCATGCAACGAATTTTCTCCGCCGATGGCGCCACTTCGAGGAAATGTGCCGCCCCCGATGAGAATTTCTGGACCCGTCCCGACGTAACGAGAGTTGGCCGTCGGAAAATACTCCAATCTAGGCGATGCGAGCTTGTATTGTTCGATCACGAACTTACTACTAGGTTGGTTGGTTCTTCGGGCTTATGGGCGCATCAACTGCGTTGGTCAAACAGCGCCCATGAACTTACCACTAGATATATGTTGGAAAGAATAAGCGTTGCGCCATCTTTGGAGTCCAAGAACGGCTGGAAACCGGTTGCAAGAATGCTGGCCCAAGGCTGAAGATCACATACTCGCACTACCTGGTAGGGAAAAGCACATCCGGTAATTTATAAACGTAGACGTAATAGTACTCAGCTTAAAGCAATACAACACCACTACATTCAATTTAATAGCCAGTGTCACGGAACCAGAACTTTCTAGATAACCTGCTACTCTCGGATCAGGTAACCCAACTACCACAACCACTTAATAAGGAGTCATTGGAGCCAGGAACCAACGCAGGACATTTTAAAAACATACACGAGGGAGACAAAGGAGGAGGATTTCTAGCAATGTTACCTCGGGTCGTATAAAATGCATGCCCAATATCAGCAATGCAAGCCGCCTCAAAACTTATCCTAGGGCTACCAATATTATTCACGCCACACCTCGAGACATCCAGATATAGTATGTAGTGTCTCGATGTGTGGCAGCGTGTGGCTGCCCGCTCGCTCACCTCAGCCACGATGAAGACGAAGAACAGCGCTGCCGAGGCGGCCAGCAGCAGTTCCGGATCGTACAGTAGACCAGGCACAAACACGGCACACGCCAGCAGATGGAACACCTTGCGAACAACGGAGGGCGAGCAGCGCGAGCCGCTTGAGCCGCCGAACAGGGCGGCGAACAGCACGGCGCCGGCCATCAGTGTCGCCCACCAGGTCAGCAGGCGGATCTTGGGTCAGAGGGGCGTTAGCAACACATCATCACCACCAGGTCAGCAGGCGGATCTTGGGTCAGAGGCAGTTAGCAACACATCATCACAAGGTCAGCAGGCGGATCTTGGGTCAGGGTAGTTAGTAGTACAGTACTACTAACATGTCAGTAGGCGGACCTCGAGTCAGAGGAGCAGCTAACAGAAATCGCCTACATCGCATCAGCAGGCGGACCTGGGCTCAGAAGGGCAGTGAACAGCGCAACACCGCACCGCATCAGAAGGCAGATTTAGGCCCGAACTTAGCTTTATCTCTATCATTTTGCAAGAAAAATACACCTAAAAATGTTACTTACAGCCCCACCATCCTCTACCCTCATTCAAGAGGGTTCCCTTACATCTGGAGAAGTGATGTGATGCTTAGCTTGAGTAAGTCACATCCCTTACGCATGAAATACGAGCCTGAATCAACGGACCAGTGTATAAAAACGCTTTATAAGATATTTGGCTGAATAACACATCGAAGAGAGACGAGCTACTGATCGCACAAGGGATGTTAATTTATGTACGAAATTGTGAAGCATCAAGCATGAGGCTGACAAGTTGAGGTCGACTCAGGGTATTGGACGATGTTGCCGCGCGCGCGCCCCGAGCAAACGTTTATTAATGGGGTAGGGATAGGATGTTCACCCTGAGCATTTCATACTCTACTTGGGTAGCTTGGCACTATGGGAAGCATATCAATGTTCGAGGCATGTGCACCCATAAGTACATAAAACGGCAGCCTTGCTTTGTATGGCTGTCCGGACAGTGCACATGGGCCACTTGTCGATGAAATGAACATATCGGGAAGTGTTTGCAACATTACATTGCGAATCATGTAAGCAACACCGGTCCACTATGCGTCTGTCGTTTGCCACCAGCTGTTGGATCAGCTGATGCCATGACTGTCACAGCCTGTCGTATTGCTCGGCCACGGTAGGCTAGCCGCAGGGCACAGTTGAGCTGCTTCTGTGACACGAGTCCTGCCAGGTGAACGCCGGCCGGAGCGGAAGTCCGGCTGAACAGCTCCTGGCGTCGTACACCGAGTCCACTCACCCGCTCCGGAGTCCTGGTGACGAACTCCACCATCCAGAGCAGGCAGTTGGTGTTGATGACGACAGACGTCGTCAACAAGATGGCGGCGGCCAGCAGTACCAGCAGCGCGTGCAGTCGTGCGGCGGAGCGGACCACTGGCAGATACACTACCAGTCCAAGGAACACCAGCAGACAGCAGAAGGCCGTCTGAAAATCAGGCTCAACAGTTCAAAAGCAAGGCAACGCACGAACCGGAAGTCTAGCTACGTGTCGTCTCTACAACTGCCTGAAATATACATGCATATAGTCATATAACATATACGTTAAATGCATTTTGGTCATCTTTTTGTCATTTCTTTACTTCCCTCCCAGGCTTGCGCACAGCCCCCCCCCCATAATCCCCATGCCGTGCCTACTTCCTGCGCTCCGTGTCTCCTGCCCGTCGTGCACCGCCTGGCCTCGACCGGTCACCTGCAGGAGATGGATCAGGCCGACGCGGTCCGACAGGTACAGCGGCGAGCCGAGCACAAGCAGCGCCGGCAGCGAGTCCGAGGCGGCGCAGCACAGCAGCGCCACACACTGCGACGTCAGCAGTGCCTCGCCGCCGCTGACGCTGCCGCCGCCGCGCGTCAGCAGAGCTCGTGACGTCGCCAGCAGACAGGCGGCCATCAGCGCCAGACGACAGATCTGGCCGGCACCTGGCGGCATGGCGGCAGACGGAGTGAAGACGGCGCCAGAGATGCGATCCGCACTGGAAGCAGGGACGAGAGGTGAGGGCAGGGTGATGCGAAGGAACGCAGAGAAAATGGTCCATACCTGGAGCGTGGAGGGGGAGGGAACGAAGAGTACTGTGAGCGAAGGGACAATTAATTTGGTTCGCAACTGAATCATGGGAGTGGTAGGTGGTAGAGGGTGATGTAGGCTGGGGAGGGGAGGAGGCAAGGAATCTGATCTACATTTGAAGCATGGGAGGATGCACGGGATGATGGTAGAGGGTGTACTGAGAGAATCTGGCTCGCACCGGGAGAGCAGATAAGGAAACAGTGTGATGAACGTAGGGTCACGGACTGAGAGTGGAGGGGACCTGACTAATACAATGGTGAATGGGTTCAGGTGAGACATTCAGATGTGTGCCGATCAAGGGAGAGGCACCATGACAAAACAGAAGATATGATCAAGGCAGAAGCTGGGCGGTAATTGGTGCAGTAGCTTGATGGTGATCACGAAATAAATAAGTTGCCGATCAGGACTGACGACAGCTAGCGATTACAATAGAAGACAGCTAGTAAGCAGAACTGAACTGATGCGACCTTGGCACCAGTACCGAATACGCTTGGAGGGGAAGAAATGCTGTACGAAACAGAGGCGGACTTATCGACTAAGTTAGTGCTTGGGACATGAATCAGGATTATCTGCCAGGGCGAATGAAAACTCTGGAGTTTCCTTACGTCCTGCTTTGAGGCTTCTCGCGACATAAAAATAGAGACGCGTTGTGATTTCGCCATCGAATTTCTAAGTGTCATGCATTATATGTGCTATTTAGGTCATACCCCCTCCCCAGGACAGTTATACAGCCTACGCAACTCCATGACGGTACCTATGCGTCCCACTCATGTCCACTGCTCGCTGGCACCAGTTGCATTCCGAAGCATTCAGCCAGTAACAACAGGTCCGACCACTGATTGTCTTCGCTCGCTCGATGACATTTAGTGCAACTGGATGCAAGTGTTGAGAAAGTTTCTTAAAGTGAATGAGTGATAACGCACGCGCCGCCACAAATTGTGCGTGGTGGACCTTTCCGAACCACCAGTTATACGTGTAGGTGCATCCAACACGAGTTCACTCGGCGGCAACTTCAAAGCAGGTTGGCAAACGACACTTCGGGGCTGCATACTAGCAATCCTGATAAGGTTGGAAGCTTCCATACTGGTGATGTGAAGTTTTCTCACCACTTAGCCCACAAACGCACTAAGAATGAAACAGGATTGGCGGCGGACTGGGGACCAGACCGGACAACATCGGGCATCTGTACCAACTTAGGCAGCGGCTTATCACCTAGCAGATCCCAGTTCCCAATACGAGCCGGTGGGATACATGGATGTGTCGGGAATTCTGAAGGTTATATCCATGCCAGGTCAAAATGCTGGTAAACGCACCTGTTTCAAAATACCAACCAGTTGCCAGCACACTGAGCTGGCTTCCTAATATGCTTAGTGATGACTCGCAGTTGTAGTTAGACCTGAAAACAAACAGAATATGCAAGATACAAGCAAATGGAATACACAACTAGCGGTCACCGTATCCCAGTTGCACAATGCACATGTTCAAACGTTGGCAGCATTTCATGAACGGCATTAAATGTGCAGTTACACATATGGAAAGACGGCATCAAGATATTTGACCAGATAGGGATGATCCATTTTCAAACACAATCTGTTGCAAAAAGGAAGCTCAGGCAAGTTAGATACAAGATGGACACGGGGACATGTCCCAAACATCCACTCCAAAGTGGAGTTTACCTTGGAGTGGATGATTGGACAACCACCTATGGTTGTCGTCCAGCAAAGTTTTTGACGAAATCATGACGGCTATGAACATGTCATTTTTAAGCAAGGGGCCGGAAATGAGCCATGTCGCTTGAATTTCCAAGAAAAACCATCAGACTGCGACAGGGTCCGAAAGGTTCCCCATAGGCTATACATAAGCGATGATACCGGGTGACAAAACCTATAACCCGGTGCATAGTTTCCAGAAATGAGGAGAAAAAAAAATGTAGGATAATTGTAAATTGCGACTAATTAGCAAATACTATGCGCCCTGACACTTCATGGTATCAATTAAAGGATGAGTATTGTGAATCAACACCAATTTATACGTCGTAAATGTTGGGGCATCCGCTTAGGCATTTTGACTGGGGGCCGCGACCATTGGTGGTTGAGAGACCACAATCTGAGCCAAACAGACTCTGCCCATCATCCAGCAATGCTTAGACAAAGGGGAAACGTCACTGACTGGGGAGGCCATGTACAAGGCTCCCCCAGTGCATGTCACGCCCTTCCCCCAGTTAACATGCTGGATGAAGGCAAGGCCCTGGTTGATGTTCGACATTGAGGAACAGTGACATGCCAATGTTATTATTTCCTTCCACGGTTAAATATAAGCTATCCATGCCACGCAGTCACTCGGTTCAACCTCTGCAGAACACGGCAAACGAATCTGTGATCCACCGAAGATGAATCGTCCGTTAAAGCCGGCATAAACGCAAGCGTAACCTGGTAAGTGCGCGAATGCGGGGAGGGGGCGAGCTGCATATCGTCCGACTGAGCTGGGTGGGCGGGGTGGTGGGCGGGGATGACGCGTCTCCACCCCAACGTTTATTTTTCCCCCATTGGGTTCGTATTATGCCTCTGTTAATTGTTCGGCTTGTCGCCATGTGCTCCTCATGCCCCTTCCTGCCTTGGAACAAAAGGCCGGGCCCTTGCTCCCTACATATAATAGTTAGCTCAGAATGTTGGTGGTGTTCGGACTATTTCTCTCAGCGTTAACATTTATCACTAACGCCGCGGGTGTGAAGACCCTTCAGAACAAAGGTCAGCTGTGCTGAGCCTAGTGCGGGCGAAAGGGTGGCAGAGGGAGCTGTGGTCATGTTTTCCTGTCACAGGGTGCTGTTAAGTGACGAAGAACCCGAGACGGGAGGCGCGAGAGGCCAAGGCTGGAAAAATAGACCGGGGTGGGTTGTGTCAGAGATACGGAAGGTTTCAGCTCGCTCCCCGTCATATTGGTGAGGGTAGTACTATAATTGACAGTCAGGGGTGTAGCTTTTTGGAGGGCCCTTGCCCCCCCCCCCTACCTATAATGTTAGATGTATCCTCCAAATAATTTTAACCTTGAACATGACACACTATGTGGTATGCCTCCCAATCCATTTGGGCCCGCCTATTGCGTTCATGTATCGTGTCCTTCCAATAATTTTCCGGAAGCTACACCCAAGCTGGCAGTGAGTGTAATGGTGACGAAATTCCTAGTACCTGTATGTGGCGAGACATAACCGGTTGCCTGTATGTGTCGTGTAGGAAAGTCCTATATTGGCACGCGAAAGTCTAGCAACCTCGTCGTCTCGATAACCCCGGTCACGAAAGCACCAGTCGGTTTAGCTGCCCTGTATTGCCTGCAGCACTCGCACGATCACACGAGACCGACAGACACCGTACAGCACTTTCTCCTCTGAATGTAAGCCGTGATACTGCCTTTCCTATGAATTTAGAAGCCGAATTTAGTTTGGAAGCGCACGCGCACAAGCACAGATGCACCCGCCTTGATAATCCAAGCCTGACTCTCGCGGCCGCACGGCCGCTGGCCATGTCTGGAGACCCCGGCTTCTGATTGGCCGAGCACGGTAGACGCCCATTTACGTCACATCCATGTTCTAGAAGCTTCTACGGAAGTGGGCTTGTCTTTAGTGAAGGGTACTATGTGATATTTACGGTACCCTATTTTACAGTTACTATTACGGTATACTTTTACAATCGGAAGGCTTACGGGATTATACCAATTACGGTTACGGGACAGCCAAACGTATTACTTTATGTGAACTGGGTTTGGTACCGGCTGCACAGTATTGAGGTCACATCTCTGACGCCTGGCGCCGGAGAGGGCGGGGGGAGGTGCAAGGTCCACTGACCGGCCCCGTTGGAGCGGTGGCTGCTACGTCGGCATCAGACAGGCGGACGCCAGTCTAGGTGCCTGAGACTTGTCGCGCCAGGAACGGAGGGGTTTGGGGGCTGAATTTATGGGATCAAGACGCTCAAAAACTAACTCTCTTACAGTCGAGACCATGGCAACGAGAAGCAAAACCGGACATTTTAATAAACATGTTTAGCTTGGTCTTGGTCTTATCGGGATATTTCCCGAAAAAAGCTTCCAATGAACCGACATGTGGAAAATCACGCAGGATGCTTGCGGCTTGATACAAACAGAATTACCGGATAGCCGTGGAGACTAGGGCGACCGCACCTCGTTAGGGAGAGAGAAGGCGTCATTGTATACTCATTATTTACAATGCAACGCCATTTGGTTAATGCCAAACTTCACAGATTTTGGAGGGGGAGGCGTACTGGTCCTCTGCCTTTCACCTTAAACCGCCGCCCTTGCTTATTTGCTATTTGGGTTTAGGGCGATTCGACCAGTTTTTGCTCAGTCTCTCCTATTACTCCTGCGAGGTGGGCATTTGATGCAGTGTATGCTGAAGCCAGTGGTAGTAGAGCTGTTCCATGTGTGGAAAGATGAATGAATAATTGCAGAGAGGCGTGAGGAGAAAAGTACGGGCCAGCTACATGTATTTGCGATATGCTAATAGAACTAAGGGATAAACGCAAAACTCTGCCGCCAGAGGCGTTAGCATCGTCTACATAGGGAACACTTTAGGATGCTAGTACAGGACACATGTGAACTTTAAGTAAACAAAAACCTTCACAAGGGATGTTCTCTCCAGCCATGGGGCAAAACGCTCTCGCATGCCCGCCCGGAGCCGCGATTGACGGCGCATCCTAGTGGACGTGGCGACTCCCGTGAGTGCGAACAAGCCCTCGAGCTGCCACCAGTCAGTTCAAATTTCCTTTCATGCTGTGTACATTGTGCTCAGTCATTTGTTCTATCGGAGCTAGAGGCGCCAACATCTACGACCTGACACTCACGCATGGACAGCCAACACTCACGCATGGACAAACAGCGAGACAGCAGCCAACAGCGACGCACTCGGCGCCAAGGTGGCCGGCGACGACAGGTAGATGGCTGCTGGCACCAACAGTGCGCAGAATAGGTCGTCTGCTGGTGACGCGAGCCTGAGGACGGAATCAACCAGTCAAATTGGTGCATAGCGACGACACTGCGAAGGCGTCAAGTAAGAAATGCGCCCCTGGGACAGAAGGCGTGAGCACAGTCAACCCTTGCCCAAATTATCCTTTAACCCTTATCTCCAGCACTCATTGTTTGTTTATGACAAAAACGACGTGGATTGATCTAATTTTTGCAAAATGCTTAGCAAAATGGTAGCTGCTTCCTGTGATTACAAGAGTAGTTGATACTGCAATTGGATACTAATCGGTCGATTGGTTTACTAATACTTTCGTATGTGAAAGAGTGATCAAGAAATTGTGATTTTGTTTATATATATATATATATATATATATATATATATATATATATATATATATATATATATATATATATTACATATATTATATACGTATATATATATATATATATATATATATATATATATATATATATATATATAAAACACCCAGGATTTCCGATATAGTGGGAGGGTTTTTCGGTCGATTGTTGTCCATGGAGTGTCGTACGCGTAATGCTACATTTCACGAACTTCGAGAGGACACGTCCCTCATACCCAGCTGCGGCGACGCCCTTGCTTAGCATTACTCCAATAGACTATGCATGGAAAGAATGGGCCGAAAAACCATTAAGACCCCCAGCTTATAGGTCGTGACGGAGCGCCAGCAAACACCGAAATACACAAATCGTACGACCAATTTTACTGACACTACCGACGTGAATGGACGAGGTCAAGGGTGGAAACCCCTGCACATTTTAGGGCGCGGGGAGTGGAGAGGAGTTGGTTCGAAGTCAAGAGTGCCGCCGGTAGGACGAAAAAATGCTGTCCCCACCCGCACCCTACGATGTTGAAAATTCCGCGGATTTCGGTACTACGTTTTGACGTGCCCCAACCCACATTTGTTAATAAAACAATTCCAAAGAACAACTGAATAATGGAAATATGGGCCTAGTGGAACCATACTTTGGTACTAAGCCCTCATAATGGGAGCTCGTAGCACCGGTGCATACATATCAGGGGGTTTAGGTTAGGCCCGTAGCCAGCCGAAATGGTCAGAGGCACAAACCTCTTCTGATCCCTTGATCGGACTCGGCATACAGTAATACACGCGCCCCACTGCACCATCATCACGAACAATACTTAAATACCCGAGACCCGATTTTACCCAGTGCACACCCATAGGCGTACTGATAAAGCAATCAGGAAACATTGTTTGCTAGGAGCAGTGGGGGGGGGGGGGGGTTGCATGTACCCATAATGCCCAGCCAGGTTACAGGTCTGTCTCAGGTCCGGAGCGCCGCCGACGGTGCAAATTAAGTGTTGAACCATAATAAAAAAAACGTCAAATTTCGGTTTTGCAGATATTTTTTATATTGCTATGGAGTTCGATATTTTTACTTCCTAACTCAAATTAATCGATATTGGAAAAAGGTACCTACATGTCCGTGTTGTTTAGTGCTCTGCATCCTAAAATCAACTATTTTTGGGCTCTACCGTGACAAGGTCTCGTTCCCGAAATTTCATTCTGAGGTAGCGACGAACCATACGCGCTCGTGACCCGTGGTGGAGGCTTGTTGTATTCCTCCAGTGTATGCCCATTAGGCACATGATGCAGTTATTCCATAGAACGGCCTAGTCTTCCACAAAGCAACCATCGCGTCGACATGCATTGATGCAAAGCCAAACATGCTTGGAATGTTGTTGATTCAATTAAATTTCAATTGGTCTTAGCTAAATTATTCCAGTAAATAACTAAAATTGGACGCTCCTGATTCCTTCTGAAATTTGCCATCTTCACTCCAGGGGGTTTTGACATCCAAACCCCCGGTACTTCTATCATCAACAAGGCAAGAGTATGCTCAAAGAAAATTCAAGTGGTACTGACAGTACTTGTGCTCAGGGGCTGATACAGGGTGCCTAGGGCACGTGCCCCCCATCCTCATAGAAGGTGGAACCCATTCGACCGGGAAAAGGCACCCCTCCGGGAAGGCTCGAGTGCATCCCCCCTCGAATTTTTGTCGGTCAGAGGAGCCCCTTGAAGAGGAAAAGGCGCACATCCAGTGCCCTCGAGTGTACCCCCTTGCATTTTTCAGCCAGAGGCGCCCCTCCAGATACTTTCGCAGTGGCGTCCCTCCATACAAGTGCCACCAATGACAATTCCTGGATCCGCCCCTGTGCCGAATGGAACAGTGCAGAAGGCGGAATAGTGTTGAATGCAGTAAGACCGAGAAGTAGCTCCTGATAGGAGAGACTGGACTAGTGTCGAATGGAACAATGTCGAAAGGGGTTGGTTATTGGTTTTACGACACGTCGACCGTTGAGTCATATAGCGTCGCCAATCTCTCACGCCGATTGGTCGCGGGCGAAGAGTAGCGACAGGTGAGATTCGAACCCACAATCTTTCGATTGTGAGACGAGCATCTAAATGTCGAAAGGGGAATAGGTTCGAATTGAACAAGGTCTAAAATTGAAGAGTCTGATGGAATAACGCCGAAAACCCAGCCCAGAGAACACGTTTGTGCAAGAAGGGTACAGGTAAGTGTTCACCCCGCCCAACGGTGGTGGGGCCAACCTAATCTAGCCTAAACTATACTATACTGCACTAATCTTACCTAACCTGACAACTAATCTGGCCTAAACAAAACGCAGCCTAAACCAAATCCAATCAGCTGTCTGGGATGCCCTCATGTTCACAACACTCTTCTGTGCCCTTCTTGCACGATCATTCTCTCTGGGCTGCGTTTTCGACTTTATTCCATCCAACTCTATTCCACTTTCGACCTTGTTCCACTCGACCCCATTCTGCTCTCGACACACCAGTCCAGCCCATTTTATCCCTAGCTACTTTTCGACCTTATTCCATTCGATGCTATTCCAGTGAATGCTGTTTTCGGCCTTATTCCACTTTACTCTATTCCGCTTTTGACCTCGTTCCACCATGACCTTGTCAACCCTTTTCTGCTTTCGACACCATTCCAGTCGACACTAGTCCAGCCTCTCCCATCCCTAGCTACGTTTCGACCGTATTCCACTCCATGCTATTCCACTTTTGACCTTGCTCCGTTTGATCTCATTCTAGTTTCGACCTTATTGCTTTCGACTCTATTACGATTTCGACTTTGTTCCTTTCGACATTAGTCTTCCTTCCCCACCAATATCTCACACTCAATCCACTCCGTGGTAACGCCCGCGGTTCTTCTTTCATCATTCCACATCGCTCCAGTTGTCGTCACAATTGTGTTCCTTATTTATGTGGGGAAATTTGCGGGTCCGAGAATTCGAGGCCTCACTGGACCTCTTCCCCATAGTCGAACACTTTCCAAAATTATTGGACAATTTTGAAGACTCTTATGCCGAGTCGGCACTGACCTTCGCCGGGTGTGCGTCATCGTCTGGTGCTGGCTGATGGCAGGCCGTCAGTGATCTGCAAACCGAGGAGAGCAAGTATCGATGGGGCGACCGTTTCACAGGCATTGAGTAACGTGTGTGTGTGTGTGTGTGTCTGCGTATATATACATATTTATATATTACCTGCCAGACTCATGAACGACTGATGCCAAATATTTGGTGGAAATGTTATGGAACCACAATGCTACCTAAATCTTCACTTGTCTCATTCAACGTTTGTTTCAGATTAACACTTGTTTGGAGAAGCACACAAACAAGGGTTGGTGGATTTATCCTGTTATTGATGCACACATTGACATCGATGGGAATATTAATGAGATGGGGGGGGGATCGAGGTCTTATCGAGGACGGGCAATTCAACCATGACTGGTACTGTTTGCTGCAGATGCCTTGTGTCCATCTTCGGGTGAACCATAAAAACTACTCACTGAGTGCCAAGTTGGGTTGTACCGTAGGCTTACCTCGCCTGGGGGCATCGCATGACCGTAGCCTGTCTAGCAAAGCCGCCGAACCTGCTACTTTTGCTCAGGTAATTATCTCGGTGCTGATCCACAGTTCACAAATGCCGAAAAGCCCTTTAACAGATAGGAAGGAATTCCCAAGACGAATGATCGACAGAGCGAGCAAGCCAAGGCAAGCGAGCAAGCAAGCAAGTCATTTTTGGGCCAAAAACTTCTTTTTTTAAATACCGTTCGGTAAGTATTTTGAAGTCGCGTTTAATGGTACGCATTTTATAGAAAGTTTTTCTATTAAAAAAGTAGATAATTGACAAACAAATCGGAAAAACGCATGTCAGCGAAAAATTGACAACTTCCAAAGGCAAATACACGTATGTGACATACTGTGCGTCTAAAGAGCGTGTTAGAAAATATGTAGGATTTATCATGACATAACGACGTATGTCACAACATACGCGGCATTGCCTTTGTAAACTATCGCTCAGAGATTGGAACGAAGCGGCAAAAACGTGTATGTTATAACATACGTGGTTTTCCCTTCGCAATTCAAACAGTCAGACTTATATGGACAGCAGAAAGCGTGTGTTGACATACGCAGTTTTGCCTTTGCAATCTGAGCGTAGTTGGCTTTTTAGACGGATGGCAGAAACGCGTATGTTATGACCTACGAGATTTTGCCTTTGCAATTCCAGCGCAATCAGCTTTGGAAAGATGGCAGAAACGCGTATGTCAAAACATACTCGCTTCGAAATATGATTCCACGGGCCTGTTGAGTCAATCAAGTAATGATATATCTTTCTCGTCTCTACCGCAATCAACTCCAATCTTGGAAATATCCCCTCTTATCGCAGCACTCGACATGACTCTCACCCCAACAAGAGGAGTTAGCACACCGTACCGCCTGGAGTCCAACGATCCGGCTGATAACGCAATCGACAATCCATCCCCAAATTTATCGAGATAGGGAGAACTGGATCCCATTATACCAGCTGCCAAAGGAAGCGAGTGTCAAATGCTAGATTTGGATGCGCTTAGTGTAATGGAACCCACAGAAGAACATGGAAAGCACACCGATGTCCTTACAATGAATTTGCCAGAACCTGAGCAACTCCTTAATACGCCGTTAACATAAAGGTCTAACTACGGCGAGCGAGGACAAAGTCGGACCAGATAATGCGCTTTGCCCAGAAGCATAGCGTTCAACAACTTCCATCGAGCTGTGAGAGATGTTGTCAATATAAATGCACAGGAGCCATCAATGCTGACCGAATAAAACAAATGCCACGGACGAGGAAATGAATGCACTCAGCGCAGAATGGCGAAGGCAGTGGTACCGCACTCAAGTTCATCGGATGTCCGTCATGACCAGACGAAGGAAACACAGGGACGATGCTTGTGCACGCAAACTTAACAAATGTAAGTGGACGCTGCCCGCTCCCTCCGTATCGAGAGCAAATGGTGCAGAGAAGGAAGTGTGCAAACCATTCTTTTTGACAACTCTGGCGTTCAATGAGCGGTCTGACGGAGTTGTGCTAACGGCTATAAAGGGTGGCACTAGCAGGGCAACTAATATGGAAACGCAGGGCAAGAGTGCACCACCGAACCAGGTGAATGAAGAAGCTAGCATGCACCGCATAGTCATTCAAGCCAGTGAGCCATCATTACTGCTACGAACATGTGCCGCACCGCCGGTACCTACCGTCGGATGTAACAGTACAGGCCATGTACGAGGACTACATGGAGGCAGCAAGCAGGGGAGAGGTGCAGGCCGGCACGAGAGAGCGCTATCGACAGACTACGGCGACAAAACATCGGCAATACCCGCCTTGCCGGTGAAGAATTCTCTAAATGTTCTGTACACCTTCAGCACATGACTGATTGCATGGGAAAAACCATAACAGAGCCCTATCGCCACCAACCAGACTGTGATACCTGCAGTGGTCACAGTGAGCATCTGCGGTTTGCTGAGGAGAGCCGAAACCAGTACCGCACAGATGCGGACAAAGCGTGGGATTCGAAAGAAGTAATTTTGACGTCCGACATGATGAAGGTGGTGGTAATACCTGTCGTCTCTGTGAAAGAGTGCACTTTCACATCACGTCTCATTGTATACAATGAGACGTTTGCATTAAAAATGCCTAAAGGCAAGGAGCTGAAAAATATGAGGAGGGAACTTCAGTAGGATGTAAATGCATGTGTCGTATGGCACGAGGCAGCTGCGGGTCGATCAGCTCAGGAGGTTGCAGCTGCCTACTGCATGTATCAGAACGCTATATGCCGGAATAGGTCGTCGGTGGCAACCTGGGCGGACAACTGTGCCGCCCAGAAGCATCGCCAGGCAAAGCGATACAGCATCATCACGAGTGACGAAACGTCAGGCGTAGGCTAAATGGTCAAGGATCATAGATTATGCACACACATATTATTCCTCATCCCTCGTCTCCAAGTCCGGCTGTCCTCGTGAGCCAGGCAGCGGGTACTTCATATCTTCCAGTGAGGCCGTTTACTTGCGAGGAGTAGAACAGACATTTTTCCTAAATTCATGTCCACGTCGTTGGGAGCTGTGACAACCGTTTGCATGGCGTACAGTGTATGCTTGGGCTCCTCTAACGCTTAACGTTACGCCGCATCGATTGCTATGAAGATTATCAGTGGTGACTTTGATTGGTTGTTGGATGCAGCAACAAGCCGATGTGTTTATTGATCTTTGATTGATGTAACACATGGAGAGGTGTTACAACTCCTGTGATTTAAAAAAAACTATAACTTGTTACTATTTGCCACATTGCTTTGTTGGTGTTACATTTGTTGAGACCTTTCTAGTGCCCTTAATTTTCACGATTGACGTTATAAAATAGCATTTAGATTGTTTTATTATGCTAAATGTGGAAATAAAGAAAGGAGTTCAATGGGTTTTTACAAGGAAGATTATAAGCAAATTCTGGATGAAAAATATATACTGCAGTGGTTTACGGACTTGATATATACAGATACACACACTCACACACACACACATGCCCAAATGGGATTAAAATGCCCAACGTGGTCGACGCGCCCTAAACACGAATCCACCACACGCGCACTCAAGCACGCACACGTACACATACATACATACATACATACATACATATATATATATATATATATATCATATGCCTGCTATTTAGAATATACAAATAAGCTAACCAAACTGTGACATACGCGATTTTGACAGACAATAGCCTTTCACAACAGCACTGCAATGTCATGCATTGAATAATGGCAAAACACGTATGTTCTTATAAAGCGACATAAGTGGTTTTATCAGTACTCGAATGTTCGGAGCATTGAACGTACGTGGTTTCACCGTGGATTTAACCACATACGCGCTTTTGTCTTTGCATGGTTGGATTAAACGGGACAATTTTGAGCATTGCAAAAAAAGCACTAGTGTTTATCGAAGAAACTTCCATTATAATTGCAAAACTTTTGGTGTAAGTAAACGCCTTATGGTATGTAGATTACTATCATATCGTTATTTTTGTTGTACGAGGAAAAGTGAATGTTTTATAGCCCCGAACACCAAATTAGCTCTCCTGAACATTTTAAGAGTTCCAAAAATGGTGACATGCGTTTTTTCTTTCCACGGCAGATTTTGTCCGATACGGGTAACATCGTGAAAACGTGTGTGTGGTGAAATGAAGAACAACCCACTGGACGCTACGTCCCCACGCCTGTGATGTAAAAACAGATCGTTGTCTGTCCTGCAAGACCTTTCAACGCACAGAGAGAAAAGAAGAAGCGATGGATGTCTGCATATATTTTAACACTTGCAAATCAACTATTAATATCGTGATGCGATCTGTGCGAGCCTGAAGTGATTGACTTCACAAAACTTCAAGGGTTATGTGGGTCCTGAGCACATTGCATATACCATTGCCTGGAAAGCCCATTTTAAAGCAGGTTCGATTTAACGATATTATGACCAGCCATGCATAATTCTTCACAGCCCTCTCATATGAAGACAGTTTGCACATGGGTGTTGGAAGTTGGGATCGGTGGGTAATTCCGTGAATACACCATCGCATAACACAAGAGAGGCATACATGCCACGTCCTTCACACTTGGACAGTACGTCATACAACGAAAACAGGATGAAACCTTCAAACCCGACATATACAGGTGTCCCGTCTCCACAGAACCAGAAACACTCCAGAAAACAACGGAATGGATACCAGTCGAATAATTCGATAATGCTCAAGAGTTAGATACACAGCCTTGCAGACGCAAACGAGGTCGGAAGCCAAAGCACACACAATGTACCACTAAACGCAGCATGATCCCCACAGGAGAGCTCTCTAAGTAGAGCTAATATTCATCTACCGTCAGTACAGATCATCAAATAGTGGTTACAAGCATATTCCACTGCAATCCACAGAATTGCCCTGAGGCATTACGGGAAGCCCAGTCAGACATCCTTTAGTGTCAACCTGTGCACCCGGTATTGTATCACTCCGCAAACCTGTGACGTCACTCCATTGAAACGTGACGCTATACATGGACATGCTAAACTAATGAATAGTGACTGCCACGATCAGACAAGCACATCACGTGACTTGGAAGATCATACCATCCCGAAAATGTGGTATTTATCGCTGAACAATGGTGCACCATTCAAGAACCCACAGGTGCTTGATTAACTCATAGCATTTCGAGCATAACCAAACCAATCACAAGAACCAACCTAGTGCATATTTGTGGCGTACCAGAGTTAACTATTATGCCATCTTGATGTTCATCTGACAACAAATATTGCTGAAAAACCATGTCAGCAGTTCCAGATGGGGCAATACTTGGTGACTATATGACATCATGCAGTTGGATGTGTCGTCAGCCGGTGGAGACGTGGCGCCACCCCGTCACTCGTCTGGGTGCGGGTGATGCGCGGGCGCCGGCGGCGGCTCCCGAGCCGCGTCCGAGTCGCTGCCGGGCAGATCGGTCAGACTGGCCGACTGGCTGCCGCCCGTCAGGTGCGCCATCCGGTGTCTGATGGGCGCCGGCACGCCTGCGTGGCGCACGCCGCCCCGCAGCCGACCCACCAGGATGTCGTACTGCTGTCGCACCAGCGCCAGCTGGGCGCGCAGTCGAGCGATCTCCAGCTCCCGCTCGCGCAGAAGCAGCTCCTGTGAGCTGGCCGAGTCTTCCAGAGACTCGCAGAGCAAGCGCGCCTCCTCGAGCGAGTCGCGCGGGTCGGGCGGCTCGTCGAGGCAGAAGAACTGGCGCACGTCGTCGCTGCGGCTGATGTCGGGGTGGCCAGTCACGTTCGTGATGAACGCCTGCAGGCCCAGCATGCGGTCCTCCAGGAAGCATGGGTCGAAGTTGTCGCCGAACCAGCGCTTGGGCGGCAGCGCCAGTCGGAGCCCGGGGAATGCCAGCCGCAGCTTCTTGTCAAGTCGAGCGAAGTCGGTGTAGCGACGGAAGATGAACCATTGCTGACTTGACACCAGGTGCTGCACCTTAACCTTGAAGACGGTGAATTTAGAGCGCGCTTCCATCAACTCGTAACCTTGGATTGGAAACAGAAACTCACCATGAAGCGATTTCCCGGGTGATGCGAAGAATGGGCTCCGCATGAAGCCACTCGAATGGATGGAATCTGTATCTGTGGTGGTTATGTTGAGGGAGCTTCCTGATATTGTTCCGAGCTGGGACATAACCCCTCTCACCGGGGAGCTAGCTCCAATCAATCCTTCTTCGCCGTTTTCCACGGTCATTCTTGGAGGCGTGGAGGAAGGAGCTTCCATATTCTTACTGATTTCAGGTTACAATAAATTATTGCTATATAATGAATAAGGTATTCCCAACATAGTAGTACAGTACCATAATGCTTATTTAGTGGATGAGATGCAGCATGACATAACAATTTCCTCTCATGGAGATAGTAGCTGATGAGTAGCTCAACATCTGATCTGATCTGATGTTGTCAAAAATACAGCTCAGGTGAATTGTTTTCAAAGCCTACCTGAATAAGAGGACCAAAAACACAAAAACAGTATCTTCAAACAATATGATGCTTCCAAAAGTCTGAAACAGAGAAGAACGATAAAGCATCAAAATAATGCAAAACAATATGTATGAAAAGCATGACCAGTGAAGTAGCACAAGCTTGATGATGTACAGTTAATGCAATAAGTAAGCACCATTGTCCATATATGGGAGATTAAACTTCCAAAAAAGAACATCTTGAAATAGTTCTGGATGTACCACATTCTATATGATACTAAATGTAAATGCTCAATTGCACTGCGAGTATATTGTAAAACAACTTCATTGTATAATTTGCATCACCACAATATTTGCAGCAAGCTTCATCATGATTGCAATTTGTTAACTGTTATGAAATACACTTTATGCCAAGTTCCAAGTGCTGCACAAAAACGGCCAACGGGCAGCAACATTCCACACTTATGCTGTTGTTCATTGGCAAAAACTTTAAAAGGCTTGCTTTGTTTGTTACACAAAGTGAGTGATTGATGTATGATTAAGTTATTCATTAAGCACATACTTGTATGTCCCATTTTGTTTAGCCATATATCATCTGTGAACTCCTTGAACATTCTCCCTCAAGAATGTCATTGCTCAGCCATTTGCAGGCCTGTTGGCACATGTTCCTGAGTCTAGGTGACTGCTTCATCATGAATGTCAATTTTGCCCAACACCAGAAACTCCCACTGTGTCAAACAAGATGAAAGAAGTTCTAATCATCAAAAGTATACATTTTGGTCAGCTTCCAAAGTTTTTGAACCAATAAAGCCTGTTCCACATGTGATGGCATAATACAATGGAATTTGTTTGTTCTGTCAAACAATGATTGATGATATGCATCAAAGATAAAACAATACCTCAAATATGGGTGAAACTTAATCATACATCAATAATTTATAAATGGCCATCAGCTGACCAGGGTCTTTAGCTTTTATATCTAATTTAATAGTGGACTAAAATAACAATAAAAGCCACATCTTGCTATGTTAGCACAGCACACTCTCCATGTGACAACAATGTTTTGAAGAACTACCTATTTGCCCCTGGTTTTCAAGATATCTTGTTCTCCAACATACCTCACATTGTAGAACAATACTGTTTTCTTAATCCATAATTGATGAGAGAAGATGAGGGAGAACTTTCCAATGTTCACCTTATCTTCAAAACTAATAACTAGGGCTGGCAAAATGTTGACAAACTACTTCTTGCCATGCCAGCAGTATTCAAGCCAGTAAACACTATTTACTGAAGAAAAACCTATTAACCTCACAGAAGATGGTGATGACTGATTATCTCTGGACCTGAAAAACCTCCAGATCCAGAATCACACACCTATCTCCCACACAAGGCTGAAGTGTCTTGACAGCAAATGTTTTCCATGTCACTGGTACTAACCAGTACATGCCACCATCTTGACAGCCTTGCTGATAAACCATTTTAACCCATAGCCTTCAAACTATGTGCCATGGTTTGGCTGTACATGGACTATCAAAGTCCAGCATGTTGATTCATCAAAAAAGATTGATGATTTTAGAGTCAGCCATGGTTATTACCATGGGATTTTTGGGCTTGAAATTAATTATCAAATGGCCAATTCAATGGCCAATAAATGAAAACAAGATGAATACACCAAACAGCACTAAACATCCATGAATTTTCTTTATGGGCCATACTGGTAGACATAATATTAAGGCTGGAGCAGAAATATCTGGCAGATGATAAAACTACATCAACACAATTCTAACACTTCAAAGTGTATACACTTGGCTGGGTACTGGGTACTGGCCCTACAGCATCTTTGAACATGCAAGAGAAAAGGAAATGCAGGGAAAACTTATCAGTTAGGGAAACAGTGGTTTGATATTCCATTTTTGAAAACTGTCCATTTTTGGAAATTACTACCACAATTGGGAACACTATTTTCCAAGAATGAGAATGCTGGTGTGTCAGCATTCCCATTTTTGGTACCTAGTACATCATCACTGCACTAAAATCAATTTTAGAGTGAATTAAATACAAATATACGTTGTAGCTCGTTGCATCAATATGGTAGCACCATATTATGTCAGTTGGGCTTTGTTTTTTTTTTTTTTTTTTTTTTTTTTTTTTTTTTTTTTTTTTTTTTTTTTTTTTATTTTTTTTTTTTTTTTTTGTTTTTTTTTTTTTTTTTATTGGGGGGGGGGGGGGGGGGGGGGGGGGTGGGGGGGGGATTTTTTTTAAAAAAAATACCTAAGGAAACACTAGTTGAAGTATATTTTTAATATTTCTTTATTAACAAAAGTCAGCTACAAGTGTATCAGGGAAATATATCCAGTTGAAGTAGGTTAATATGTTGTTATTTTAATCCCTTTTCACCTTGGTTTTGTTTTAAACTTGTATTTTATTCACAAAATACACTCTTTGTGTATTCCAACAAATAAAATAGCTTGAGTGTGGCTATTTAAAAAAACGAGGATGCTGGAACCATGAGGTGGTCTGCCCAGTGGCATGGTTGAGGTTGTTGTGGTGAGTTGGATTTTGGGGCATGGCAACTTGGATTTTGTCTTAATGGTTGTAATTGTGGCAGAAACAGAGTAATTTATATGCGACTTATGCCATAAATGTGACATCCTAATGATTAACTATGGTATTTGCATCATAAATGCATCTGACTTCACATGTTTTGGCATCATGTTTATCTCAGAAGTAGTTATGCTACATCTGAAACAAAATATTTTCAAGTGTTAAAACAATTTGATGACTTTTGTGATACTGAGGCATTCATCATCATTTCAACCATCATGTTCCCTCTAAGTGAACTGTGGATTTCAGCAGAACTATAATTAAATTATGGTGTCCACATTGGTAAATCTGCAGCTTAAGATAATTTCTGATTTCTGGGAATTTCAATTATTAATCATTGTTTATGAAAGTGCTGAACATGATGTGACCACTCATTTCTTCTACAAATGCATACTATTCAGTTGGGAGGCAAAATAACACCCAAAAAGGGGCTTGAAGTTCAGAAATATATCCTAAAAAGCAATGTTCTTTGTCAAGACAATGACAAGTTTGTGCTAATTTGCAGCATTATTCTTTGGTTTAGGGATCATTTCGCGATTTTCTGAATAATTATAAGCTGTGGTAGTACATTGGTTAGCTAGTTGTGCTTTGATGTTCATCTGTGGATACAGGTTATGCAATTTGTGTAGTTACAAGCGAATCTGTTAGCCTTTTTATTATGGATCAATACAAGACTGCCCTATGGTTTGGATGTATTTCACATAATGGTATTTCTTCACCTGAAGGTATGAAGGTAGTTCCAGAGGCTTCTCATGACATTCAGGTACAACTTGAACTATCCAAGAGGCACAGAATGGATGAAGTGGTCTTTTGAACATGACTCACCAACCTCACCACTATGGTTCAATCTCACCTTGACACAAGCCAATACAAATATGGTCCTTGCATTTTGCAAAGCTTAGGGAGGAGGGAACATGCATGAAACATATAATTTTCACATCTAGGGAAAAGGCAGGGCCTCACCTAGCATGGTAACTCCAAGGGACCTCCCATCCCCATATTGATGATTCCTCCAAAATCAATCATGGGTGTCTCCATTGGTGCAGCATTAATAAGAGGTAAGCACCCTCAGCTATGTATAGGTAAGTGGGGGTTAAACAATAAGAAAACTTTTTTGTCAAACCTGCTTAAATCAAATATTCCATAAGAGTAGATGGTATCTGACCTATATTTTAATCAAATACAAATCTCCCCTCACAGTCAATTCATCTTAGTTGTTGCTCATGGAAGAAGACCTGCACAGTCCAAATACAACATGATTTACTTAATGTGCATTCCAGAGATCAAGATTGCAATGCTAAAGATGCATTCCATTATTGGAAAACCTTTCCATTTTTGGAAACCAACTTTCCAAAAATGGAAATTGGGTCAGATGGGTGGTGTGATTTTTTGCCTTATATCAAACAATGATATCACATTGATATATGGAGTTTCTGAGGTAAACACCATGTGACAAAAAGCAGACTCATCATTACCAGTAGAGATCACACAATTTTTTTTCATGGCTACAATATACCATACATGATTCATGAATAGCACATTGTTTTGCATCCACATTTTTGGAAAATAGCATTCCCAACTATGGAAGTAATTTCCAAAATGGAAGGTTTCCAGAAATTGAAAATAAAACCACTGTTTCCTTAACTGTTATGGAAAGGTGCAGCAGAGTGCAGTCGGTGCTTATTTGGATACAATCAACACATGTGAATTGTTAATCCTCATATAGACATTCACACAAAATAAGTTTTACGTGACAAAATGTGCACAGATGAAATGTATTAAATATTACAGACATAGCAGAAGCTTTGGATCCTGTAGTCTGCTTTCTCCAAATTTGAATTGCTTAAACACCTTTCACATGCAACACCACATTCTCATTTAGCAACTCCAAATTGACAGTTAGTGTCACTAGCTTTGCCAGTGGCCTTGCACTTGTAAATATGGGCACACAGGCAAATAATATCAGTTTACAATGAGAACATTGAATAACCCAATCAACAAACCCAAACAGTCAATGCATAATTCCCCCAGGCCCTTTCAAATGCAAGGTTGTAATGACAGCTGTAGGTGGTGTAATGACAGCTCCTCCACATTTCTTTCTTCACAAGTCCACTTTCTCCAAATTTGAATAGCTTAAACACATTTTCACTTGCAACACCACGGGTATTTTCAAGTATTACCCCTCAGACTTCCTTTAACTCAACAATGTATCCAAGCCATCATCAGCTGACCAGTGTAAAAAATATTTTTTTTTTAAATTTAAGAATAAAAAAATTTTTATTTTTTTTTTTTTTTTTTAATAAAAAATAAAATAATTAATAAATTTTTTTTTTTTTTTAAAAAAAAAAAAAAAAAAAAAATTTTTTTTTTTTTTCTTTTTTCTTTTTTTTTAAATTTCTAAATTTTTGGTTATTTTTTTTATACAACAAAACAAATTTCCTTTCCTTTTTAATTGATATTGTTTAACAGATCAGCTAAGTAATTGTAGAATTACAAATGTGTGTGCAGCACGATCCCAATGGTGATACAGCATGATACTTGTCAACAGATGCGTGAAATAGATATAAGACTACCACAGTTGGGTGCACTTGAATGACTCCAAAAGTATAGTAAAGTTTTTTTTTGTTTTTTTTTTTGTTATTTAAAAATTGTGGACACCCCCGTTGGGTGGTTATGGACCAAGGGCATCACCAGGAATATGTATAAGGGTTAGGTTTGGTTATTGTTAGGTTATGTTAGGTTTGACCCCTTATAAATATTCCTGGTGATGCTCTGGGGTCATTCAATGCAGTCGTATGGAAGTGTTGTATCTGTACGTTTGAGTGACGTCACCAACAGCTGACTGGCAGTCAGCTGACAGTGACTCGGATGCATTGTTGATATAAAGAAAGCGTGAGGGGTAATACTTGAAGATTACCCAACACCACTTTCTAATTTAGGTACCTTGCAACACTAAATTGACAGTTTGTGGCACTAGCCTTGCTAGTGGCCTTGCATCTGTAAATATGGGCACAAAGGCAAATCATTATCAGCTTACAATGGAAACATGGAATAACCCGATCAACAAACCCTAACAGTCAAATTTAAATGCATAATTTCCCCCCCCAAGCCCTTTCAAATGCAAGACTATTAGGTGCTGTAATAACAGCTCCCTTCACATAATATATACCAAATATTTAGAACAAGGACAGGAAATACATGCTTCCTTGTATCCGTACAAACTTGAGCTTAATTTAATACAATCTTGTGACCCTCCTCATACCCCGACAGGGACCACCACAGATATGACCTCCCAAACTCCGAATGGTTCATAACCTACACAGCTCACAGCCTCCACTGATTCAAGGGCTCCACAATTGCAGTGCTTCAGGTAGCTATCGCTAGGTAGCAAGACGGTCTAGGTATTATCGCAACGGGAAGTATTCATAAGTTCCCCGGTTCACAAGTACCCCATTTCATAAGTGCTAAAATGTGACAAATATGGCTTAAGTGCTAAATGTTGCCAAATAACTTATAAATTACCCGAGACAAAGTTATCTGGAAACTTTAGCACATATGAACCAGGGAACTTGTAAGCTGATGTACTTGTGACATGGACCCACCGCAACGAATAAGTAATGAATAGCATGAGATTGAACGCTGAAGCATAGGTAGCAATATTTCTCGCCAGATGGCAGGATGACGCAAACAACTGCGATAGGGCCACGAGCAAACCGTTCTGCGCCCGAAACAAATCGCGCATGGGCCTCAAAGAATGGTACCAGAACCGCAAAATCGTGCCAAGCCCCCGAAAATTCCGCCGGGTCCGGAAAAATTGAACCGTGACTTCACACATTACAGCGGGGCCAGAAGGGATCAGACCAGTCTAATAAAAACCGAGAGGGTCCTGGATATATCAAGCTGGGTTCTGAAAAATTGCACTGAGGTTCCACAGAATTGCTGCACGGAACAAAAAAAAGCAGCGCGCCAGCTGAGGGCCCGTCCAGGACTGAGCCCCCCCAATGCTATTGTCGCTACTGAACTTGTGTCGCAACCAGGGGCGTCGATTTGTATCCTTTTGTGGGGGCCATGGCCCCACCAATGTTGATCTTGGCCCCCTCAATGTTGATTTCCCCCCCCCCATAACCTATGCTATTTTTATACTGAGAAGAAAGTTAAAGGAAAGAAATGAAAAACAACATGCTACTTACAACACTTAGTTGATGCCAACAAGCACATTTTGTACTGAAATGAAACAGATTTGGATTGGATTAGAACAGAAACGCTGACGCTGACGGTGACATGCTCGGATGTGCTGCGTCCTTGCTCGGTGGGCGATTATTCGACGCTGATATCCATCCGATACATGTATTCAGGGAAATGTTATTCGGTACACCGTGATATTCCCATAGGGTGTAATGTTAAAGTCTTCGTTGACCTGAGGTCAAATTGTGACCTCGAGTGACCAGTTGACTTGGTGTGCTGCATGTCAAGATGATAGCGGTGGCACAAGCGTTTGAATGATTCCAATAAGTGAATTCTCCGGCAAGTTATGCGGTACCCCAGATTTCACCCGGCTGGCCTTTTCGCCTCTGAAGGCGAAATGGTTCGTCGTAGCAGAAAATGGTCTCGGGATGCGTGTACCTGAGGTCAAATGGTGAGCTTGAAGGTGACATGCTTGGATGTGCTGCTTTCTTGTCCGATGGGATATTTTTTTTTGCGCTAATGTCCATCCGATGAATGTATTTAGGAGGGTATTATCAGGTACCCCGTAGATGGCAATAATGCGTGGTCAAAACAGTATTTTGCGAATATAGGTCAAACTATGAGATTGTAGGACAGATGCTTCAATGTGCTGCATCCATGGGCTATAACCAATGTCTGGGTGTTTTTTCGTCGTACCAAGTAAAATTTTGCGGAAATTATCGGGTACACAAGAATTTGGTATAGTTGCATTTTTGGGGCATTTTTGGCGAACGGTGATGAATCAGTGGTCATAATGGGTCATTTTGATTGATGTGCTCTATGTACGTGCTATGTAGACTATGGCCTGCAAAAATCAGGTATATCCAATGTGTCACCATGATTTTATTCGGTACCCCGTAAATAGATATAGTGCATGAGTACAACCAACTTCGGTGACCTGAGGTCAAACTGTGACATTGAAGTTCACCTAATTCGATGTGCTGCATCTGTGATGGACAGCGGACATCTAGGCGTTGGAATCATTCGGCTAAGTGAAATACTTCGAATTTTATACGGTACACCGTTTTTGACCCGAGTGACCTCTCTGGACCTCTGGAGATCGAACCGCTCGTCCTACTGAAGAATCGTTGTTTACCTTACTTTTGCAAGCGACGAAGATCATATCCTAAAAAATGAACGAATTCGGACAGTATGCGAATAGGATGCTGAATGCGAATGCGAATGCGTTGCTAATATCATGGACATAAATCGACACCCCTGGTCGTAACACTTGCTGGTGTGTATCTACTAAAGCACAATCCGTGACCCGTATCCAAGTGAGGGGATTAGTGTCATTTGACTAGAGGTTAGGGTAGATCAGTGTATGTTTGATAGGACCTTGTAAGTTACATTCTTGCCGATTAGCAGGCGTGTTGTGCATATTTTGGAAGGGGGAACTTACTGTCACCCCGCGAGGCACTACTGCCCTTTTTGCACCCAGTGGTGCTAGTTTGGCACTTTATAGTCAAAAGTGGTAAGTATTGTTTCACCAAGTTACCGAATTTTCGAGCTTTAGTCATTGTCATCGTATGTCAGAAATTGATCATGCCTGAAAACGGAAACGTTGGTAGCCTTTTAGTGGCATAATAGAACCAATTATTTTATGCACCTCTTTCATGGTTATGAAAACATGCAAATTATATTTTTCTTCCAACTATGGGTGGATTGTACTTCGCTACTAAAGCACATGCTCAGTGAATGGGACCATATCCTTCACGGAGCCATGTCCCTCTAAACTGAACAGACTTCTGAACAACATTGTGAGGAGCAAAGATGATTATAAAAGGCAACGAAATGCTCATATTATGGAAAATAGAATCACAAGCTGGTCTGATATATTTCGGGCATGGCCCTTCTTCGCAGACAGAGTATATACACAGATACATTTTACGCAAAACAAGATTTGTAGCGCATGCTATATGCATCAGGCCGTCTATTAACACTCGCACTGGAGAGGGGGGGGGGGGGCGAAATCCGCCCACCCCTCAGATTTTTCGTAAATAACTCTCGATTTTAGCGGTCGATATACGCAATTTTGTATGTACCTGCATGGAAATGTTCGGCGCGTAGCTTAAACGAAAAAAAACGAAACATTTCAAGTTAGGGGCCGTCAATGTCAAAACATTTCGTAGCGTCAGACCACAAAAGACGGCGCTGATGCGTTTCCCGTATATCGGCAAAAGGGAAGTGTTCATGGCA
>JAOTOM010003901.1:0-135000 GCA_034440615.1 Ashinkailepas kermadecensis | reverse complement strand
AAATATTTCCCGTTATATGTTTCATATTTTTTTTCTCTTCAAATATCATATTTGTCACCCTGATGAAGGCATAAAGCCAAAACGTTGGTGTTCCTTTTTCGAATATATCATCTTGTGCCATTGTAATCTATATTTTACTTGTCCAATTAACTATAACAGATGGATACACGTCACGGGGTGTGGATTTCTGAAAGCTATTCGGGGGTCAAAATACATGAAAGCAATGGGCGGGCCCAAATGATGGATTGCGGGGGTGGGGGGGGGACACACCATAGAATCCCACGTTAAAAGTTGAAGTTATTGGGGCGGGGAAAAGCCAACATTGAAGGGGCACTTGCCCCCTCAAAAGTATATAAAACAACACCCCTGATACAAGTAGTTCCAAGTAGCCTGAAAGTTAAAGGATCGAACTATGTCATGCTGTTGACCGCATTTATTTATCTAGCTTGGAACAAAAGTTAGTGCGGAGTTGGGGAAAGCAGGGGGGGGGGGTCAAACTGAACCCCGCCCTGCGGAGGAATGGAAATGATGCCGCATTGCGTGGCCTAAAGCAGCTGACAGTTTTTTGTTTGTTGAACGCCGGACTTGAGTGAATATACAGGATGGTTTGTGGCTACTGAACACCCACTGTGAAAAGCGAACTTAACATAAAACTAATGGCGTAAACTAGATATTCTGAACCCAAAATGCTTGGTTGACCATCACCTTACATCGGAGGATGATGCTGAATATTCAGTGCTTGTGAAACTAAGCGCGAACACATTGCATAATTATGTTCTGGTGGCGTTAGCTTTGTGTTTGACAAATTCCACCGTGAATTGGGATAGCAGAGCACTATCTTAGTAGTTCGGGCAGGGGTGAAGGGGATGGTAGGTGGGTCGTGAAAATAAGGATTTTTTCACCCGGATTTGAGTCCACTTGAAATGAAGCTGGCTTCAGTGTTCTATGTTTAATGTCACGGAGGGGCAGAGGGTTAAAAGCTATTGATTATAGCAGGTCGCTAGACATTTTTAATGGAGTGCCTCCTGGCACTAGTGGCATTGCGTAGTTAAATATAAAACTTTGCTTTGATGCATACAGTTTGTTCCCCGATGTTGATTTCATGGACATGCAACTTATTTTTTTCGAGCATAATTGTAATGTGGCCATATAATTGATTCCAATCAATGACAAGGTGTCTAGGAACGAAATCAAAGGCCATCCAATTTATTAATGGATGATAGTGTATTGCATCTTGTGGCCCTGTCCTTGGACATAATCTAGAATATATCAATGCGTGGCATTTCTGACTAAAATACTAAAAATCACCAAATAATTATGTCTCCCAAGATCATTTTCTGTAGCCTCTATTAGCAACACTAGAACGAATTGGATAGGATATATCGAAAGGATAGTATACAAAATCTCCAGGCTGCTTTATATTAAACGGCTCGGAAACGGAATGCAAAGAAAAACTTCATGAGGGGTTCGCCATCCGCGTCGCACAGTAAAGGTGTCAAAGTTCTGCTGTAATATTTGAATTTCCGATTGCATGGTAGGTTCAGGGTTTACGAAATGAACTCTGCGTAGCTTGCACCCTGAACCCGTTAAACCTCCCAACAAGCATTCGGATTTGAACATCTTCTAATGACTCTGGTACCGTACATATAGGTCGTGGATGTTCACCCGATGTGTAATTGATTCTCGGGCTACATTTTCATCAATTTTATATTTCCAGAAAGAACTGCAGTGTTGAAGAAGTTGTCCACTGATCCTGAAATGTCTTGGAGCAAAGGGGACACATTTGCTACCGAAATGTTAGTTTTACAAACTCAATGCACCAGGAAAATAAGGTGGGTCTGAAGATAACTGCACACATTTGCTTTTCCGTTCCAAATTCCTAGCTAATCAGTGTTGCCTGCCGTAGCTTTTTATGCGAATAATCAAACACAACCAGTGCGTGACATGTGCGTAGATACTAGCGAGGTTCTGATGAGGTTTGGAGTCACGCTGGTACGCAGCCGAACAGTGCGCGGTCGCAACATCGTCGGCGCTTGGGGATGTGGGGAGCCAGTGTCGGCTCAGACAGCGCGCGCTGTGGTGGGGGGCGCCGGTGGCTTTCTGGTCCGCAGATCGCAGGTGAGACTGTGGTGCATGGCACAGGTTGGAAATAACTTCTGGTCGTTTGGTTTTAACTGCAACTTGGTGTATGAGACCCAGGTGGATTGTGAATGATCGCATGGAGGCTTGTAATATTTTAATATTTTAACATTCATCTTTAAAGAAATGAAGTTCGATATATATATATATATATATATATATATATATATATATATATATATATATATATATATATATATATCTATATATATATATATATCGGTTAGTAAATAAGCATATTATATAAATTTACTAAAATGGTCGAGTGATGAGCTTCGAAAGCGTAAATATGCCAAACATGCATTACTTACAACATACATTTGGAGATATTTCATAACGTTTCAGCTGTATTGTCTTAATCAGGAAAGCAGTTCAAACCATGTTCTTTGAACTGCCTCCTTAGAAAAACAATAAAGTCAAAGCGTCGAGAAATACCTTTGAATTTCATTTCATAATAACTTTGTCATAATTTTATGTCATATTTTTGCAATAACGTGACTGATTTCATGGTTTTATTTGTCAATTTTGACAAAGATATAGTGGTTAGGATGGGTAATAATTGGAATCGAGAGCATACCACTCCGGACGCAAATGAACCCGTCCGAAATTCCTTCGAACGGCGAGATGGGCGTCGTGTACTCAGTCAGGTCATGTCATGCCATTGTCTTGTCATTTGCGCACGGTGTACAATTATTGAAAAGTAAGTGGCAGAGCACTGATTGTCCGTAGACATTGTCACACATATTGGTGCTAACCCAACACTTTTAATTGCGCTTATTTCATGATTGATAAATGGATGGCACTGTTTGGCATGAACCACATAAATCCATTACTTTAACACTAGGCCCATTCCGCGACAAATCGTCAAGGGCATACACCCCATATTCTATATTTTGATGAAAATATTTATGTAGGGTTATCCGATGCGCCGAATCCAGCTGTTCCATTTTTAGAAAGATCAGGTCAATGGTCAAGGAGTTAGAGCCTCGGACATTTCTGAGATGTCTCAAATAAGGGTGTCTTTTGAGGTCCTTAATACAATGAAGAACAATCCGACTTGTACACAAGTATATATCGGTGAACTCATAATAATCCACTTTATCTTTTGACTATTTCGAATTTTCGTTTACTAGCCATTTGAAATCGTGACATCGTGACCCAAGGTCAGGTGGCCTATTTTACCTTTCGGGACAGTCACAATGCGATTTGAAAAAATGCAGAAATAAAGTTTGTTATCTTAGTTTTCGAAGCAAGAAAAAAAAAATAGTTGGGGCCTTGCCCCTAAAAATCTACATATCCGTAAAAAATTAGGCATACATGGTTATTTTTGCGCTGGTTTATCGTGACCTGTTTTAATATGTCTTTAGATCAGTATATTACTGAAATACAAGCATTTTGGTGTTCGTGGCACGTGATGGGATGAGACTGTTAGTCATCTGATATTGAGTGTTGCGTTGCACAAGTGTTCTAACTCGTGAGGTCAAGGGTTAAACAAATGATAGAAATGTCTCCGAATTGTGGTAGGTGGCCGAATCCACGACAAATCGACAAGTGAAGGGGCCAAACTACGCTCTATATCTCGATGAAAACACTTATATAGGGTTAGTTTGTCTCTATAATCCAACTGTGCAATTTTGGGAAAGATCGAAGCAACGGGTAAGGAGTTATAGCATCGGACATTTTTGCTGGGTCACCTAAGTTTTGAAGATCTGTAACTCAATGAAGAGTAACACGAATTGCACGAAGCTATATATCGCTGAACTCGCCATGATCCGTTGCATCTTGTGTCAATTTGGAATTTGTGTTCACGCTTTTTTGAAATCGTGAGCATGTGATCTAAGATAACGTGCCCTAGTTTAACCTTCGAGACAGTCACAATGCTATTTTGGAAAATCTGGAGCGACGAAGGGTGATTTGTGAAATCCTAGATCGTCACTTGTATTAGAAATGCTTTCACCTTATGCAATATATTTCTGCGTCAATGTCAGCATATCAAAAATGATATTTCACCCACAGCACTGAAGGGTTTTTATCACCGCCAATCACAGTAATATCAACCTGCTGCCGTTTCAAACCCCACATTCTGGAAACGAAAAGATGAACCTCATTAACTGCGTAAGCGCACTCGTCCAGAACTGCTTGAGAACAAATTTGGCGCGGACGCATCCATTGACACATGCTGAGCCTGACATATGAATTGAATTGTATCATGAGCTGTCTACATATGTCTAATAAAATAAAGTAACTGAAGTACACAATGCAATGCAATATAATAATGTGTTGCAGTGCAGTATTATAATGCAATGCAATGTAATGATCTACAGATCTGCAGATCATCGCATGCCTTGTCAGAATCCCAGTTCAGACTGATGATCTGTCACTGCGATAATATTAATCAGCACAATCTGTATCAGCGCGCTCACTAACACGTCTCACTTCACCCACCTACCATTAACACACGCCCCGCATCGGTAAGCAGTTCATGAACTATTACGGTGCTGTGGGTCACTGGTGCGAACTTGTGGTACCGCTGTGTTCCCTTCATCGTGATGGCTTTCGAGAAGCGCTCGGTGAGGTGGGTTGTGACGTCCATTGCCTCCTGCTTTGATACAAATATGATTTTGATGCAGTGGGGTAGCTTGTGCGACATATTCAAACATGTCCTCCGTCGTCAGTATCTGGTTGTTAAGCGAGCGCTTGAGGCTCTCTTGAGCCGCGGCACGCTTGACTGTGCCCCCGATGCCGCCGCAAGCGCCCTTGCAATGAGATGTGACAAAAAAGCCACTCACAGGATAGCCCAAAATCTGTCTGATGGTGGCACACATTGACGAAGTCATGCTTATTCGTATCCTGCCGTCTGTGAAATAAATATTTTTTGAGGTCGGGTATTGCGGTCAGAATTTCTGGGAAAAGCCGTTGCAGGAACGCATGCACCATGTCGGTGTTGCACTTTGTGCTGTCAGAGATGCAGCAGTAGCTCTGATGCCACAGTACCTCGTCCTCACGCCAGTACACTACAAACGGGTGCACGATACACTGAGACGAATCCCAGTGGAAGCCTTGAGCTGCATCCTGCACCACAAATTAATAATTTTCAGCGAAATCGTACTAGACAATCACTTCGCCCTCCCTGCCAGTAGCCTTTGCGTAGGTGAAGTACTGACCCTGTCTGTCAGCCACAAAGTGTTGTCTGGTCAGCTTCAACTCAAATATCGCATGCTTTCTTCTTTGGTCTAGACTACTTCTGCGAGTGTACAGCAATGCGTGCTCATCCACTTTTTGTACCTAAGCTCATCCATGTCACCATCTGGGGTTAAGTCACCTTCACTCCCTTCTCCTGATTTGTCTGCGAGGATAATCCTTGGAAAGTTCATCACCCCGTCTTCACCGGGGCAGTCCTCACAGTTGTGCATCGTGAAATTACGGTTTTCCATGCCACATACATCGTGATCGAGGTGGTTACGGTATCTGAGACCGAGAAGGTCGAGCTGCTTGTATAGATCATATATCTCACACAAATTTCCAAAAGCAAGCCTTTTCTGACACTCCTACTTTTTATTCCATCAACATGTCGCACCGTGACACGGTCGGTCTTGTCGAGACATATCCAGCTGATCTTGTCCGACTCCTAAAATAGCTTTACATTCACCTTGACTGCGTCCGACGCCCTCAGAAATTTCCTCGCTTCACAGGCAGCAAGTTCAGTGAGAGTGAGCAATGAGAACTGGGCACCCAAGCACGGTGTCATCCCTTGTTTGTGTCCTTCCTGATATCTCACTACATTCGCATATTTTTATTTTCGCGAGGAAATAAATGTGTGTGCGAATGGTTTCTCGGTTATCGGAATGTGATTCCTATATTGTGGATGCTTCTCTCTCCTTGTAATTCATGGTAGGGTATAACTCATAAATCGTCTACTACCACAATTTGGAGACATTTCTGCCACTTTGTTTAACCCTTGAGCTCACGAGCTAGAACACTTTGTGCAACACAACATTCAAGATCAGATGACTAACATTATCATCCCATCATGTGCCTCGAACGTCAAAAGCCTGGTATTTCAGTAATATACCGTTTTAAATACATATTTATACGGGCCACGATAAACTGGCGCAAAAACAACCATGCATGCCTAATTTTAAACGGATATGGAGAGTTTTAAGAGCAAAACCCTACTTTTTAATAAATTTTTTCCTTCGAAAGATAAGATATCGAACTTCATTTCTTCACTTTTTCAAATCGCATTGTGACTGTTCCGAAAGGTAAAATAGGTCACCTAACCTTAGGTCACGAGATCACGATTTAAATTATCCCGTAAACGAAAATTTCGAAAAAGCCAAAAGATGTGGGTCGTTGTGAGTTCACCGATATATAATTTTGCACAATTCAGATTGTTCTTTATTGAGTTAAAGAACTCAAAAGACACCCTTGTTAGGTGACATTAAAAAAATGTCCGAGGCTATAACTCCTTGACCGTTGACATGATCTTTCTAAAAAAAATATGGCACAGCTAGATTCGGTGCATCAGATAACCGCACACAAATATTTTCATCAAAATATAAAATATTGGGTGTTAGTTTGGCCCTTTCACTAGTCGATTTGTCGTGGAATGGGTCACTATATAAAATTATTGTTAGTGACACGGTAGCTAAAACTCACTACAACATCGTCCTTCCCTGCGGCTATGTTCACTTTGCCGCAATGTGGTAAGGTTGACGCACCGAATCAGCATTCCCTATTGGGCCAATTACAAAATATACTAATTGAATAAAGGCTCGTATGTTCTCTGTCGAAGGCACCTCAGCATTTTTACATATCATTTTTCTTAAGAGCCACCTTTCCCAGCCAAACAATAATCAACTGCAATGGTTAGTCAAAGCGTTAATAACCAATGGTTCCAACTTGGGTTCGTAGACGGCTATACGCCACATTTGGATGTAGTTTGGTTGTTTTCCTCCGTATTTGGTACTCGAGCAGCATTGTCACAGACCTTCACCTTCGAGTCCTGTATTCACACACCTGCATGACACGACACGCCGCCGAGCCACCCCCGGCGGCCCGGGTCACGTGACCGGGTCACGTGACTCAGCCCGGCGGCGGCCCAACAACAGACACCAAAGTCTGACACACTCCATACAGGACTCTAAGGTGAAGGTCTGTGACATGGTGGCAGCGGTGGGATGAACCCGAGGCTGGTGAGATGGCGAGCCTTCATCAGCCAGTTCAGGTATAATACCGAGCACCGAAAGGCTAGCCAAATGCAGCACGTAGATATGCTGTCTCGCATACACAGGACCAGGAACAGGAGATCAGCGATGCGGCCCGATCGGCCGACGAACCATCACATGGTTGTGATACGGCACGGGGACAGGAGACAGTCCCTGACACGTCCGGCGACAGCGGACCGGCGCGACCGTCCGCACGCTCTGTAGTCGGCGGATCCGACTGACCCGCGCCCGGTCTCACCGGTCCGCTGTCGCCGGACGTGTCAGGGACTGTCTCCTGTCCCCGTGCCGTATCACAACCATGTGATGGTTCGTCGGCCGATCGGGCCGCATCGCTGATCTCCTGTTCCTGGTCCGTGTGTATGCGAGACAGCATATCTACGTGCTGCATTTGGCTAGCCTTTCGGTGCTCGGTATTATACCTGAACTGGCTGATGAAGGCTCGCCATCTCACCAGCCTCGGGTTCAGTGTCTACTACTATAATTACTACTACTCTTCTGACGGCTTGTATTTTGGCTTTATATATTATGCTTGTTTTCATTTCTAAGGTGAGAATGCCGAAAGTTTTGCACCTAGAATCAGTGACGTCGCTCCCCGTATTTGATGAAAAATATTAATACCTGTCGCACGTCATGTCTCCCAAGGGATGCAGAAATCTGTATTCAGTGGGCTGCAATAGAGGCCAGGAGTGTCTTCGGGAAGGACAATATGTCGCAACATTTGTAATGCAATGACGATATGTTGCAGCATTTGTTGTAAAATAACGATATGTCGCAACACTTGTAAACATGACAAAGACGGTGCTTTACCAACTTGTGCTTTCATCAATGCATGTAACTGCCATTCACAAATCAGCGGCACGTGTCAGCACGCCCAATTTAAATGCATTTCACAAACAACCCTTTCTCCATTGAGGAAAGGAATACAATTGTTAAAAATGAGGACAAATCTTGGTGTTATGACATCAGTTTAGCTTTTGCTCCGGTAAAATATTTCCGCAATTTACATACATTACATATCATGTTCCACAACTGATGGGTTGGGAAGGGTTTGATTGCTCCACTTTGGTTTAGCATACAACACGTATATTGCTATGTTGCCATCCATCATGTAGTGTCACACAACACTAGACATATATCCTCTCAGTTCAATACCACCTCACCCATTGATGTAATAAAACAGTATAAGCGTCATTAAGGGCGTTAATCGAGCGAGGTGCCAGAGGCGGGCTATTCTGATTATTTTCTGATTATTCTTACCATATTTTGATTAGGCGCCCCTGCTACAGGCAGAGGTTGGGCACTAGGCCACGACAGGGAGCTTGTGGGCCTATCACAACTGTGTTCTGTCGACAGCCCGTGAAACCATGCACATTGTGGCGTCAAATTATCGCGGAAGTGCAAACATTTCCGAAATAAGTGAAATCTGCTTCGACAATACGATGCAGTGTGCTCATTAATACTGGATTAGAAATTAGCTATTTTCTAACAGGTTGATCGGCAATATTGTGGTTCTCGAGATGAAAGACACATTCCTTTTCATCGCATCTTTGTTTATATCAGCATCCTTACATAGAAGTTTAAGCAAATCGTAATCAAATACCCCCTATTCGCCGGCGGCGCCACTCGTTTTCGATTGGCACTGGGCCAGGCGGGACGGGACGTGAAATTGGCGCCTTTTTGTTGTTGCTTAATGACTACGGTATTATAACTTAAGCGAGCTCAGCCTAACTCCAACTATTTTTTTATGGCGTGGACCGGCACCTACAGATGTCTGATGTAAAATATATGGTGATCAGTAGAGGTCCGGCAGAAGTCACCGATCTCTGCCTGCAGTTTTGTAGACAAACTCAGTGTGTATGATGCCAAGGCAGATGGCTCTGAAATCTCGCAGCTATTTGCCGCCATTTTCTTTTAATGACACCACCGGGTACATCGCAGGTTTTCCGGTACGTGAAGGGTAATTGATTACGTGATCATCATCAGCACTAATGTTCTCCAACAAAAAGTGCCGATGTTTTCGGAGGGCATGAGCTGGAATGAACGCTTGCACTCTACCTTTTCAGTTTAATCAAAGTAATCCAGAGTAACCTAACCTAACCTGAACATTATCGACAATATTGTATTGTATCAGCCTACCCCTAAGGGTGTTGGATGGGGGTCGACCTACACGTACGGATATTGGATTCCCTCGGCCACCGCCTGATAATTCATAATGTCAACGTACACCTCCGTGTTATTGATCACGTCGACCTACACCTACGCATTGATCACGTCGGCCTTCACCTACGGATTATTGATCACGTCTGCCTATATCTACGGATTATTGATCACGTCGGCTCGGCATAGATATATGGGTTATTGATCGCGTCGAACTACATCTACATATTATTAACTACATCGACCTACACGTACGGATTATTGATCACGTCGGCCTACACCTACGGATTATTGATCGCGTCGGCTACGCCCACGGATTATTGATCAATTCAGCCTACACTCACGGATTAGTTATCACGTTGGCCTACTCTGATTAATAATTAATTGCGTCGGCAGATGTACGTGCAACGTTTAGATCCTTCCACTCAGAAATCTTCGTGAACTGCTACAATACTTCTGTAACGTTCCATATCGGCCGAAAAGCCCTCGTTCCTCATCTAAAATCTAGGATAGTTATAAGCGATGCATCCTTTCAATTGTACATTTCCCAGCCTTCCCTTTGCTTATCGACGTAACGTCATCGAAATATCGACATAAGAAGACGTTGCAACAGCATCATTCATTGGCGACGCAAACCCCGCATTTGGAACAGTTTGCAGTCTTCCGTGGCGCTGCGCTAGTCGTAAACTAACGGTGCCGTCGACAAAATGGGTGTATTTAATCGCTACATATTTCAACTTATTTCAACTTACAGGCATAGGATGGTGATATAAGCGAATTTACAATGAATAATAAGGTTGTCTTTCACCTCAGAATCTCCAAGGACGTGGATGTTGCTTATGGAAACTTGTTAGTTGCTAAGACGGTCTTTGTGAGCAATAGCCAATTTGAAAGCGTGCTCTATATTCAGCAGAAGAGCCCGATTTCGGAAAGAGTTCCTCCAGTTTTGACGTATGTGCATTGTGCATTGAAAAGCAATCCCGATTCAGCCGAAGTTGGCTACAATCTTGTACACTATCTGGTTCATCTGCGGAATGTGGTGTGCTTACTGAAACACACACACATACATATATATATATATATATATATGTGTGTGTGTGTGTGTGTACATATGCTCAGTTATATATATTCAGTTCCGTTCTTCTTTGGTGTTAATGTTTTTGAGCATAAGCTGCATGACGATCCCTCCTGTTGGTGGGATCTGGCCATTGTACGATGGCGAGACTGGGTAGTTGTCATACGAGTGTTGTCTACGAGGCGGAGTCCACAACCTTCGTGAGGGCATGACACTTTGTAGATTACATCGCATTAGTACAGTGGAGCTGATTGCCACCGTTGTTGGATTGTTTATCATCACCATGCTGCTGACATTTTTGCTCTTGTAGGCGATGCATAAGATGCACAAGATGCAGGGTCATAGTTTGTCGGACCGGTCGGTTGGCTTGACGTTTTGTTGTACGATGTGTAAAAGAAAACACCTCTAACAATTATGCATAATTTAAGCACTTATCACAATTTCAATTGTTGCATTGCTGAATTTACTGTTGATCAGCATGGGTGAATTCAGGAATGGTCAATGGGGGGGGGGCACATGCCTGGACTGGCGCCTCTGGCTGAAATTTTTTTTTTAGGGGCGGGGTGCAATTGAGCCTGTCCAGATGGGTGCCTTTCTCAGGCCAGGGGGTCACCACCTTAACATGGGGAGGGGGGGCACATGGCCCCAATGCCGCCCCTTGTATCCGTCCCTGTCGACCGGTATTTGTTTTGATCTCGGTAGTTCGGCGTGCGTAGACTGCCAGTCTGAGCAGTGATTGAAAGCCCGTCCCACGAGCTCTCAATCACCCGTCTGAGCTCTCCTTGACGACACTTCACTTGTATCGGTCGGAACATTCGCTATTGACATTGAGGCATTGGCCTACATTGGTTTTCTTCCGATTCACTTCTGTCTTAAGTGTGTCGTCTATGCAATTGATGTTGATATCCAGAAAGCTAATTCGGTTGGAGTTGCTGAATTCGGTGACTTACTGACGTTCAACTCCAAAGCGCAATAAAGTATCTGCTAAATCTATCCGTCATTTTTATTATCGTGCTGAAGCAAGTCAATGTTTTTTATTTGTTCTTGTATGCCAGATTTTCGCTCTTGAAGTACCAGCAAGATCAAAGAAGGGGTTTACAGGGCACGTCCGCCCAGTTCAGCTTGCCATGGATTTTGCACCGCAGCCGCCCGCCTCTGTCGAAAGTGTAATCCGGAGCCTCGTGTTCGAACCTAAGGCGAGTGGCTGCACTTTCCGAAGACTTCTGGTGATGAAATTCGACAACATATATCGCATCTGAGACTACTTCAGCACTTTGCACATCTTCAAGGAATGTGGCTATGGAAAGTCCGAGGTCAATGAACTCCAATGCCAACATACATTGAGCCACATTTTACTACACTGAACTTTCAGCACTCGCAACTAGTGGGAGCAAACGACTTGATCCCGCTTGTTCGGTGGAGATAATGGTCTTTGTATTGACTTCGCGTAGTGCGTCAACCAGGACCGGGTGATCATGAGTGACCCACCCTCATCCCCAACAACACGTAGCTCCATACATTGACACTTAGGTGACACTTCATAGTAAAGGAGCATTGAGCAAGTTGCCGCAATTCTAGTTAAAAATAAAGCAAAAATACTGCGGAGGAAGCTGAATAGAGTAATCGACATGCCAGTCTTTCTTGTCGATAATTTATCATCAAAGAAATCTAAAAGTAGTCACAGGCAAAGGTGCATGCGACCACAATAGCATCCATTGAGCCAAACATCATTGCCATTTCTTGGTATCAGAAAACACATATCATTAAGGCCACTTTAAGGCGTATTTTAGTATTGAGAGTATTTAGTCTTTGGCATTTAAGGCCTATTTAGCACTTAGGCTAAATAGCGTATTTATTGTTTATGTGCATATCATGTGCGAACTTTTCCACTGAAAGCCCATTCGGCTAAGTGTGAACTTTTTTCCAAATGAACATAGAACAAACCCATGCTCCCAGAAGAAGAAATTCACCAACTGATGTATCTAATCACAATTAACGTGCCAAATAATGAAACTACTGTTTCCATCAGGTATGAAATTTGCGAAATATTTTTTTTTTAAAGCTATATAGGTAGTGTTCTGTGTTTTTTTTTTAAAAGCCATTTTGACTGCCGTCTATTATGGCTGGAACATTTTGGATCTATAAATGTATGTACTAATGTCATGAAATATTTCATAAAACTCAACTTTTCATCGATGAAATATTTGTCCCTTGGGGGATTTGTTTTTGTAGCACATTTCTGGGTTTTAATTTTCCAGTTGATCAGTTTCTAAATTTCGTCTGTGGTGTATGTGTGTTTGTCCATGCGCCTCCTCATGCGTGTGTGCGTGTGCATGTTGTGTACAGTGGAGTTTCTATCGTCCGCTATATGTGTGATTGTTATCTACGGTGTGTGGACTGCCATTTGTGCGTGTGTAGCTGTCACGTGTTCTGTGTCTGACTGTCCTTTGTGCTGTGGCTCTGTCGTCTGCACTTTGTGTGAGTGCCCTCCGTGTTGTGCACAACACAGTGGCTGTCTTCCGCGTTGTGCTTGTCTGTCGTTCGGATTGTGCACGACTGTGATTTCTGCCGTGTGTGGCTGCTGTTTGTGTATTGTGTGAATGTCATCTGTGCTGTGCGTGGCTGTCGTGTGTAATGTGGGTGACTGTCGTCTGTTCTGTGCGTGACTGTCGTCTGTACTCTGCGTGACTGTCGTCTGCTACTGTGCGTGACTGTCGTCTGTACTCTGCGTGACTGTCGTCTGCTACTCTACGTAACTGTCGTCTGCTACTGTGCGTGACAGTCGTCTGCTACTCTACGTAACTGTCGTCTGCTACTGTGCGTGACAGTCGTCTGCTACTGTTCGTGACTGTCGTCTGTTGCTGTGCGTGACTGTTGTCTGTTGTTGTGCGTGACTGTCGTCTGCTACTGTTCATGGCTGTCTTCTGCTAATGTGCGTGACTGTCGTCTGTTATTGTGCGTGACTGTCGTCTGCTGCTGTGAGTGACTGTCGCATGCTACTGTGCGTGACAGTCGTCTGCTACTGTTCGTGACTGTCGTCTGTTGCTGTGCGTGACTGTTGTCTGTTGTTGTGCGTGACTGTCGTCTGCTACTGTTCATGACTGTCTTCTGCTAATGTGCGTGACTGTCGTCTGTTATTATGCGTGACTGTCGTCTGCTGCTGTGCGTGACTGTCGCATGCTACTGTGCGTGACTGTCGTCTGTTACCGTGCGTGACTGTCGTCTGTTGCGGCGTGACTGTTGTCTGTTGTTGTGCGTGACTGTCGTCTGCTACTGTTCATGACTGTCTTCTGCTACTGTGCGTGACTGTCGTCTGTTATTGCGCGTGACTGTCGTCTGCTACTGTGCGTGTCTGTCGTCTGTTACCGTGCGTGACTGTCGTCTGCTTTGTGTGCGGCCGTCCTATGTGCTTTGTGCGACTACGATTTGTGCTGTGCGTGACTCTGCTCTGCGCCTTGCCTTGATTACTAACTCACACCGACTCGTGGCCGTAAATACCACCAGGGATGGGGAGAACAGCGCCTGACACCAAGGCGGACAGGATGCGTGTTCCTGACCGGGAGACGAGGCAAACGAGGTGTCGTCCAGCGCACGGGCCACCTATTGTAGACGACTTTTGTTCTGTTCATCCAGGGTGATCTGTTGCACAGCAGGTAGTCACGTCATCAACGGAATGTGCCAGTCTGAACGTTCTATCTACGACATGGATGTGTCTGATGGATTTCAGTGAGGATGCCGGTGTACCGGTGGACTGGAGTAGGTGTCCTGCTGCGTTTCGGTCTGCTGGGCATGACCACCGCTCTCCTACCACCCACCGTCAACATCGGTGAGTATCTGAAGTTGGAGGTGAGTCGTGACCCTGCGACGCTTTATGGAAAACGAATCATACATATTTATCGGTTTCCTGTTTGGATTACAGTCTGTTCGCCTGCATCACTGACCATTTTCAGGCTGTGGAAGGGAGGAGTCAGGTATATTGTATATATAATTGGTTTGCTGGCATAGGGAATGGGCGAGGCAGAATGGGTAGATACGGTGTAATGCTGGCAAGTTTTCCCGCGAACTTAACCACACCTTTTACACAACCTCACCCTGATGCACAGGTGACATCGACCACAGGTGACATCGACCTGCGTGCTTACGCACGCATTTTTGCAGCTGAACACTAAGTGCACTGAACTGGGGTGCCATATTTTTGGCAAGGGCATAAGGCGGCTTACAAGCTATGCCAACAAATTCGCTGAGATCTTGCTTCACTATTCCGCGACTTGGTATGCGGGTTCAGATGGAAGTTTGTTATTGATGGCCAAATAATGAGTAAGAGGTCCATCGTAGTTACTGAGGGACTCATGTAACCAAGTTACATTTTGTTCTGCAAGATATGTTCAGAATCGCTGAACGGATTACCCCCCCCCCAAAAAAAAGAAAGAGGATGAAGAAATTAAACGTCAATCGGAGGCGTATTCCCAAACTTTCCGCGAAAAAAAATGTTCGAATCATGTCAAGTCGTGGACCCACGCCAACCCAAAAAGTACGTCTCTGGTACTTTTCGTGCGAAATAGCTAATTCCGCAGCCTACCACAGCAATATCGCCCCAGGTGTGTAACGATGGGTGTCATGGCAACGGCATCTTTTATCCGACCTGGAAGCCAATCAATAACCTGAGGCAACAAGATCGTAGGCCAATCGCGAGACCTCATTACGAGCCAAACATTTGCTCGTCTCCCCAGCAACTGTCCAACAATGGTGGAGGGTTCGTAGCACCAGCAACGTCGCCTGAGCTGGGCACGGCGGACGAAAATGCTGGAGGGTTAGTATCAGCGCCGCCTGAGCTGGAGAGGGTGGAGACGGCGTGCATGTACCAGGGCTGACCGGTTGACCGATGATGTCGGTCCTGGACGCCGGGCCAGATTTCGATCGGACCGTGTCGTCCGCCGGACGATAAAAGGCAATGTAAAGACGCACAACAGTGGGCAGTGGCCATCATGGCGAGCGACCAGGCTGCGCCATCAGGCGAGCGGCGTGGACACGCTTTGGTCACGGAAACGCAGCACGGAAACGCCGCCGACGAGCACCCGCACTACGGCGCGGCCCAAGGCGGCCCATCCACCGCGCCACTGGTACAGCAGCTGACATCCGACCTCGACTGGGGGCGCTGGTTACGGCGCCTGTACCGCGCCACTGGTACAGCAGCTGACCTCTGACCTCGATTGGGGGCGCTGGTTACGGCGCCTGTACCGCGCCACTGGTACAGCAGCTGACCGCTGACCTCGACTGGGGGCTCTGGTTACGGCTCCTGTACCGCGTCACTGGCACGGCAGCTGACCTCTGATCTCGACTGGGGGCGCTGGTTAGGGCGCCTGGACGCCTCAAAACGTCGCCGTCCAATTACTTTACAAGACAGGGCAAACAAATCCTTTTCACTTCTGCTAAAAACGCACTGTCAAAAGCTGAGTCGGATAAAATGAAAACATTTCCTATGTTATTATCTCATCCAGAACCTGATTATAGTTGTGGGAACTCCTGCCGCCTTGCGAGGGCTTACACTGTGTATGATAGCTATGTCGCATCTCAGGTTACTACTTACTCCAACTATTGGTATAGAACACGTGCCCATGCTTCCGCTTCCAATCATGGGCTCTGCCAGGATAATTGACGGGATATTATGGTTTAGGCCCATTCCGTTCATGCCCCTTCTTAAGCGTAATGTTAAATTTCAAAGTTATTGAGGACGATTTGTCCCCACCAATGCCAGTGGTGGCAGAAACAACATCATTCACTGCCACCTCCATCCATTTGTGTGACTTCTCAATACGCCACTGTTAGGCACAGTCAGATGGGGCGTCGGGGACGTCAGCAGATCTGTCCATGGGTACGGGGACAGCCTCTCCCGCGGCCGGATATCTGTTCCATCAGCTGGCGCGCTTCCACACGTCGGTGTACGCGGCCGCCCCCGTCGCCATACACAGCACGTGTCATTTTGCCGCCGCATGTACATCCTCTGCCGCCATACACAGCACGTGTCATTCTGCCGCCGCCTGCACATTCCCCGCCGCCATACACAGCACGTGTCATTCTGCCGCCGCCTGCACATCCCCTGCCGCCATGCACAGCACGTGTCATTCTGCCGCCGCCTGCACATCCCCTGCCGCCATACACAGCACGTGTTATTCTGCCGCCGCCTGCACATCCCCCGCCGCCATACACAGCACGTGTCATTCTTCCGCCGCATGCACATCCCCTGCCGCCATACACAGCACGTGCCATTCTGCCGCCGCCTGCACATCCCCTGCCGCCATACACAGCACGTGTTATTCTGCCGCCGCCTGCACATTCCCCGCCGCCATACACAGCACGTGTAATTCTTCCGCCGCCTGCACATCCCCGCCGCCATACACAGCACGTGTCATTCTGCGGTCACCTGCACATCCTCTGCTTCCATACACAGCACGTGTCATTCTGCCGCCGCCTGCACATTCCCCGCCGCCATACACAGCACGTGCCATTTTGTCGCCGCCTGCACATCCCCGCCGCCATACACAGCACATGTCATTCTGCCGCCGCATGTACATCCCCTGCCGCCATACACAGCACGTGTTATTCTGCCGCCGCCTGCACATCCCCTGCCACCATACACAGCACGTGTCATTCTGCAGCCGCCTGCACATCCCCTGCCGCCATACACAGCACGTGCCGCAGTATCGGCGCGTCGGCTACAGTTGCGCCGCAGGTCAGCGGTAATGGCCGCATCTTGCGCGGCTTGGCACGCCATGCACGGCTGAAGCCGCGTACACGGCCCTCCGACGGTAAATACCAGCTCTGGATGTGGACTACTTACGCTATGATGTGGTGCAGTCTTGTTTATGCACATTCGGACTACTTTGCCACTTGATTTCCACCTCACTCCATGCAAGGCCTCTTTGCGATTTCGGTCGCCCGTTCCCCATACCGTGCCTCATTAGGTTTTCTAAATTATCGAATTACAATTAAATAATGCTTTCCCCAAATGTGTAAATTAGTTCAACATCGATTGGCTGTTTAGTCCGCTTTATGTTAAATTAACAGCGCGGATTTTGCTACGCAGAACTTATTACATGGATTCTGGCACACTCACCCAATCAGATAATTTCAGCTGAACTGCAGAATTTAAGCAGAGGTCAACGTGCCGCTGTTGCTCCGAGACCAATGCTCCATTTCCGTGTGTCCAGTATTATTGGGCCAGTTTCCAGCTACCAGGAAGCTCGAATAACGTTGACTGAAGAGGAAATTGCCCCCCCCCCCTCTCAGTAATTGGAAATGACTTAATTTTAATTGGTACTATCGGTTAAACTAGCAAATTACTTTACTTGCGCGCATATTTTTGGAGACTTGTCCCCCCCCCACCACCACCAGTGAAACTAAAGAGAAATATTGAACGGAGCTGACCATGGGAGCTACACGTGAGCCCGCATAGTTATTCGATCCGTGCCTTGTCAGAACGGGGCAGACCAATGTAGGCCGGCGTTCCAAGCTGAGCCATGGGGACAGCAAGACCGACGGTGCGAGCCAAACCCACTCATGACACGTCACGACTACGCGGTCGGGTCACAACACACGATACAACCTCGTGGTCTGGTCATATCACACGACACGACTACGACGGTCGGGTCATATCACACGACATGACCTCGCCATCGGGTCATAACACACGACACGACCTTGCGGTCGGGCAATATCACACGACACGACTACGATGGTCGGATCATATCATACGACACGACCTCGCGGTCTGGTCATATCACACGACACGACTACGACGGGCGGGTCATATCACACGACACGACTACGACGGTCGGATCATATCATACGACACGACTACGACGGTCGGGTCATATCATATGACGCGACCTCGCCATCGGATGATATCACACGACACAGCTAAGATGGTCGGATCATATCACACGACACGACTACGATGGTCGGATCATATCACACGGCACGACTAAGATGGTCGGATCATATCACACGACACGACCATGATGGTCGGGTCGTATCACACGACACGACCACGACTGCCGGGTCGTATCCGCCAACCACCACCCACAGAGCGAGTCTGTAGTGGTTCTGAACAGACACACCCAAAGGCATGCGCGCGAGGTGTGCGTGCACACGACAGCAAACCGAATCGCCTCCAACTCGAGCAGCTATTGTCGCGGTGGCGGACCCGCCTTGCCGGCTTTGCGGCACTGTAAACTGGCCCGTACAGACGTCGGCGTCCGGCCGTGGTTCGGGTGGCGGAGAACTCGACCGACTGGAAGCGATTGTGTGTAGCTGGCCGGAGGGGTGTGCCGGCCCGACGGTACCCGGAAACGTCGCCGCCCGGCTGGAAAGATATCCGGGCGACAGTTGGAGCTGTGCTAAATGCTAATGGACCGGCCGCACGAGTCTGTCGCGGTTCCCGGACAGCATTGGCTCCACAGTTGATATCGATTACGGGGTGAGGAGTGTCCGCTCTGCGGTTCACGTCGGTTTCGGGAGGGTGTCGTGTCGGTGTCGTGGTTCATGTCAGTTCCCGAGGTCGCGGTCGGTAGATTTGCAAAATAACACTTGGCCCATTGTCAGTGCACGTCTTACAGACACAAATGCATTTGTTTGCATTCAGCACTAGTATGGGTGCTGGATGCAGGGCCTCTGATAATTATGCACCACGGCGGTGGGCCGTATATTTTCTCCTCGAATCTGACAGAATCTATGGTACTTTTGGTACTTGCTGATTGCAGCATGATAATTAATACCACAGCGCGGTGTGGAAGGAATGGACTTTTAATTCAGCTTGACAACACAACTGTGTTATGTTGGCCTCTACTGTTGTATCCAGAGGTAAACTGAACAAATCATAGCGAAAGATGATATCACAATCATACGTCTAACGAAAGTGACAAAAACATGGCTAGAAATGTTACGGTTGTTGATATTCCAAACAAAAACGAAACAAAGCATTGCGGTGGCTTTGCCCCGCGGTGCCTCTGCCTATGACACTGACATAGATCCTGGCGGTCCAAAAGAGTGAGGTCAAATGCTCGTTGGAGGTTCTCGGCTTTTAGCGTGCATTTGAAGATGGGAGGGCGAGAGCCCCTCATCTTCATCCGACCATCTTCATTGCCCCTACTTTGGAAACTAAGGGCTAGTAACACAAACCCTTTGTGGTAGTTTGTACCAGAATAACTTTCTAATGTTGAGTCAATAAGATAATGGGATCATAGAGTCATCCTCAGCCAATCAAGTAGACATCAGAAGCTACCATTTTTGGTATATTTGATCCGAATCGACCTGACTTCATGGTGAATTATTTAAAGTATGCCATAGCGTTTTTAATGTCACACAGATTATTATCTGCCAGTTTCATATCGATATTACCCTGGATGCGGCCAGGAAAACTAAAGAATATCGATGTTGATCAAAACTTATAATCATTCCTGATGATTAATGATTAATGATGATCAATGATGATTAATAGGTATAATGGGATCATAGAGTCATCCTCAGCCAATCAAGTAGACATCAGAAGCTACCATTTTTGGTATATTTGATCCGAATCGACCTGACTTCATGATGAATTATTCAAAGTATGCCATAGCGTTTTTAATGTCACACAGATTATTATCTGCCAGTTTCATATCGATATTACCCTGGATGCGGCCAGGAAAACTAAAGAATATCGATGTTGATCGAAACTTATAATCATTCCCGATTTCAAAGGCCGATAGTCGGCCCAAATTTTCTAATGGTTTGTCGACATTATCAAGCTAATGAGAAGCATAATTATTGGAATGGTGCGACCTCGTGCTCATTTACCGGTAAAACAAAAAACTGCAGGTATGGAACTCATTGCATGGCATGTAAGATGGATTTCATCCATCGGTTTTTTCTTTGCATGATGAAGAAGAAAGAAATGAGCAAACGTCTCATAGGTCAGGAACTTGTCTTGCTTCGAAAGCTAGTTTGAGTGCCTAGCTTTCTATATAACAGAAGCTCCTGATGTATGTTTTCGCTCACGTGCCATTTTCGAATACCATCCATGAAGAAGGGCTGTGACTGCAATAATTTTGGTACTTTTAAGTTGCTTCAATTTGAGCATGGGAATACGTAGCGCTACCGTGTAAAACAGCAGTAGTAAAAGACTGAAAAATTGCACAATGATGACACAAGTCAATGCTCCACAGATGTGGAAGAAAGAGCAGCACTCCTAGCCGACTTCCCCACCCACTATCCGAAAGCAGGTGTGAGTGTAAGTGTCAGTGGCGGCCTTTTGCACCCCTCCCCCACCCCTCCACTGCACATAAACTGAACTGTTTGCACCCCCTCTTCCCACCCCTCCACTGTGCGTGTTAATCGGCATGAACTGAACTGTTTGCTGTCATCTGTTGCTAACAAATTGACCATAACGAAACACTAGTGATGCACTCTGGCTAATCAGCTAATCCACGTAGTTCAGGCAAACGAGGTCATCCTGGCACCCTTTTTTTCGGTGGCGGGGAGGGGGAGGGGAGGGTGTAATTCGTCCCATTTTGTTGGAATTCATGTGAACTCAGAACATACATATTCCGCATTGCAGGCTGCTCAAGTTATGCCAACAAATGTTAATGAAAACCACCCTCAAAACTCAACACTTCAGTATCGCATCCCTTCATCCCCGAGTCTCAGCCGCCAACAGCATCTACATCATCTGATGCATGTGACGATTCGGAACACACAGGTTGCTAACGTCATTGCTGTTCAACCAGCAGCTTTATCGCACTTGACCCGAACGCTAGGTAGTTTCGGCCGGCGACCCCACAGCCCGCTGCTGGCCACCGGCGATCGATGCCCGGCACCACCACCCCTCCGAGGTTGCCGCTCGTTAGAGACAAAACTAACGACCGATTTTCAAATCCAACATTTTATGATATGTGCGAAGTACGATTTAAAGACGGAAAGAAATATCACGACGTTTCTACATTCGTGCGGAAAGCGGTGATGAAAATCGCAGTGGGGTTCGGATGTAATCTCGGTAACCGCGCAAATGAACGCACAGCAAAGATGCGTACGGATGGAAGATGTGCGTACGCAAATGCACGGAAATAAATGTCGGTAAACACAGCCGTATGTATCGCAAATGTGCATAAGTGACGAATGTGCGTAACCACACATGTGGACACGTAAGAGCAAATATGGGTAAGAGTAAACGTTCGTACGTATTATTCAGGAAAATGCATGCATGCACAAAAATGCATTTCAGTTACGTTATTTTGAAACTATGCTCTCCCATGTCTATTGGTATGCAAACAGGTGCACGCCTTCTAAATTAGCATTTTAATTCAAGATTAGTCGTGAATTGAGTGAGCATTTTGTTCTTTATGCGAACGATTTGTTCAGCATTCCAAAAACGTGCTCTAAGAATTATTAGTGATAAACAATATGTATATATTGCTAATGAATTACTGACGGCATGCACTATCTTAATTACTTGTGAGGTTCTCTTCTCTGCACCGCAAAGAAGGTGCAGCACATTTGGTTTTGCTTTGGTGGCATTTTTCTGAACGCCATCTGTTGTGAAGATCGTCAGCTTCAAGAGCTCATTGCATACTTCAAGGCACTTGATCTTGGCGGAATGACTTTGACCCTTGCATGTTTAGCGTATCAGACTGTTTTCGGCCTGCATACCCTATATACTGAAGCACGAAATCGCATATGTTTCACGATCATAGTCCGAAAACTACGGCGAAGACCGGGTGATTGACTGACTGCACCCAGACATGAACCTGTTTGACTTGACTTGGAAGGTCAACCGAAAAAAATGCAGAAAAGATGTCCCAAGCAACTCTGAAGATTCAGGGATGGAGCTAGATCATGCCGTTTAGTGCATCTCACCGTCTTGCTGAGACCAAACGTCAGTGGGTCGAGTGATGGTCAAATTAACCCCGCACTGTGCGAGGTGTAGGAAATTCTGCCACACTGCAAGGGTAAGGATAATATATGCTTCGCAAAAGTGGAATGATGAACTTAAAACACAAATCAGTCAAATGGGAAATCATTACTTCACACCAATAGTTCACAAGTATTTCTAACCTTCGCATATATCCTTCAATTTTAGATTGATGTAACAATTTCACATTTAATTTATGTATATTTGAAGTATATGATTCGACTATTGTAATCTCCCTGCCCGGCAATTCTGAGCATAAGTTGAATGCATTCTCATCCGACGAAACCAGTGAAAACGTGTCATGCATAATGATGTTTTGACAAATCTGTCATTTTTTCCTACCTGTCGATGGGCTTTGCGGCAAAGGTGTTCCAGGTCATTTTATCCTGTTTTATTTGAGGAGTTCGTCTCGTTATTTTCACAACTTCGAAATTGAATTTATTGAAATATTCGTTCTCCTATCAGGAAGCGACACACCGCTTAATTATTACAATATGCATGCTATTGGGTTTGGAATGTGTCCGTCATTACGAGCTATTTAGTAGGGGACCATTAGACTTCCTCTTATTGTAACGAAGTTAGCCTTTGGCTGTAGTTGTAGTGTCAAACTATGTCACCAAATCATGGCTGTGTATGTTCCAACTTTCGGCCGCTGTCTGCCGCATCGCAGTACCTGGTACGGCTCACCAAGTTGCTGAGCCAGCGTCTAGCAAACAGCTGATGGCCGGCAGATGGCCCCCGTGACTTCGGTCTGGCGTGGCGGGTTATATGGTACGACCAATGGCCAATGAGATGCGGTAGCTCCCGGCTCACTTCAGTTGTGGCTCGCCATTGGCAAGGGGGGGGGGGGTCGCGATCGAGGAGTTGCTGAGGAGTTGTCGACAAGGGTGAACTGTCACGCTCTTCTGAGCTTTCGCCGGTAGCCGGCGTTGCCGCTGGGAAGTCCAGTTAATAACGGCAGTTAGCGGCAATTCTATTTGGCCAAGTATTCGCGTCTAGACGAGGTTTCCCAGAGATCACAAGCCACAGAAGCCTGCGGCTCCCACTTGGAGTCCACATTATCTACATTATATACTCGAGCTGCTTTACATTGCGCGCTAGACCGGCGAAGTAACCTTCGAAAAGCGCTGAATGAGCGAGGCCAAGAGGCTGACAATGGGGCTCCCCTGCTACGGGTAAAGCGTCGGACATCATACTGCGGCGACTGACCGCGGCTGACAATGGGGCTCCCCTGCTACGGATACAGCGTCGGACATCATACCGCGGCGACTGACCGCGGCTGACTATGGGGCTCCCCTGCTAGAGGTACAGCGTCCGACATCATACCGCGGCGACTGACCGCCGCTGACTATAGAGCTCCCCTGCTACAGGTACAGCGTCGGACATCACACCGCGGCAGAAAACTTCACTAATCGCAACTGCGCCCTCTTGGCAGGCCGTGAAGACATTTACCTTATCACGCCTAATTTTCGCAAAAGTGTATAACTTTCAGAAATATGCAAAACGTATGTCGACAATCCGACAAAGTGCACTCAAATTTGGATTCATGCGCAACACTTGGTACAGGAGCCTGAATACTGAGCTCCTCTGATATTGGCACACAAGCATTGGAAAACAATCTCATTGGGCCGAAATGTTCTGCAATTTTGACCAAGTCAGGATCATGTAGCAAATCTTGGGTAGGTATCTGAAACTCACATGCACTGAGCCGATATGTGGATTTAGCATACTTAATATGTACCACGTTGCATCACGTCCTTTTTTGTCCTGCAGCCTTCTCGCTCAGCTTATGCAGCATGCGCGTTCAGCGCGGCTAGCCACTCATTCATCCGGCCTCGGGGCGTGTAGGTCACCTGGCATGACGACATAACCATGCGACCGGCGCCTGGCGCCGGCCCTTAGCCGGTGTCCGCTGGACCGGTGCGGACTAAGTACCACCATAACACCTTTTATTTGAGCAATTCAAAATGTGCACACTTAAAAAATAGCATTGGGAACGCTGCCAAAAATCAAAATTAGAATACGAGGTATAATTCTGAGTGCAAGAATTCGGGCTTGAAGTGCTGCAACAGAGCCGTTATTAAGGGTTCAAAAGCGTGATGGTCGGACCGGGCCGAGCCGCCCGGGTGAAAGTTTGCCTTACATACACCGGCAGAAGGAGCCTTTAAGTACGGCGGACGAACGAGGCATAGTGCTAAAGTTGCAATGTTGGCGAATTTCTGTTAACATACATGTCCATTTTAGTGTATGCAGAGCATGTTCTCTCGTTACGAGCCAATCAATAATTTGATTTTCTCTCAATTGGATTTTCTCTCATTGTAGCGAAATTGGCCTCTGGCCGTATTTCTGGTATCAAATTATGTCGCCAAATCATAGCTGTATATGCTCCAACTTGCCGGCCGTTGTCTGCATCATCGCAGTATCTGGTACAGCGCGTAAAGCTGCATCACTGGTGCATCGCCATGAGTGTTTACACAGCCACGCGCCTTCGGACTTATATACAGAGCTTAGTGATGTCCATGTCAGATGCGGTATCTTCACCAAATTGCACTGCTAAAAGCAGAAGTAAGAAACTTCATATCTCTGTAGTGAAGGGTTTTTGTCCCCCTTCTGTACTGGGGTAACCTTCATTTGTGGCTACGTGAATAGACTATAAGGAACACGCGTTTGCGATATTTAAACCCCGAGATTATTCATCCAATGGCTCTAATCTCGCATCTCAGAGCTCTGATCTGACATCTCGACACGCACCTCCAAAGCCAGCACTTCTATATTGGGCTATTAGTCGAACAGTCAGCGGCCATGATGCTTGAGACGTTAATGGCGCAGCCTTCATATAGGCATTCATAATATAGCCCCACCTTGACACAGACAGGCGCAATTGCTTCACATACGATTCACACGGCCATCCCACATCTTCATACAATATCTCTGGCTCTCATCTCCCGTCACAAGTTCGGATATTCCAAGCGATAGCAGTAGCAACAGTTTCACATACGATCTCCAACGTACATTCTGACCGGTCTTCATTCGCTTACATTCGCCTCATTCGCCTTACAAGTATTCAAGCGGTTACATCTCAGTCACGCATAGCGATTTGCTATCAGCCTCACATACCTCCAGTGGTGAAGCGGCGGCTGGCCACCTGCCAGGCCGCCCGCGGTGACGTCCGCCCGTCACGACCGTTCGCTAGCAAGAGCCCTCCTGCCTCGGGGTACCGTCGCTAGATACCCGCAGACTACGACACGTCACTGGTCACGTGATCAGTCCGCAACACGTCACATGACTGCCTGCACCGTATGCCCAGTGGGGTTACTCATCCCCGCTAGAAAGCAAAGGCGAACTCTGTGACTTCTACACCAAGCGGGCGGGCGGGCGCGCTGTCTCTCTGACATCAGACATCAGAGACACCTCTGATCTCAGCACGACGGTCCACATCCCTGGGAACTGGTGCTGAGAGTGCACATCGGCAGCCTCGCTCGGCCTGGCATCGACACGTGAGCAGCCCCATACAATGCAAACTCGGCAACTCCGCGCACTGTACACAGACAGTCGACGGCTTGGGGCGCTGCAGCCCAACATCTGACGACGGCGACGGGGCGCCGGGGTACCGGGGTGCAGCGGTGGCGGCCGGGTACGCCGCTCGGATATCGAGGTCACATCTCCGGCGGCCGGGATGCTGGAGAGGGACGGGTAGGTACAGCGGTCGACTGCACGGTATCGAGGTCACCGCTCTGGCGGCCGGGATGACTGCCGGAGAGGGGAGGGGAAGGGGCAAGGTCCATTGAACGGCCCCGACTGGAGCGGTGACTTCACTCGTCAGCATCTAGATAGGCGGGCGACAGGTAACTGCCGGAAACTTGTCGCGCCAGGAACGGTGGGGGTAGGGGCTGAATGGCTGGGATTTAGATGCCCCAAAACCAACTTTGTTACATCTCCCTAGGCCTGGACTCGAGGCCAGGGATACAAATCAATCACTTTGCCTGTTTACCTTTACCTTTACCTATTCGCCACCCGGGACAGAATGGCTAGCGCCGGCGGCGGTGCGATGTGCATGGTAAGCTGCCCGCAAGCGGTAATGCCGCCGCAACCACTTCTTATAAAGATAATTGAGAGTACTTCAGGAGAATGGACAAGTTTCACGTAATGGGCTTTTGGTTGCAAACAACGGTAATAATACTTCGGAGACAAAACTGAAGTATTTTTATCATAGGAGAAGCACTTACAGCATAATTTAATAATTTCACTTGGGGGCTGCCATCGATTTAAAAACCTTCTCGTAGCAGTGACGTCACATATGTGGAGCCTCGAAGCGGCCAAGCCCAAAACGCACAGGGAACCATACGTTGGATAATTCCATGCAAGGTTTTTCAACCGACTCGCATCATGGACACTATGTCTTGTACGATACTGAATGCTACCAATTTGCATGACAATATGATGCTTGGAAGGGTAGGTAATCTATTATGGTGGTAATAAAGCAACTAACATTTTTGTTTCAAATCCGGCGCAATGCGAAGCGTACAGATGTCATAGCATACCTTCAAGCAGTATTGTGATGGAACAGAGTGGGTAAGATGCCTGCTCCAAATACTGCAATATATTGATGATGTCCTTGGAGATATTGCAAAAAGGGACTACTAGCAAATTACAAATTGCAGGCATTATTTGGCTATACTCCATGGATTTTAGACAATATACACATATTTTCAGGTTGATCTTTACATGCAATGCCAGACATGTTGTGGAATTTTAACTAGCATCCTTACAGGAAGATATACATTGTGCATGTGCATGTTAAGATATACATTGTGCATGTTCATGAAATCAATTATCAATAGGTGTAGACAGACATGATCAGCTACCTTCAGGTGTAGGCTGATGTGATCAATAATATGTAAGTAGGTAGGTGTAGAGCAACATAATTGGTGATCAGCAGGTGTAGGCCAATGTCATCCAACATCTTCAAGCAGTATTTTGACGATGCAAAGTGATTAAGATGCCCTCTGCAACTGCTGCCATATTTTATGATATTGTTGGACATAATACGAAAATGGATGACTATGAAATATACAATTGAAGTGATTCATTAACTAGAACTGCTATGGATTTTAGATGAAGGGCAAGGATTGTTGGCTTAATTTTTACGTGGAATGTCAGGCATGTTGTGGAATTTCACTCAGCTTGCGAAAAGCATTACAAGTTGGCTAGTGCTGGGGTTTCTGCAGTTTTTCTTTGCAAAATGTAATGGCAGTCGGGCATTATTGTGCTTTAAGATGTTCACAAGACAAATTTTGCATGCATTTTACCTGCATGAATCAAAGTGGTGACGATTGGCTAGGTTTTTATCTTTTTTTCTTTCTTTCTTAATTTTCTTAAAGAAAGGTTAGACCATTTTACATTGGGTTTCGTTTTTCGAGTGAATTATTCTGGAGCAAAAATTAATGGAATTTTGTGCTATGAAGAAATTAGGAACGTGATACGCTCTAACAAAACACAGCATTACGGTTTCAGAAGGTGACAGTGGGGCCGAACCGGGCCTGCCCACTCATATATATTTTTTCCTATATATTGACTCTCTCGGGGCTTCTCTATAATTCGTAAGTAACGCATATGTACAGTTCCTTACGAATACTTCCTTTCGCGTATGCTTGCTTGTGAGCATTTCCACTTACGTACATTCACATATATATTTTGTGAAGCGCATATTTACGCTTACTTACATACATTTGCCCTGGGCACATTTGCTATATGTTAATTTGAGTTCACGCACATCTGCGCTACGTGCATCTACTATCCGTACTTTTGTGTATGAGTATATTTGTTTGCATGCATATGTCGGAGGTGCATCATAACCTCCACAACACACAAGCTCGACAAAAAACAACCCCCACAATCGCACAACATCCACATGATTGATCAGAGGAAACAGATTCGCAATTTATGATGTTCCTCCTATGACCAGCAGCACCCCGGTTGCTAATGGCTCCCTGTTGATCAGAAAAGCATCCCTCACTACCACTGACACCTCATTTGAATAACAACCCCCGATGCACATGCCTCGATTCGTCACTGGTCGTGCCGATTCTGTGGGTACAGATGTGCCTGTATGTTGAGGTACCAGTGACTAGAACACCTCAGGGTTTTTGCTGAGTTCGTACGCTAATGCTAGCTCAAACACTCAGACATTGGCATGCACGGAACTTTGCTTATCATATGCCAACATTGTTGTCGAATTCCGTTGGAATTATGGGTCATTCATATGCAAATAAGCATTTCCGGATGACGTCAAAATAATGAATGGTAAATTCTGGTTTCAAGCTTGTTTTTAAACTAATAATGTACCGCCGTAACGTAGCTGATTTCCATTTTTCCATTTCCTTCCATTTCCATTCTGGCAAAATTTTCATCAGCGTTATCATTGAACCAATGACTTCCTTCTACGATACTAGTTGAAACTGCATGCGGTATGCACTAACATAGAAGTAATGGTCATCGAAAACGCCAAACAATATGCTAGCCGTGAAATATCACCGTGTTTCCAAAATCCATAGCAATGACTAAATAACGGTGGTAACCTACTACACCTAGCCCTAATACCTGGTGCGCGTTTGTGACGCTTAGCCCACAGTATGCCACCGTCCCAAAGGCAAATAAATGCAACGGCTTCCGGATAGTTACGGTATTTGCTAAGACACGATTGTATACAAATGTTCAGCATTGTAAGGTAGACACCAAATACAAAACAATGCGATGCGGACGTGTTCTCACGTGTGGAGAACCTCAAGCACTTCCCTGTTGCGTTCGTCATTTGAGAGGGACGATCATTTAACAACCGATCACTCACGCCGCTTGCTCACGGGCGGTCGCCGAATACAAGCTGGCGACATTCGAACGGAAAACCTACCTAGTGTCAAGCACACATACGCCAGTCAACAGATAATCGTGACTATATTGACACGACACAGCTTTTGATCTGATGCCCGATCATGGCACGTTGACTACTGGTGCTGAACTGGTGTCGCCGAGGGAGCGGTCAGTTCCGCCAGTGGACCATCCGGGCGTCGTCGGGACGTGTCCAACCTGGCAGTAGGTAGCTCCGGCCGTGTCGTGGTCTCTGGAGCTTTCCAGGGCTGGAAAACTCGTGAAAAAGGAAAAATCGTGTGGTGGCTCCACCACACGATCGTGCGATGGCCGCAGACAGCGATTGGGCCAATAGATGCATCATTACTGACGGCGGCGCCCCCGCCCTCCCCGCTGTCTCTCAGCGTCGGCGCTCCCCCAGCGTGCGCCGCTGGTGCAGGCCATCCATCACGGCCAGCTTCCGGCCGGGCGGCCTGTACAGCGAGGGTGGTGGTCCGACGCCCCCGTTATCGGCCGGGTGACCCGTACAGCGAGGGTGGTGGTCCGACGCCCCCGTTACCGGCCGGCGGCCCCGTGTCACTCTCCGCACCATTGTTCGCGTCCGGCTGCAGCTGGAGGCGGTGAGATCTTACTTGTCACCGTGGAGGATCGGGAAGGTCATACTCCCCGGTCTCCACCATGAGGAGTCAAGGCGGTCGTATTCCTCACCAGGCTTCTGCACTGAGGGGTGGGGAGGTCACGCCATCCAGCCAAGACCGAGGATCCATGAGTGTAACTTTCTGAAAATTATTGATAGGACATGATGCATAAAAGTAATGGGCAGATCCAAATGGATTTGGGACATATCTTATATCACATGTTAAAAGTTGAAATTATTGGGTGCGCACAGCCAACATTGGGGAAGGGGGTGGGGCAAGTGCCCTCACAAAAGGATACCAAGCTACACCATTGCGAGAATCCTCCAACTCCAACTTCTGTATTATATTGTGAATAACAATGGAAAACTAGATATCATTGTTCAGGTACCGCAATTTTTAGCAGATGTCCATGCATTTCAATGAAGTGAAGAAAAAACACGAGAAGATTAGCTGTCTGGAATATGTCCGGTAGCGAACGAGATCCAGGTAAAATGGTCTTTGCCATGCAAACTGAGCATGCGAAGTAGAATATGCTAGGGAAAATATGCAACATAATGTCTTCTCTCTTCATTTGTTCAATATTCACTGCCTATTAGATATATGTTTCAGAATGATCAGGAAAAAACTGACGATGTTTTCACACATATCGAGGGGAGTGTAAAATCAGATGTAGAAATATTATTGGGAAATATCCATTGCAAGGGAGGATATATGATTAAGTACATGGCTGGACAGCTTATAACTGAAATATGATGGAATATGGCATTTCAATAACGAACATTATGTTGTATTTCATCCCGGCATTTGCTGGGAATGGTCGGCAGACGCTAATCTCCCACTTGTTTCACTATAAATAATTCACAAACAGCTGCTGGCTGCGCCTGGGTATTTTAGTTCCCATGTGTCTGTATTGAGCGTGGCATGACGAAATATCGAAGTGTCTCATCATGTCGCGATTGAATAACCCACGCAGTCTCGGGGGTGTTTTACACCCCCAAAGGTTTTCCACGGATAATGAAAAACGGCGAGCGACAGCGTACCGAAAGTTGGCGTACCTTTTTCCACATCAATTTGACATATTGTGTGAACATTTTGAGGCCAAATCCTTAACGGTCACCGAGTTAATCAAGGTCGAGTGAGGACACCTACAAAAAAGTTCAACCAGTCGTCACGCTTTAATGGGTAAAGATATTTGAATGAAACCTTCAGCCTGTTTGCCTATCTTTAGGCACGCACAAAATACACCAGAGGAATTTTTCAAGCTTTGCGTTTTTCTTGACATTTGTTTTGCATATTTGCCTATAAGAGCTAACTTCGAAGATTCTGTCACGGTAAGCAATTTGTACGCGGCTACGTTTACTTACCACAACGTTTCCCGGTGTGTCCTATCCATTAGCAAAAAAACAACGAGTCGAAAACTCAAAATTTTGCAGATTTCAACCAAATATCTTCTTTTTTTGTGGGCGAACATCTTGGGATCTATTAGCCCATTTCAGCATCGTTTTCTGATTCCAAATATTTTTAAAATTAAATATCCAAAGTAAACCCCAGAACCAAAAACATGACGTCAAACGTAGCCACATAAATCCCCCTACTGACGTTTATTTTTGATGGGATACAATTTAAGGGTGATTTCTAGCCCTACCCGTCGAGAGCTTTCAGATTACACCTCATTCGTTCTCTTGAGATCGTTCGTCGATGACACCTCCTTCGTTTTGAAGATTAGAGGTGGGTGTATAATAATGACCCCCGAGACGGTGTGTGAGAATGACCTGACCGGAATGGCAAGGGGGGATAGTGCCTCACTATAATAATGCCACATATTTCTGATCTGAAGCATAATCTGGTGTGATTGTTGAGCAAGAACCCAGTGATCCGATACATCAGGGTGCAAATGCAGAGAAGTAATTTTGGGATCGTTAGATCCCTGAGGCGCTTTTCAGTACCTGGAACGCAACCAACTTCCATTTCACACCATGCTATAGCTAACGTTGAATGATATTACTATCATTCAAACTTCTTAAGCCTGGCAGGGTACAATAAATGTAACAAGTTGACAAGGATCATGGCCTTTTCAACTTGACTGGCTGCTATACTTGACTGGCTGCTATACGTGCACTGGGTACTTTCAAAACACTGCTCTAAACAAGATGACAGTTCTGAACTTAAATATTGGCATGGTGCCTAATAAAGATGGATGAAGATGCGTTGCTTTCCATTTCCAGAGTTGTTGTTTCCCCTTCAATCCATCGCAACTACTCATATGTTTTCTGAGATACAGCATCTGTAAGTACGTGGGATCTAAGGGCGAGTAAGAATGGTTTGGGAACATTCTGCTACGCTTACCACCTGCTACGGACTGCTACATGCCCCCTGGAAGACACAGATTTTTAGGTACTTTCGGCGGTGATGTGGGCGAGTCCACGTTCACACTGGTCACTTCGCCAAGATAGAAAATAGTAGGTTGAAAAGCTGAGCAAAGCATTTCATATACTGTATCCTTATATTGTATTCTGCATTGCATTTGTAGTCTACTCCTCCATATATTGTACTACCCCGTTTACGTGAACAACGAAACTTCCGAATGCGATGCGGTTATAAAAAAACTTTCGAAAATATTGTTGAGCTTCCCGGAAGTTTTCGTAGTTACAGAAGACTGTTGACAAGAGCAATAGTTTCGTTGGCTTCGTTTCGTTCCCTATCTCAAAACACTCGCCAAGTGAAATTGATCCAGACACGAGAACAGTGTACCTTATCCAACGTATACGCCGCGTTCGCATTATTCACACACGGCACATCAAAGCGGCCAAACCGAGAAAATTAGCTTTTGTGATGGGCATGGGATGGCCTTGGATGCTTTGTAGCACCAAGTGTAAACATGATTGCCAAATAGGCACCAGAAATTTGAAGTTTAGGCACAGGACTTCGTGCAAAGTTTAGTCCCCGAATCGTAACTCAGAAGAAAAAAAACCACAGTGGCATTAAATACTCCTTCTCCAACGGTGAGTTAACCCTCGCCATCAGAGTAGGTGGATGCTACTCCAAAGTTGTTCCATCGCAACAACAGTGAATGACACAAGGAGTGGCACGAGTGGCAGCTGTACGAAGCTGATGATGTGGGGTGATTTTGAGATCGTGTCGTAAAAAAATCACAGATCAAGTCAGGTCACCAACCTGTGATGTGATTCCGGGGCGTGCTTGTTACAGTGTTGCCGAAATGTTAGCGTCTGGAGCATGTTTGTTACAGTGTTGTCGAAATGGCAGCCTCTGGAGCTGTTGTAACAGTGTTGCCGAAATTGCAAAAAACAAAATCAGGAGTACCATGGGCCTTAGAAGACGCGACAAACCGCTTATCTACTGTGGCTCTACGCACCAAGGTCCAGATAACTAGCTAACTACCACTAACATCCACTGAAGACTAGCATATGATAGCCGCTGACGACTAACACATGGTGGCCGCTGACAACTGTCACATGCCATCAACTGAAGACAAGCACGTGACGGCCGCTGACGACGAACGTGACCGCCGCTGACAATTACCACGTGACGGCCACTGAGGACTACCACGTGACGGCCGCTGACGACTACCACGTGACGGCCGCTGACAATTACCACGTGTCGGCCACTGACAACTGTCACATGCCATCAACTGAAGACAAGCACGTGACGGCCGCTGACGACGAACGTGACCGCCGCTGACAATTACCACGTGGCGGCCACTGAGGACTACCACGTGACGGCCGCTGACGACTACCACGTGACGGCCGCTGACAATTACCACGTGTCGGCCACTGACAACTGTCACATGCCATCAACTGAAGACAAGCACGTGACGGCCGCTGACGACGAACGTGACCGCCGCTGACAATTACCACGTGACGCGGGCCACGTGACGGCCCTGACGACTACCACGTGACGGCCGCTGACGACTACCACGTGACGGCCGCTGACAATTACCACGTGTCGGCCACTGACAACTGTCACATGCCATCAACTGAAGACAAGCACGTGACGGCCGCTGACGACGAACGTGACCGCCGCTGACAATTACCACGTGACGGCCACTGAGGACTACCACGTGACGGCCGCTGACGACTACCACGTGACGGCCGCTGACAATTACCACGTGTCGGCCACTGACAACTGTCACATGCCATCAACTGAAGACAAGCACGTGACGGCCGCTGACGACGAACGTGACCGCCGCTGACAATTACCACGTGACGGCCACTGACGACTACCACGCGATGGCCACTGACGACTACCACGTGACGGCCGCTGACGACTACCGCGCGACAGCCGCTGACGACTTCCACGTGAGTTCGAGTTTCACCCGTCGCTACTCTTCGCCCACGACCAATCGGCGTGAGAGATTGGCGACGCTACATGACTCAACGGTCGACGTGTCGTAAAACCAATAACCAACCAACCAACCGACTGCCACGTGACAGCCGCTGAGGACTACCACGTGACAGCCGCTGAGGACTACCACGTGACGGCCGCTGACGACTACCACGTGACAGCCACTGACGACTACCACGTGACGGCCACTGACGACTACCACGTGACGGCCACTGACGACTGCCACGTGACGGCCGTTGACGACTGCCACGTGAGACAGCCGCTGAGGACTACCACGTGACAGCCGCTGACGACTACCACGTGACAGCCGCTGACGACTACCACGTGACGGCCACTGACGACTACCACGTGACAGCCACTGACGACTACCACGTGACGGCCACTGACGACTGCCACGTGACGGCCGCTGACGACTGCCACGTGACGGCCGCTGACGACTGCCACGTGACGGCCGCTGACGACTACCACGTGACGGCCGCTGACGACTACCACGTGACGGCCGCTGACGACTACCACGTGACGGCCGCTGACGACTACCACGTGACGGCTGCTGACGACTGCCACGTGACGGCCGCTGACGACTACCACGTGACGGCCGCTGACGACTGCCACGTGACGGCCGCTGACGACTACCACGTGACGGCCGCTGACGACTACCACGTGACGGCCGCTGACGACTACCACGTGACGGCCACTGACGACTACCACGTGCCAGCCGCTGAGGACTACCACGTGACAGCCGCTGAGGACTACCACGTGACAGCCACTGACGACTGCCACGTGACTGCCGCTTACGACTGCCACGAGAAGCGCGAGACTACCACGTGACAGCCACTGACGACTGCCACGTGACGGCCGCTTACGACTGCCACGCGACAGCCGCTAGCCATTACCACGCGACTGCTGCTGGCAACTGACGAATGCCACTGGTGGTTTATGAAATGCGTTCGTCTGACTGCATTCAATAAGCTGAGCTCACTGCAAATTCAACGAGCGTGCTATGCCATTGTGTCCCGCAAATCGAAGGTAAACTGCTGTCGACAGCGGCGCCAACATTTGACACGTGTTTTGCATATGAGCAATAGAAGGCGCACTTAATGACATGAAGATGGATGTTTCCCCTCCAAATGTTACTCAGACGTTGGCAATGTGTTGCGAAAAGGCGACCCACATCGTATTGATCTCGGATGCCGGGCGTATCCGCGCCCGTCGTCCTGCTATATCGAGCGTGTCGGCTCGGTAACATGCCCAGACATTCCACCGATTGGTGAATAATGCATTTTTGGAAATGAAAGAGGCGCAAAGTGAAACATAGTGTGCATCTAACTAAAGCACTGAATCAAAATACGAATGCAAATTAATGCATGAATAATGCATTTGTATAATGCTTCGATGCCCAATGCAAGACTATTGCCCAATGCATAGTCGGCACGTCCTGAGGCTCAAGTGGACAACTCCCCCCGACGAGGTACCACCTTTCCGTGGTGGGGGGGATTGCGTGCCCCAATGACCCGGCGACCATCCTACCGGCGAGGGGTGAGACTAAGAGTGCCTCACTCGTCCTTCCATCCATACGCTCCCATTCCAATGCCCATCTCATCCCACCATCCATGTCCTCCTCCTGGCCCTGCAACACCGACTCTCCCTATCATGAGCAGGTAGGACAACTTCCCCGGTCTTGCCCTCCAGCTCAGTTTTATCGGGGTAGCCGCGCCCCCTCGGCCCGCCCCCCGGGGTTGACGGAGTCCTGGAGGTTGAGGTCCCCCGTCGCACGGTGCTAGTTGTGACGGGGGACCAACACACCTCTTTGGTCCCGATATCCCGGAGGGGCGGGCGGGTCCGTGGGGCCTCACGCGGGCCAAGTGGCTGGTCGCCTCGGGCCGGGGGCCTGGGGTTCTCCCCAGTGTCTGCCGGCCCGGCCGGCTGGGGTCAAGTGGTGGGCGGCGCTGGATCCCGGTCGGGGTGGTGAGTCTCTCTCTCCCGGCCGGGCGAAGGCGCCGCCTGCCCCGTATAACTCCTCGGGCGCCTGGCGTCCTCCCGTCCGCGGGGCCCAGGCGTCCCCCTGTTGGGCCCCTGTGTGGTGGGGCGCCCGAGGAGTAGAAACCAAGAAACTTATATGGCAACTTCCAACACAAAAAAACAACCCACCTGGCCCCTCCAGTAGGGGACAGACAACCCGACCTAGGACTTTGAACGTAGTGCATGGAGGGCCCGGCCTCCAAGCTGGTCTTCCTGCACCTCGTATTATGATCTTAAAATCACTCGAGGAAAATATGAAACTTTCAGTGCTTACCCCGTTCCAAAGGAAGGAAGCTTGTGACAAGCTGGGATCGGTTATAAGGTGCGAAAAGCTCAGAGACGGTTCGCTTGAAGTTGAATTTAAAACTGCTGAGGATGCAAGGAGGGCGATGGACGCAACAGAAATAACGTACACTAAACGACATGAAACCAGCAGGCGAACAGTCACCGTACGCATCGAGATTCTTCCACACAACACCAAAAATTACTCCAAAGGAGTTATTAACTGCTACGACTTGCGAGATGTTTCGGATGCCGACATTGTGGATGGCCTAACAGAGTGGGGAGTAGTAGAGGCCCGAAGAATTTCAATTAGAAAAGGGAAAGAATTACAGCCAACAAACAACATCATCCTAACTTTTCGCATGACAGATCTTCCGGAGTTTATTTTCGTCGGGTATGTCCGCGTGAAGGTCCGCGTATTTGTACCCAACCCGATGAGGTGTTTCCGGTGCTCCCGTTTTGGTCACACGTCGCAGCATTGTCGAAACCGAGAGACATGTGGACGATGTGGATCAGCAGAGCATATGCAAGATAAATGTGAAGCGGAGAGTCCCCACTGTTCCAACTGCGGCCCAGGCCAAAAACCCCATACCGTATATGATCGTTCTTGTCCAATTTTCTTGAGAGAGAAGGAAATAGTTGCAATAAAAAGTTTCAAAAAGATAACATTCCGTGAGGCGCGCGAGATCTATGAGGCAGCTCATCCGAGAACATCATATGCTGCAAAGGTGAAGCTGAACTCCAACATTACACAACAGTCTCCGATGCAATCACACACGCACATGAGTGCCTCTCATCTTATAGCTCAACTCAGTGCCATAATGCTTGCCTTTGGTATTGAGTGTACACCGATCAGAGAAAAAGCCTTGTCCTCTCCCCAAACGGTGGTGAGAGAGTCCTCAGCTGCAGACCCTGTAGCGACTCCTCAAGGAGAGTGGGTCCAGGTCCAGCGAGGGAAAAGACATGCCCATCCATCCACATCCAAACCCAACCCCTCTCCAGCCACTTCAATCCCTACCTCCAACACTCTCTTCCCTTCCTCCCCCTCGGCCGAACACTCCGTTCCCGTTAGGGAAGATCCCAGGAGCGCTTCGGGACCAGGACTCGAGACACCGACGTCTCAGGGTCGCGTCGAACCGACGACGAGGATGAGGAAGCCCTCCTCCCACATCCAATCCTTACCCACCACCATCGCCAACCCTAAACCTACCCAACCCATCCCTACACCCTCCCGAACTACCCCAACACCCCCCACCCCCACCTACCATCTCAGAAGAGAAGGGTGTGGCCTCCGGCCGGGTACCGGTAATTGCGCCGTCCACGACCCGACCGCGCCTAGGAATTGATGTCCGCCAAGGGGCTCCCGACATGGGGGCTTCAGGCCGGACATCCCGAGCTGGGTCGAGGGAGACGTCGCCAAATGTAGGAAGACAACAGGCCCTCGGGGCTTGCCCCCATCTTCCCCAACTTCACAAGCCAGCTCCCTCCACACCGCAGAGACTGGGAGGGTGATGGGCCCACCTCCCACACCTCCCCAGACAGGCGACCAGTCTCGCTGGTCGCCCGCAACAGGCCGGAAGCGCGTCTCGCCCTGGTCAGTCTCGCCAACCGGCGGGGTCAGTCCGAGAGCGCGAGCGCGCACAGCATCCGACTCGTGGGCCCCCGCTAGTTCTCCATGAACTGACCTGTTTTAACCTTTTAGCATAGCTCTCAATCCAAGCTGTTTTACAATGGAACTGCAGGGGTTATAGAAGCAGTGCCCATGACTTGCAGGCAGTGCTAAGCAGGGTCTGTCCGGTGGCGTTCTGTCTACAGGAGACTAAGCTGTCACCGGACACCTCAATCAAGGTGAAATGCTACACCCTCCACCGAAAAGAAGTAGCATCTGACACCGTTTCACATGGTGGAGTGCTACTAGGCATCCACCATAGTGTTCCCTCGCATCCACTACTTTTGAACACACGCCTTCAAGCTGTCGCTGCCAGGGTGCACTTTGGTCGGCAAATGATTTCATTATGCAGTATTTACCTGCCCCCTGGAACCCCATTTCCATCTGCCGAGCTGAAGCTTCTTTGCTCTCAGCTCCCCGAGCCGGTTCTAATTCTAGGCGACTTCAACTCACATCATACCGCTTGGGGATGTGAAGATGTCAACGGGCGTGGACGTCTTATGGAACAGTTTTTACACGATGAGTCGCTGTGTGTCTTGAACACAGGCACCAGAACCCATTTCAGTATGCCATCTGGACAAACCTCTGCGCTAGACCTCAGTATCTCTAGTCCTCAACTTGTGCAATATTTTAATTGGTCGGTGGACACTGACCCAATGGGAAGTGACCATTTTCCTGTATGGCTGGAATATCGTGACGGTCCTGTCCTTGGACAGAGGCCGCGGCGATGGAACCTTCGCAAGGCAAATTGGACTGAATATACAACACAAATAGAAACAGCTTGCTCCGCTGATGGGCAGGAGAAACCACAGAGTATAGAACAGTTCACATCACTGCTCCTAAGTTCTGCATCCGCATGCATACCTCGCACCTCCGGTGCTCCCCGGCGTACCCCGGTCCCGTGGTGGACGGAGGAATGCGGAGACGCCATCCGCGCAAGAAAAGGAGCGTATCGTAAATTTAGTAAAAATAGTAATACTGAAAACATGGTCGCCTTTCTGAGGGCCAGGGCCCTGGCACGTCGCACTATTCGGTCAGCCAAAAAGCTATCATGGCGAGAATATGTGGGCCAAATAAACAAACATACCCCGACTACACAAGTATGGTCCAGAATAAAACGCATTGCAGGCCAGCATTCATCCGTTCCCCTACCCGTGCTACGCATGGGTAGTGTGGACGTGACCAAACCTATCGATGTTGCAAACGAAATTGCGCGCGCCTTATCGGAACGTAGCCGTGGCAGTAATTGGGATCCGCAATTCTTGCGTCACAGGTCGCGTTGTGAAAAGCTCCCCACTGACTTTGCCACAAGTGACAGCATATCATATAACCAGCCATTTACAATGTCCGAGCTTACTTCCGCCATGGGGAAGCTCCGAAGTGTATGCGAAGGCCCAGACAACATCCACAACGAAATGATAAAGCATCTTCCTCCATGTGCGACCGAAGCACTTTTAAACATATTCAACCATCTCTGGAAACAAGGCAACTTCCCGGTAGCGTGGCGAGAGGCAGTAGTGATACCAGTGCTAAAACCGGGCAAGAGCGGACTGGAACCGCTCCACTATCGCCCAATAGCCCTCACTTCCTGTTTGTGCAAGCTGATGGAAAGACTGGTAACTACCAGACTAACGTGGTTTTTAGAAGTTCATAACTTTTTCTCAAACGCACAGTGCGGTTTTCGGAAGAACCGGAGTTCGATTGACCACATCTTAACCCTGGACACTGCAGTACGCGTAGCGTTTAAGCAGAAACGGCACGTCGGCGCTGTCTTTTTTGACATTGAAGCAGCTTATGACACGACTTGGCGCCAGGGTATTATTGCAAAGATACATAAAAGCGGTATTCGGGGATCCATGGGGTTATTCATACATAATTTTCTGGCCGACAGACATTTCCGTGTTCGCATTGGCCACCAGCTGTCCAGAAGATTCGTACAGGTCAACGGCGTGCCACAGGGAAGTGTTTTAGGTGTAGCACTGTTTGCGATAATGATAAATGATATTTGCGACGTACTTCCACCACAACTTGGTCGGTCTCTATTTGTAGACGACTTTGCCATCTGGTGTAGCACAGCTAGACTATCTGCAATGTCGAGACGTCTCCAATTGGCCGTTCAGAAACTTGAAAGATGGGGTGCACTGAATGGATTCAGATTTTCAACACAAAAGACAACCGCAATGCATTTCTGTCGCCGGCGTAACTGTGCAGGATTCGGCCTCAGTTTGTATGAAAACCAAATACCGATGCCACCTGCGGTGAAGTTTCTTGGCGTGACTTTTGATTCACGTCTCAGTTATACAGAACACTTTAAAACACTCCGTGACAAGTGTTTTAAATCGCTGAACCTATTAAAGTGTGTATCTCGCACTAGCTATGGAGCTGACAGATACTCACTGATCATGTTGTATCGCTCACTGATACGGTCTAAACTGGACTACGCTTGTTTTATTTACGATGGAGCACGCAGTTGCACCAAACGAGCACTGGACACAGTTCATCACACCGCTATCCGCATCGCGACCGGAGCATTTCGCACGTCACCCATCGTAAGCCTTCTGGCGGAGGCACATGAGCCGCCTCTATGTCTGCGCAGAGAAAGGTTGGGAATGCGGTACGCCTGCAAGCTCCGCCAGTTCCCTGCTCATCCGACTTACCCGCATGTCTTTTCGCGTCGACTACGGACCCTTTTTTCTGGGGAACGGAATCTGAATGTCGCCCCGTTCGGTGTGCGCGTTCGAAAGCTTCTGCAAAATAGTCGAGTTCAACTTCAGGGAATTCGCAGAGCCCAGGACATGGAAACACCCCCATGGCAGCTGATCGCACCGGAGGTGGATGTATCTCTCGCGAAAATCAGGAAAGCCGATGTCCCTCCAGCAGAATTTCGTGCACTTGCGCTGGAACATATTGAAACATTCCAGGATTGGGTGGCAACGTATACTGACGGCTCTCGAACAGAGGATGGTGTGGGCAGCGCTTTTGTCTGCGGATCTGTCGCCCGCTCATTTACTCTCCCGACGTACGCATCGGTGTACTCGTCGGAACTTGTAGCTATTACGAAAGCGCTATGTTTCATCGAGGTGTCGGATGGTGATCGTCACGTTATATTCACTGATTCTTTAAGTAGTCTGATGGCCCTGGACACGTTTTATCCATCAAACCCCCTTCTGCGTGATATATTGTGTCGTCTTACCGATATGCAGCGCCTAGGACGACGGGTGATTCTATGTTGGCTCCCTAGCCATGTGGGTATTTATGGGAACGAGTTGGCAGATGCTGCGGCAAGGCGAGCAGCACATGCCCTGTGCACTCGGTCATTACCACTCCCTGCCACGGACCATTACCGAGAAGTGTCTATTTTCATCCAAGACAAGTGGCAGGCAGTGTGGGATGCGGTGCCTTCGAACAAGCTGAGAGCCATCAAGCAATGTCTGTGTCCGTGGAGCTCGTCCTGCCGTAAATCTAGACAGGAAGAGGTGACACTTTGCCGCCTCCGCATAGGGCACACTTATGCCACACACAGGTATTTGTTATTCGGCGACGACAAACCGCAGTGCTCCAGATGTCAGGCACAACTGACAGTTCGCCATGTTCTCATCTCATGCCCTTGTTATGCTGACGAACGTAGACGCTACTTTGGGTCTGCCGAGGTGGCTTCCCTTAGAGATATTCTGTCGGACAACTCTTCCACTGTCCAATCGGGACGGTTGATGAATTTTTATCAGATGTGTCGTTCACAGCAATATATAACCCTCGCTGATATACACCGAATGTAAACTTTGCACCACGATAGGACCAGGTGGACGGGTAACCACGATGTGAAGCTTTATACTACTGCACTTCGTTAACTCCAATAGTTATGGGCGCAAAATGACCACAGCAGTCGACGCGCCCTAAAGCCCAAATAACTAACTAACTAACTCAAGTGGACAACTGGCGACGCCAATGATCTTCCGTTGTGACGATTTCACGTACATTAAGTGACTCAGAGTCCCATATGATAATATTGGATCAGAATTAGTTCAGGTGATATGGTTTCGTTTGGGTATGCTCAACTATTGCTATATCAGACAAAACATTAGTTGATGATCAAATAAGGGACGCGTGGCATGGTGTTCCGAAGTGCAAACCATTTAGCTTTTGATTGCAATTGTAACACTAGACCCACCATGCGAAAGAGATGGAATTGAAGCCCAAGATATATTTGTTTGTGCTAATGCTCGTTTCATTGACGAATCTAGTCCAATTCTACAGGAAATAAAACTTCACTCGAACGTGGATTGATTGGATAAAAAGGAAGCAAATAGAAACAACTAGTATAAAATCAAGTACGTGACATGACACTACATGACATGATATGACTTGACAATACAATACGACATGGCATCGTACAATAAAGTTCAGCATAAAACAAAGTAGTGCAATGCATATGTAACATGCCAGAAATTGATTGAACAAAGAACTCTAACCTCTGTTCGAATACATCAGGGTTCCAGGATTATTTTGTTCATCTATGGTGGCCCTCTCAGACAAATAAAACTTTGGAAAATGTAAGCTTTGTACGTAGTCCCAACAGTTGTGGAGATTGCCCATGTGTGTCCTTTTCACCTGTACCTGTCAATACCCTGTTGGAAAATTATATACGGCAGCAACGCCAGCCCGCCGTCTGCCTTCTGCCGACGCCGCGCACCAATTGGCTCGGAGAGCCCGCGAGCGTAATTCTTCATTTTCTGGACCGATAACGCATGGTGATCAGGTCTGTCTAATGGGGCAGGGATTTGTGTAATTGGCTTTGATTAACGATCGGTAATGGGCAGAACAGCGCTGATGAATTCGAAGCTGGTTCTTCGGGAAGAATATGCCCTCTGGCGACGGAACTTGACTGTTCGCGCAGCGGTACTCAGTATATATATGTATATATATGTACAATAAAAATATATATATATATATATATAAATATATATATATATATATATATATATATAATATATATATAAAAATATATATATATATATATATATATATAAAAATATATTTTTTATATATATATATATATTTTTTTATATATATATATATATATATATATATATATATATATATATATATATATATATATATATATATATATATATATATATATATATATATATATATATATTATATATATATATATATTAAATAACGTCTCATGGACTCGAAGCTTTGGACTAACTTGAATTTGTTGTTGCTCATTTGTCAAGAATTAGCAGTGGTAGTGGCTGTGGTGGTCTCTACTTTCGGCGTTGCTGAAGTGTCCGGCTGGCACCACCCTACGTTCAGCTATGCGTCGATGTCGTACACCCAAAACAGGAAGTTTTTTTAAAACAAATAATGCTGGAAGAATGACAATATTTGGTGGCCTCACATGACCGGCCATTATGTTTGTTTCCAAATAAGCACAAGTAAACAAAATTAGACTGCTTCGAACTTCGAACTCTTATCCCAGGCAATTATAAAGCTACCTTGGCGAACACCGAAGGAGGTTATGTCTGTGCTCGTAGATACGCTATGCTTACTTCACACGCACGACAAGTTGCGTGCTTTTAATTGCAGCCCTTCGATTTGTCGCATGTGCAGTATCACCAAGTGTCCCTGCCAGTACCTAGACAAACCAACGAAGTGGGAGGGCAGTTATTCCTCCTGAAAGTGCCAAGTTTACCTGTTGTTTTTCCAACCGCAATTTCTCCCATCAAATGCCGTCCTGTTCTTGTCGTTGGCTTGCTCCTCCCTTTCAAGGCAAATCTGGCTGAACCGTTGATCCTCGGTGAGGTCATTCGTGTCAATTACTTTACCCAACACCACCCGGCGGCGATCTTGCTGGAGGTTAAAAACGATACGCCAAATATATAACTGGCAGATTATAAAACTTTGTCCACGTTAGCCGTGACCAACGTGAAGTGACCCATGACGTCACAGATAATGCCGTAAATCTCGCAAAACCCCAAGAATTCCATGAAAATAAAGTTCATTTTGTCGCGTGATAATGATGATCAAGTTTGAAATGTGCACCAAACATTTATCTTCCATTTCATCTTCCAGCCTAAAGAATTGTTCATCTGAAGTCAAGGAATGAAATATAAAATAGAACGTAAAGCGAGGTCATGTCAGGTGGTATGAAGCCGACCATTTTTTTTGCGGTGCAGCTTTGGTGGTGCTAATACGTAAGCTGGTGTGATATATTTGTGTCATTTTTTGCGGTATCTGACTGCATTTCGTGAATAAGGACAGCCACATTCTCCTCTACTCCCCTTTCATAGAGCCTATCTTACATTTCTAAAACAATATTGCTAATATTTATAAAACGGGAATGTGCCGTTTTTCATCAGAAGTCTTTTCCAGGAGCAATCTTCACGGAGGACCAGCGTGGTAGTTCCGCAGAAATGGCGTTCAAGTACGCAGTACTACGGATCAACCAAGACAAGAACACCCTGCCCAACACTACCCTGAAGCATTACATCCAGTACTCGTCTCGTGACAACAGTTTTCACACTACCAAGCAGGGTGAGTAATAACGGCATGCTATAATGACGTCACGCCTGAACAATATTAAAAAAAATTGTGGGAACTGTTATCTGAAGATATCGTTTTATATCCCACGCACTTATTACGAACGGTAGCTGAGTATATCGTTTTATATCTTGCCCACTTATTACGAGCGTAAGCTGAGTGTGTCGTTTTATATCCCGCCCACGTTTTACGAGCGTAGCTGAGTGTATCATCTTATATCCTGCCCACTTATTACGAACGTTTCAAATTCATGTTTCTTCGCTCTCAGAACCACACCCGTCTTTTAATGCCTCACTTCTCCCAGTTTTCATTACAACCTTTCCCGTGAGGACTCAAAAAGTCCATAGGAAAAGTTTTGTGCATAGAAAGCTTACAATTGCTCCCGTACAGATAACCACGTCAGGTCGGCCAGAAGCAGTAGGCCATGTGATCACGTGACCAGCCTGTGACGGGGACAAGATAGTCCGCCGGCTCAGATGGCAGTTGAATGCAAGATGTCGCACTGAATGATTTTGTATGACATAAAATGATGGGGAACGCTGTTGCCAGACAAGACGATGACACACTGTCCCTTCTATGCTTTGTGAATAATTCGAAGCAGCACAATATATTTCTAGATACGTACAAGACCCGATACATTTCCGAAATTTGCTGCACAAATTTCGACTTGTGTGCACTTCTGCCGAATTATATGAATAAGGTGCATGCTTGCACGGGGTGCCAAGACAGAGCAGTTGTTCTCGGTCCACGTGTCTTCTGCAACACGGTTACGACGCCCGATCTGAAGACGCCTGAAGCTCGGGAAACCCATAGCCGGCTTCCTGTCCTCACAAATCCAGTGCACCAATGGCACTTTATATTAATTGTAGCTTACGCGGTCTTGATTTAAGGTCATAGAAGATCCTATTAGGACGCTTCACCACGAGGAAATATCAAATGAATTTATTAGCTACGTATATTACATAAATTATTTTAACTGTAAAGTATCTCACATTGAATTACACTTCGAACGCCTAGGATTCTATTGTTTTGTATGTAAACTCAGCGTAATGTGTGCTCTTATTTTCGAGAAAATGATGTTCAGATGTTGCAATGGCTCCTGAATACTTGCTTCGTCAACTCCTTGTACGAAATTGTAATAAGATATGGGTGTTCATTTGCACAGCTATTATAGGCTTCATTCTTGTGTAGTTGTGATGTTGCACTTACCACATGCTTTGTTTTTTTAGCTATAAGGTCGATCCACGGCCAGTTATCATCGCTGGCAGCTAAAGGGCGCCAAAGCCTCGCAACCACAGTCCCGAAGTATCTGGATGGTGTAATGTAGAGTTTTGGCATGGGGCCCGTGGGTGTTAACTGGAAGGAAAGGAATGCAAGGCACACTTGAGGGCTCGTGGTGAATCAGGTTCGGAACACTCTTGCTACCCTTTCAAGAAACTTCCTCAAGACCACCTTAGCACTCAGAAGATGACCAGAGTCCTATTCCATAGCAAGAAAAGAAAGATTATCTACTCCTAAAACGTGTACTAAAAACTGTTTGAACTTCAACCTGGCCATTTGCTACCCGTATTGACTATCAATATTTTCGAATTAATAAATTAAATTTAAATTAATTATTTATTTATTTATTTATTTATTTATTTATTAAATTTAATAAATTAATCGAATTAATAAATAATATAATTAATATTTTATATAATATGTTCCGGCTACCAATTTATTCGTTTTGGTGACAAACCTCGAGTCTTAGCATTTTTGATTATCCAATAATCTTCCCGGTTATGCCAAATTCCTGTTTTAGTTATCAAATACTCGCTTAGATTATCAAATACGATTCGACTCTGAAATACCTGTTTAGGTTGTGAAATAAGCGCTTCGGTTATGAAATACCCGTTCTGGACATCGCATAGTTGGGTCGCTCTGTCTTCACATAGTTGGAACTGTTTTATTCCGAGGTTCAGAGATCATAATTTGATGAATGTGTTAATGTAACTTTGACTATCAGTGACTAGCTGAAGTTGTAAACATCACAAGAAAAGGGAAATCCATATGTGAATGTAAGTGAGCACCCAGATTGCCGTGTTCTTTGACATCAATTTACTCTTGCTCATAGCAATAGTTCACAGTGTAGTAGTGATATACATCCATGGCATGTCAAAGTTCCTATGTAATATAATTCCCAATAGAACACATTCTTATAGTAAATTCCTGTAGAACAAAATGGCTGTGCAACTTCACCGGGGTTCTTTGGCACGTAACTTCGTTGGTGACGTCCTAAATGCCTGCCAAGATTATCCAAGGCTAACTTAAGGACGTTTCTAGGTGGGGTGTAAGTCGCGCGCGCTTTAGGGAATGGCTGCACCATTTCTATCCCATCACTCATTCTAATGCCTTCTGTGTCATTATGTTCGCACCAAACTGGAAGCGGATGCGAACAAAAACAAGGCTAATATGTTTGAAGACTGTTAGTGTTTTTGCGTCTGGAATCATCATATATCAGACCGTTTCTGGGATGTTTTCCATGCGATAATGGGAAGTTCCGGATTCAGAGGTCAAGGAGTGCAGCATGAAGAGGGAAGAGGAGCACTGCTGACTTTGGACCATTAGATAATTAACCATGAAATGGGTAACCAATTTATATGTAAAGGGTAGTACGTAGTCATATTCCATATTCCGTAGTTGCTTGCTTCCCAGCCAAAGACCCGAACCTAAACGGTCAAGCAAACACTAATGCTGTCTGCAATTTGTTAATTTTTCACCCTGGCACCTTCATGGCGATTAATACTGTGCATTCATTGTGATTATGTATTCGATGTCCGCATATTATCATGCCTGTATAATTGTGCACATTCCCGGTGTACATTGTCCCTTGTATCACCATGCCGACGGAAATTGCCCTCAGCTTGGTGTAAGGTGTTCGATGCGACGCCATCATCCTAAATCTTGTCGATGATTACCCCATCTGCGTCGACGTAGGGCGGCCAACAATTTCCCCTGTGGCTTATCTGACTTGGGCATAATGTCGCGGTATGCTCACCAGCGCGTCTCGTGGGGAGAAGGTCCGGGGACAATATTGCTCTGTCGGCAATCACGTCGACGCGCGGCCTGCGCGAGCCGCGCCAGGAGCGGCTCGTTGACAGTCGTACAAGACGATCAGTCACCCACGGCGCACGGGGGTGACGGGAAAGAAGGCGACTGCGCCCATCCTCCATCGTTGATGGCTAGGCACAGCTCAACCTCCTAAGGCTGTGTCCTCCTAACGGCAGATAGCGTCTTGTGGAAATACAAGATGCTCGTGGAGATGTAGGGACGAGTAGTCTAAGGGTAAGTTGCCCGTCTCGCAATCGAAAGATTGCGCTCTAGCTGCTCTAGCACCCTACGGATGAGCTACAGCCCCCCACACCGCACGCGATCTGGATTCAGAGACACAATAGGGATTTGGGATGGTTCATTCCTTCCCACCCAGCTCCATCAATCCCTCCCGCTGAACGATTTTTTGCCGAAGGTGCTTCTTCCGAATTCAGACGCCTAACGAAATTATAGATCCGTCAGCAATCTAGTCCCAGCCGTGGCTGCACCCCCACACGCACACCAAAGCCTGGCGACGCCTCTGACAACTTTATTCCGAAATGGACGAAATGTTCCGAAGCGTGACTAGATTAGGTTCACACCGAATTTTTCGGTCACTTTCTCGGTCTGGAGAAAGTGAATAATCATATTTATCGCTCTGTTTGCTGTCATGACAGCAGAATACATCCCATCTTGATATGCATGCGTAGTGTATGCGTTCGACCCACCCTTGGAGCTTCGGACGAGCGTCCTGGCTGCTCTCGAAGGCATCCTTGCAACTTCAGGGGCACCCTGGGTGGGAGCTCCTAGCTCTTCAACACCGGAGGGTGCTGATTACTTTGGGGGGGGGGGGGGTGGAGGAGCGTAATGGTGCTAGACCCTCTCATAGAGGCGGGAGTTCGTCCCGCTTTCCACCACTTGAATATGTCACTGATTTAGTAGATTTCGGAAGAGATCTTGTTAGATGTGCATAATATTGACATGTTGGCAATCGCGAATTCGGTATTTCGCCACATGAGGACATTTGTTGTGCAATAACAGCGGCTCGTTTCCATTTTCATTCACCACAATTCAGCAGGTAATGTATATGTCTGGCCACCATCCAGCTGAAGCCGAATTTGTAGCAGCTATGTATTGCAAGTGGGCGTTTTCTCGGTGTTTCCAGGAAATAGATCATTGGGAATCCGCTTCCAAGTGGCACCAGAAGCGTGACTGGTGGTAAACGGGTCGCAGCGTTCCGCTGCACCATACCGGAAACCAGTAAATATGGAGGCGCTCATCACGCTCTGGACTGTCGCAACAGTCATCATTGCGGCATGACTATAATGAATTCCCTGCTCATCGGATGATCCAAGGGAGTGCGTGTGGTGAAAGGTGGAGGGTGGGATGAGACCAGGTCAAAGTGATTGCGACCAGATCACAACTATATCTATCTAACGGAGGGTGGCAACCGCTCTCGGCCGGTGAGGGCTTCGCTACAGTTCATTAACGATTTGTTCCCGGCTCCAAACACAAAGCAATGCTCGTCGCTCAGAACGCTGGCCGCAAACCGGCAGATCGAACTGCGGCCATTAGAACTGAACAACGCGGTAGAATAGACCACAGCCTAATACGTCGGTGGATGCCGCATAGGCCAAAGCTGGCAGTGTTCTTGCCTGCGAATTCAATTCCATTAGAAGTAGCGCTGGTGTTTATGCAGTTGGACCGCTGTCGCATCAGTCACGACTTGCAAACGCTTCGTCGATGGTCTGAGAGCCGGTCGTTTTTCGTTCCTCTATTTCTCGCAGTGTTTTCGGTCGGCTGCGGCTCGGCGGTTCAGTAACAGAGATTGACATCGGTGCCTGTTTTCCATTTGTGCTGCGGGTGTGGTGACATTGGACATCGACTCTGGCCGATTCAGTGTGGTGTGAATTAAATTAAAGAACATTTCACTTCTGTGGATAAATTTATTTCTGAATTCATTCCGGACATTTACGATTTACGGTAGGGCATTCACCTGCAGCCATATATTATGCAGAGGTATTTGCGCCTATAATGATATTTCCCCGCTTGATCACAACCAGCCACATTCTCCTCTCCCTTCTATCATGGCTATCCAGTCAAGCTTGATAGTATTTGAACACGCAACTACTTTCTGAGGTACACCAGATTAACAATTTGAAGACCGATAGCTTGCTATATAATACGCACACACATACATGTACCCAAACGCTCGAACACCAACATATATATATATATATATATATATATATATATATATATATATATATATATATATATATATATATATTGATGGATATGCCAATATGTATGTTTATACGTATGTAATTCTGGACAAAATGACGCTTTAATCTTATTAAATCTTCATCAGAGTGGCTCACACCAGTCGATCGACGAACACCACAGCCAATCGTGTTATGGCCACCTCGACAGTGCGTTGCTAAGCTATGTCTCTCCAATATCAAAGCTTTTTAGGTTTCATCCTCCTTATTTCTTAAATTATATTTCTTTTAGTCGTTGATTCTTCTTCTTTGTTGTTTCCGCGATTAATAACACAAATTTGGCCTTTTGTCCTTGTAACTATGCAAATGTAGCGAACTCTTATTTTAGCTGCACCACCATCACTAGTAATCAGAGTGACAAACACTTCGCTCTCAACACATCCTAGATTATGAGGTTTTAAGTTTGTGTACTGCAAATAGGCCACAACCTAAGTCTTCGCTCGATCAACTCTACGTATAAATATAACTCCTAAGTATCCAACATAATGCAAAAGCGAGCTTTCACTGATGTAACCCCGTTTTGATATGCAGAACTCGGTTGTCGTGGTTATCATCTTTAGAGTAAATCACTTGATTATGTGTAAGTTTTTAGCGCTACAAAATTGTGCTATTGATTCTTTTACATCAACTTATATGACTTGAGACACTTGTTCTAGAGATCATCGATTGATTGCTATTTATGTTTTGATTAACGACTATTAGTGCTCTTTGGAGGGTCTCAAATGCTTGAAGGCGTTTGCCTTACCAACACTTTGCTTGTATTAGAATACGTCTCATGTTAAAGCTTGAGTTTGAAGAAATTCTTGCACTCCTCATACCGGAAATAACCGAAGCCGGCGAGAAGAGAATGTCCAACCTGTCCATGGTGGCCATGCATCCCAGTCCGTGCTCGACTAAGAAGCATAAAGAGCGACATACGTGAGCAGTAGGGCTTCCCGAGGAACGGTGTTTGTCGTTTGAAATGCAAATTAGTTGTAAAGATCCTGGCACCATTTGTCGGACAACCCAGCGAACGGCACCCTGCAGTGAACTCGGCAACGCGTTGTCCGCCCAGCTCGACAGCGGTGGGAACAACTTTCTGTGTCGCTGTGATGACGCGTAATTTAACATGCTAATAGCGTGGCTAAGTGTTCCAAAGCGAAGCGGGCTGGAGCGGCCGCGGCTCGCTGTTACGTCCAATTGCATTTGGCTGGCTGCGGCCGCAGGAGCGACTGCCCGCCATCAGCATGGCTGTGTATTTAATTATGTGGTGACATTGGCGGCTGTAGCCGCACGCAATCTGCACTGAATCGTCGCATTCTGGCTCGGGTTGGAGACTCGGGACGGGCGGAATGTACTCCGAGGTTCGGAGCTCCCTGCTCGAAGCAAATTTAATACTGGGCTTACAGTGCAACCTGTCATTTTTTTTCTCAAAAGGCATTGCGACTTATCTTGCCTCACGTACGTCACCGAATGAACAAGATGCCGGTGTTCCCGCAAACGCAGAATTGTTCTATGTTGCTTCTGTGAGTCTAGATAATGAAAGTAACCACGGACTGGCTCACTGTCGTGTTCGGCACCGATCCGGTACGTACGTACGCCGTGACGATGGCACGTTCTCTGCCCGCAGCCTGCGAGCTGGTGGACAAGGGCGTGTTCGCAATTTTCGGACCGTCCGACCCACAGCTGGCCGCGCACGTGCAGTCCATCTGCGACGCGCTCGACATTCCGCACGTGGAGACACGTCTGGACGTGGAGCGCCACGTGAAGGAGCTCAGCGTCAACCTGTACCCCCATCAGCCTGTCATGAACGCGGCACTGCGCGACGTCATGAACTTCCTCAACTGGACCCGAGTCGCCATCGTGTATGAGGAGGAGAACGGTGAGTTATAGAGAGAAGGAAACAACGAAGCAGGTTTTCTGCTACGCTCGGAGACTTTCGTTATTGCTATCCAAGTGCAGGGCGGTAGCTTTTTACAAACAACGGAGCTGGTGCGCAAGGAACAATCAAAGCCTATCCTCAGTGGCTTTACAGGTTTTTAACCACAAAGTAAGATGCTTAAGATTACAGCGCCGCCGAAGGGTCTTCTAAGAATCATCCTCGACATGGCATGTAACCACGATTTAGAAGTATCGTGATCTTCAATGTCAGTGTAGTGCTAGCGCACTCAGAAATTTGGTAAAGTCTTGAATTTTTTAGCTTAAGCTGATACATATTAGGCGAACATGAGCTCAGTTTGGTATTAAGAGTTATCCTTTAGGATTTACAATGCCTACACTGACAGCACCCCTCGACACCCTTCTCACAAAGTTATCGTTTTACGTTCGTCACGAGTCTCCGAGAACGCCACGAGTTCTCATTGAGAAGGCCACGAGTTCTCACGGTTCTCATTTGAGAACTTGTGGTGCTCGGACGAAGCCTTCCAGTGGTCTTCGAATCTGCCCGTAGTTCTCAAATGCTGTGAGTGTATGGCATTTCCTAGGTAGAGGAAGTGTCTGCGTTTCTTAGGTCGAGGGAGTGTTTGCGGTTCCTGGGCATAGTCAGTGTCTCATTTCATCAGAAGTTGCGCAGATGACTTCTTTTGGATGTGACTTATGGCTGGCTAGCTGGCTGGCTGTCGTAGCCTTTGACTAACTTATGCTGGAATCAGAAGACATATTTTGCATCGATCCCGATGTATGCAAGTTGGAATTATGCAGGTATTCAACCGCTATCTAAGCCCTAACTGTAGAATAGGAAATTGACCTTCGAAGCATTTCACGTTTTTGTACATACCACCTAACAATTTGAGTGCAATGCTGGTGCAGCTCAAAGCCATGTAAGGGTGGCCGCACCTCGTTTGACGAGGGAGAGGAAACTCATGTTAGACTCATTATTTACCATTGTCATGCAGCGCCAAAGTATGATGCTAAAATTCACAGATTTGTGGGGGGGGGGCAGGCACCCTCTGCCCCATTATCTGCCGTCCCTGGAGCTATAATAGGGTTTTCTCACAGGGCACGTTAACATAGCATATTAACAACGAGAATAGTGTGACTCAATATTACTGAAAAAGCTACGCACATCAATTGGTTCAGGGGCGGGGCAACGCATGCATTCACTAAGTGGCTTCCAAATATCCTATATAGGGATGGTTACATCGAGTCCTATATCGAACCTGGAATACATGAGGACAAGTCAGCATTGAGAATACTCTCCCCATGTGCTCACAAAATGAAAGCATCCAAAAATGCAATGATACCATGATTGCATCGAGAAAAAGCATCGCAATGCAACTAGTGGTATTGGCAAGGAGTGTTCGGCATCCGCAGTTTGCCTTCCACCTGCGGAGCATCTTGGAACACAAAATAATGATTTTGCAAGGAAAATGCGGTCGTGGTAGGATTCTCGCATATAATTTGGACGGCAATCTTGTTCTTGTCTCCTGATACTTTGGTAATGTTGAGATACCAAATTTATTTGATTGAGAGATGTATGGTGCAATGTTGAGATGCCAAACATCTGATGATATTTGCAGTGTCGGGACACGTGGTCCACGCTTCCCATTATCCGCCACACTGGTGCCGTCGTGAAGCGCCCCTCAAGGAGCTGGCTGGTGGCGGACACTCGTTGGGACGCTTCGGAGCATGCCTGATATGCGTTGTCACCTGGTTCTGGGATGATACATGTTCTTTCGTGTTTAATTAGATCGGCTATTTTGACGAATGATTTGCATTGCATTTCGTCCTCCCGAAATTCCGATTTATTTTGACAGTTCTGGAGTTGGCAATTTGGATGGAGTAGGAAGAGTTTCAGGTGTTTGGCAGTGAGGTCTACCGGGTACTTGCGTGTAAACGTGGCTGATGTGGCAGCCTGACGATATGGCTCCAGATCAGTGGCGCAGTCAGGATTTTCCTAAGGGGGTCACGATGGAAAAAAATGTGACGGAACAGGGAAGGCTTCCGGAATTTTTTTTTTCGCATGGTCAAGATCTCAGAATTACTCGTTTGATCTAGTGTATTTTTGGTTGCTAAGGGGAGAGCGGGCTCCCCTGACTGCGCCCCTGCTCTAGATCAAGCCAAATTATTCTTAATGGGAGACGAGCCGCGTCAAAATGAAAACAAGAAAGAATAAAGCATAAATGAACGTAGGGTAATAGGGGATGTAGGGTAGGGTAAACGCAAATGTGTATGTGTCTCTTAGATCATAGAAAACAGCTATGCTATCGACATTGTAATCTAATGAATTAATGTGCACACGTATGTGCAGCTTTTACCGGTGCATCCATTCATTTCCGCTGCGTCTTCTTCTCGCATCACACTTTGTTTAAGCAGGAAGGATTTCGCTACAACTGTGGCAACAATGCCGTGCTCAGTGTATGTCGGTAAACATAGCGTGGTATCGAGCAGCCCAGACAGACGTCTGGTCATTGAGCGAGTGATCCGGGTACTGTGTAGGTCCTGGATGCTACAACTTGGATACTGACAACGCAGCGTGGCTTCTTATCCCGTGCCACATCATCATGTCGATCTGAAAGCTGCTCCTCCGTGACCGTGACAACACAAACTCCGTCAGTGGCAAGTCTCTGCCTCGAGGGACACGGCAATTCTGCCCGCAAAAGACCATCGTCCCCCACCCCCACCCCCACCCTCCGCCGATGCCGTGGCAAGCTGCTGCACAAAACCCTTCACAGCCGACTCTGATGAAACAAAGCATCCGTCAGTATCACGCGAGACAAAGAGAATCGCCTGTATGGAGACCGTCCAATCTTCACCCACTTACCAGAAACAAAGATTAATGTACTTATGTTGCGAGCATCATAAAAAACTAGTTTCTTCATGGCAATATACTAAATAATCCAAGGAGCTGGTTATATGCACCCAAACTAGCCATGCGAATAAGCAAAGCACACTTATGTTGTTGTTCACCAGCTATCAGATCACAAATTACAGTTCACGAATCGGTTGCTAGCTTTTAATGCAACATTATGTGCAAAACAATCTTTTGCAACAAAAGCATGGGCGGATACAGGGGCACTGGGACATGTGCCCAACACATGGAATGTGGCGCCCCACCGGCCAGGAAAAGGCAGCCCTCCGGGAAGGCTCGAATGCACCCCGCCCTCTCCGCTTAACCAATTTTAAGCCAGAGGCTTCCCTCGGAGGGGAATAGGCGCCCCTTGCTGAAAGAAAAGGCGCCCTCCTGAGCGGAAAAGGCGTCCCTTCAGTGTGATCGAGTGCACTTCCTTCCCTCCCCGTCTGCTCAACGGATTTTTAGCCGAAGGCGTCTCCGAGTACTTTCCCAGTGGCGCACCTCCGAAGAAATGGTGCCCCCAGATAAGTTCCCTCATGCTAATTCCTGAATCCGCACCTGAACAAAACTGGCATAACACGTTGCCTATTACGTTGCCATACCTGGTTTCGCGGAACATATGGAGGTATAATGTGTGTGTGCTTGTAGAAATGTAAGCACAAAATGAGTGACTGGAAAGTTACATGCATTCAATATCAGTAATAAGAACGATCCTTCAAGGAGACTCTCTAACCTAATGGTGGACGTAATACAAACCTTGCTTGGAATTTGCGAATATTTGGCATAATAATAGTATAAAATTGTAAATAGGGCGCAGACATAGAACGATGGCGATAATCGGTGCGTGAGCCACCAATTCGTCTACAAATGCCAGTATGTTTGGCGCTCCCAGGTGGCCTGCCACTCGTTACTGTCCTTGGTCAGTGTGGTGTAACCACATCGCTCTCCATCAGCCAATCATGGTGTCCGTGTCCCGCCTGCTGTTGCTGAATCTATCATTCTGCTGTGATGGAAGACACAGGACACGTACCGTTGCGTGGTGCAAGGTGCAAGCCATTGCTGTTGTGCATAGAAGACAGGAATATGCCGTTATGTTGTGAAAGGTGCAAGGCGTTGCTGTTGTGCATAGCGGACAGAATACGTACCGTTACGTGGTGCAAGGTGCAAGGTGCAAGGTGTATAGACGACGAGGGCTGTTGCATCCTGACATCAGATAGACATGCATGACGTGGTATAATGGTGGTAAATACCAGCGACTGCTTGCCACGCCGGACTGCCAGATCTGACATGGCCAGACTGCCAGACCTGACATGGCCAGACTGCCAGACCTAACACGGCCAGACTGCCAGACCTGACACGGCCAGACTGCCGGACCTGACACGGCCAGACTGCCAGACCTGACACGGCTAGACTGCCACACCTGACACGGCCAGACTGCCGGACCTGACACGGCCAGACTGCCAGACCTGACACAGCTAGACTGCCGGACCTGACACGGCCAGACTGCCGGACCTGACAGCCGGACCTGACACGGCCAGACTGCCAGATCTGACACGGCCAGACTGCCAGACCTGACACGGCCAGACTGCCAGACCTGACACGGCCAGACTGCCAGACCTGACACGGCCAGACTGCCAGACCTGACACGGTCAGACTGCCAGACCTGACACGGCCAGACATTTGACATTTGGCAGTTGCCATTTATATTCAGGGACATCCTTCAACGATAAAGTGTATGCACCGAGGAAAATAGCCGCGGGTCGTGACGTTTTCCTACCAGTTGCTTTGTAATAACATAATGGAGTAATATTGAATCCATTTTTTACATGCTTTATTCATGTTAAGAATATGCCTGACGTGAAAACATCGCTAAAATGAAGCCTGACTTGGGCTGATGGAGTTTGCATGGATTCGTTGGTTATGGTTGGTTATTGGTTTTACGACACGTCGACCGTTGAGTCATATAGCGTCACCGATCTCTCACGCCGATTGGTCGCGGGCGAAGAGTAACAAAAGAAACCCCACCCCCCCCCCTTTTTTTTTTTAAGGGGAACCTTTTCCCCCCGACCCCTCGTCCCCACTTTGCATGGATTCGTGAAATCTACGCTCAATTTCTAATCATGTCGTCACTATGCACATATTATTCCACCTGTTTAGAGCATCTGACATGCCATATCGATAACCTCACATAAACGGATGAAGATCAGTGGATACGAGCAAGGGCGTAGTGGAGCTAAAGCTGTCTTGCGTATAGAACAGCTCACGTTGAACGACCTGACCGAACCCCGCCGTTCTATTGCTCTCTCATCTAGCGCTTAAACGACCCTACCGCAGCACTAGTCGATGTTTAATTATTGCTTTGGTGTAGCGTTCCATATACTGCTTTCATCACCGCCATGTTAGCCCAATATTGTAATCTTGCTTTTTAATCATTTCCATAGCACAATTGCATGTGAAGTACCTTTTTTGTGCAAAGAAAGGTTTCAATCTCCAATTCTAATGAAGTGATTGCGAGTTCTGCTTTTAATAACCGAGATTAAAACTGAAGTTTCGTCCAAGCAAATTAATTTTCTATGCATAGGATTAGTGGTTACTAGTTGGCAGGAACAACAAAATAATGTAGCACGCGACCATATGTATCAGTGCTTGTGGACTTTGGCATAAAAATAATAGTATATATTTATGAGTAGGGCACAGACAGAGAACGATGGCCATAATCGGTGCGCGAGCCACCAATTCGTCTACAAATGCCGGTATGCTTGGTGCTCCCGAATATCCTGTCACTTGTTATCGTCCTTGGTCAACAGTATACCTCGCCAGCGTGATGTAGCCACACTGATCTCCATCAGTCAATCGCAGTGTCCGTGTCGCGCCCGCTGCTGTTTGACGATGCACACGACACGTATAACCAGTGTTCAAGGAAGAGCTACAGCGAACATGTAGCTCATGCTACATGTCAGTGGCAGGTGACATTATTGGTGCTGAACGAGCGGTCAGTGCTTTGTTCCATCAGAGTCGGTTGTGAAGAGTTTCTATGGGAGTTGTATGGCCAACGCAACCGATGCGCTCCTAAACCCAAATCACCAAGCAAGTGGAGAGTTTCCAAATTCACTAGCTTCCTTGATTGTTTGGATCATTTAGTATATTTCCATACCGGAATTAGGTTTTGTGATGTTCGGAACATAAGCACACTACTTTTTGTTCTTAGTAAGCATGTGGAGCTTGGACGGTCTCCGTACGGGCGATTCAGAGGCTGTGGATACGTTAAGTGACATAAACTGATACAACGAATTCAGGATTCTCGCGAATATCCTTACACCAAATTGCAAAACAAGCTAACGTGGCTAAAGTTTTTTCCAATCCAGATGAATTCGATCAATCCTAAAGTCGAACGACATTTAAAATATGTGCATGGGAAGTACTTTTGAAGCTTAAAACTCTCGAAACCGATCGCAAAGTGCTTACAATTATTTCCATGATGCACACAAATGTCCCAAGATTGATGTTTCACAGATGACTCCAGACACCTTGTAAACGTAGGAAAATGAGCTTCGAAATATTACAGCGTGCGGTTATGACCGTCTGACGTCTCGTGGCATATGGGGCTTCTCGTGGCTTAAAGCTTCATCGCAAACGGCACAGCGTAAGGATATAGGGATTTTGAGGTAAAAGTTCGAGCTGTGTTCAGCAGCACCATGAGGCCTCTAACGAGAATTTCTCTGTAGCGTTGGATATTTATATATAAGCACTTTTTTCGTGATGGTGAGATAATGAAGCGACATGCATGTCTCACTCTCAGCAGTGAACAGACATTCTAATATTGGTACGCGAAATGCTTCTTGTCTCGTTGCCATAGTAGCTGAATGAAAGCGATGCTATCTGGCGTAGTTGTTAGAGGCTTTCCAGCGATAGTGTGTGCACGCTTCCTGAAAATAAGGGAAACAAGACTTGGAACCAGCACTTGAAACAATGGAAAAAGCAGGGGAAATGAAGGAAAACAATTTGCATATCTTAAGCTGTTGATCACATATATCCAACTTCACACAGAATCACGGAGAGGATATCAATCAATAAAGAAGAAGCTAAGGAATCGAAGTATACACATACAAGTATATTCGAAACTCACTGAAGCTTTGTAAAATATAATAAATTGTCCTCGGCCATGTAAATGATTCAAAGTTCGACAACGTCGTCTTCAGCTGCCATGCTACTCAGGGTTAGAGCTGTTTAAGACGGGCACAAATTATATTCCGCAACTGACGTTTTGAAACCTTTGCCAGTTCTTGCCCGTATTTGCATGTTTTAGCTTTACCAGTAATGTTTCTCTTTTTTTTTTTTTTTTAAAAATTTTTTTTTTATTTTTTTTTCAAAAATTCCCCGTATAGTTCTTGCCATATTGACCATTGATCAGGGGGTCGTTCGACGTCCGATGATGGGCCGATCGCCTGTGGAAATCCAGAGGCGTCACCATGTATTCTCAATTGGTTGTGCAATAACACAGGGTGTAGCGCCAGCCAAGAGTGATGACTGCTTCATAACATGGCAGATCTTGACTGCTGCTAATATGTAGATACATATTACAGATACAAATAAATACATGGAAGTGTTCACTTCCGTCTTCGTTCAGTACCCTGCGACTGCCATCCATCTTGCATCACACATTATCGCGCATCACACAAGCACACAAGCAGCAACGACAGGGCCGCAGTCGGCCCGTGGCAAGATCCGTCCACAGACTACGGCCGCCTCTCCGGCCGGCCTCGGCGCCAGCGCGGCAGTGATCGCCACAGGCGCAGTCAACCAAATGGTGCTCACGCATTCCCACCACAGCGCCCATCCAGGGACAGATGCAACACCACCAGGCCACCGCCCCACCTATATATGCGTATATATATATATATATATATATATATATATATATATATATATATATATATATATATAATAATGTATATATATATATATATCTATATATATATATATATATATATATATATATATATATATATATATATATATATATATATATATATATATATATAAATGTATATATATATATATATATATATAAATGTATGTGTGTATGTGTGTATGTATATGTGTGTGTGTGTGTGTGTGTGTATGTGTGTGTGTGTGTGTGTGTGTGTGTGTGTGTGTGTGTGTGTGTGTGTGTGTGTGTGTCTGTGTGTCTGTGTGTCTGTGTGTCTGTGTGTCTGTGTGTCTGTGTGTCTGTGTGTCTGTGTGTCTGTGTGTCTGTGTGTCTGTGTGTCTGTGTGTCTGTGTGTCTGTGTGTCTGTGTGTATCATGTATAGTGGTGATATTTGAATACTAGCCATGTGAAAAGTGCAGCAGCCATGGAACGAACGCCAGGTAGGTAGTCGGTAGCCGTGACCCCGGCTCAGCCACCGGTGCCGATCTCATCTGTTTTGTGACGGGTGTGGCAGTGGTCCAGCTCCGCAGGCCGACTTCCGGCCCGGTTTGGCGAGCGGTGACGAGAACCCAGTACACCAATGTTCTCTCTCAGCCCAATCAGACGACAGATAGCCGGACCCCATTCTGGCGAGCGTTTGCCAGAGCCCGGCACACCAGCGTTCTCTGTCAGCCCAATCAGACGACAGATAGCCGACCCTACTCTGCTGACCAAGTGTCTGAACACACTCGTGCTCCCTGGCGACTTCAAGGGCACCGGCTCACTCGGAAACGCATGGACTGGGACGTGCTCTCCAGTCGGCTCTTCCATGTGACGTATATATCGCGGACGGTGTGGAGTAACCAGTGTGACGTATATACATTGTGGATATATTAAAAGCTAACTTGATCTTCAGGATCCAGGAACGACTCAATGTTGGAAAAAATGTAAATATATATTGTGACGTTTCGGCCATAGGTCATTGTCAAACAATGCACTCGTTGCGATTGGCGAACAGGTCGAAAATTCAAATTGCTGCAGGCACGAAAACTTGACAAAATCCATTCACCACCTCCACCGCGAGAAAAAAAGCGAAGCAAAAAAAGAACACACGCACTTACAAACGCCAAAAAGAAGAAAAAACCTAACGTATACATGCATATACATGGACGGCAGGTGAAAGCCGTCGCGACACGAACGCGTCTACCTGGCGGCAGAGTGTACACAGTTGTGACATCAAGGTTATACCGTTAACACACATAAATATGCAATTCATTGGCCTTTCTCTAAGGGCAGTTCTCTAAGACCCTGCGTACGCGATAATTTTTCAGCCACACGCAAAACATCGGTAAAACTGATAACCTACGATGCCATGACGATTGATGGGAATTCATACTTGGTTTCAGCTCACGAATAAACAGTGATTCTAAGATTTTTAAGTCCGCGCCGTCTTTCGCTATGCCTAGGATATCTATATTGAAATTTTAATTGGTTTCCGGATGGTTCATGTTCAAGTGATGCTTGGCCATGTGCTCGCCTAGGGAGTGAAAGGACGCCGGAGACGTGCATCTCCCAAATGCTTATTAAATATTTCCCTTACTGGGCGAATCGTTTCCCCAACATAGAGAGCGGACGGACAAGTGATGCACGTCACCTTATAAACTGCATTTTTTACTCGACATCTTCCTTTCAGGCCATTGCCACATGTGTGACATTTTTTGTTACCTGAATGGTCAGTGGGGATGCTGAGGGCTGATCTTACCAGATTATATTTTAGTGACGGTCCGCTGTACCACGCGATTCTAATTTTGTCTAGTTTTGATGAGCGTAAAATTTGGTTTACCATCCAGCAAAGTTTGTCGATGACGAAAGGTAATCGGATGTAGGTGTAGTTCGATTCCTTTTTGTTTCTGGCACGGTGGTGTTGGACATGGCTCATTTTCCCCTGACGCCTGAACTGGGCCATTCCCCGGTCAATGGCCATTGACCAGCGACACCTTCCTAGGCAGGTACCCATTGGCCAGGAAGAGGTCGCGCATTTTCTGCAGACTCCGTCTACACGCGGCTTCGTCTGAGGAAATGCGGGTAGCTCTCCTTATTTGTGCATGGAGCACTGAGGTTTTCGTGGTAATGGGATGTGCTGAGTTGTAGTGGAGGATGACAGGCGCCGCCATAGGCTTTATATACAGCCCAGTGGTGCATGACCCATCCGCGCCGACTGTGAACAGGGTGTTCAAATGGAATGGAATTTGAAGCGAGCGTGTGCTCTATGGTAAACGAGATGTTCGGATGAGTGGCATTGATGCTAGCGTAAAATTCGAGAATGGTCTTCATTCCATGGGTCCAAATTCCAAAGATGTCGTCAATGTACCTCAGATAAATTCCTGCTTCCAGCATGATGCCATTTAGGAATTTGGACTCAAGGGCATGCATAAAGGCTATAGCGAATGGTGGGGCACACCTGTTCCCCATCGCTACGCCCTTAACCTGCTTGAAAAGTGCATCCCCAAAGCGTATTATATTGTTATGGAAAATATGGTGCAATACTTTGGCACAGTCTTCTAACGTAAGCCCAAAGGTGTTGACACTATTCGAATTTTCAGTGATTATTTCCATGACCGCAGCTATACCTTCCTTTATCGGTATACTACCATAAAGGTTCCTCACGTCCATTGTGAAAGCGATAGCTCCTGCCGGGAGAGAGCGAGGACATTTTTGTTTCACTTTGTTCAAGTAGGACTCCGTGTTAGGAAGGTGTGCTGGAATCAATGCCAATACTTGGGTCAGGATCTGACATGTGAACCAGGATGGTTTCTCTAACGGGTCACCACACGCTGACACGATAGGACGTAGTGGGGTGTCAGGCTTATTATTTTTTGGAAGGCCATAGAGCTCTGCTGTACGACTGAAATGACGAACGAGTGCACAAGTCAGATTTTGGGGAAGCTTCGGTCCAAGAGTGTGCTTGATGAGATCACCGGTAGTCTTCTCGAGGATTTTGGTTGGGTTCGGCCGGGAGGGTATCGGTATGTATTCATCCGTGATAGTTTTCGTTTTCATAAGGTATTCTGATTTGTCCATTATCACCAAGCCCTTACATTTATCGTAGGGTTTGATTATAATGTCACTGTTATTTTTGAGCTCCCGAATCCCCTGCTTTTGTGCCAGAGTAATGTTACTGGTCGTCGTTGGCTGTCTTTTAAACGCCATGAGGATCTTACATTTCAGGTCTCTAAGAACCTCTTCTAAATCCCGCGGTGCCCTAGGTGGCTGGTACACAGGCGCGTCAGAGAAGTGGTGGCGGATGTTGAAGCCCGCCCGTCCTGTGGGTGCTTGGCCATGCGGAGATTGGCTGAGCTTGTGCTCCCGCTGCCATCTCCACCGAAGTCCATATAACGCCCGCTCTAGTCCCAACTCAACTGTTCTGATGCACCTGTGATCAATTGCTCTAACTATGGCAAAGCCAGGCTCTCGATCCAAGATGTCAAGCGCATCATGCCGGACAGCTGCTTTCGACATGTTGCATGTTGTCCGAACCTTAATTCGGGGCTCGCTGTGGGGAGTGCGTGTGCCATACACAAAATTGTCCACTGGACTTCTTCCACCCCTAGGCGAGGGCTGGTGGCGCACCCTTTCTGCTGCTGTGGCCAGCTGAGGTCCCGAATGTATCCCGAAACAGTCATCCCGCAACTGAACGGTGCGACTATCATTTCATGCGCTTTGTTTATAATACTCGCTCCCGTCCTCGGCTATATAGCTTATATATATCCATAGTAAATAGCTTTTAATATATCCACAATGATTGACCAGGAAATACGGGCATTTCTGAACTATGTACGTGACGTATATACCACAGACTGTGAGCAGTAACCTGTGTGACGTATATACCACAGACTGTGTGGAGTAACCCGTGTGACGTATGCAAATATGCCGCAGACTGCGTGGATTAACCCGTGTTACGTATATACCACAGACTGTGTGGAATAACCAGTGTGAAGTATATACCACAGACTGTGTGGAGTACCCGTGTGACGTATGCACCTATTCCGCAGACTGCGTGAATTAACCCGTGTTACGTATATACCACAGACTGTATGGAGTAATCCGTGTGACGTATATACCACAGAATGTGTGGAGTAACCCGTGTGACCTACACACCACAGACTGTGTGGTATATACGTCACACACTCGTGTGAGCCTTGCGGAGCGCCGAATGCTGGTACAACAACTACGATATTTAAAGAGGCGTTAAAAAGGACGAGTTACCAATATGTCGCCCTCCTGAACATAATACAATGATACGGCATTCCGAAATGCATTTCATAACCAGATGAATATTGTCCATGCGAACCAGTCCCCGAGCTGAAATGTATAAAGTTATTCCATCTTTCTTTTTTTTTATTTTATTCATCTTATATAAAATTATCTTCTTTTACCGATTGCCTTCTTTCAAAAGTTTTAGCAGTGTGTGAAATGTCATCTTTTAGCTTCCATGCCATCTACCGATATAACATTCATGGATCTGGCTATGTGTAGAAGATCCAACTTATTGGAATTTTTGCATATGTATTGCGGAGGATGTAGAACTAACCAATATGCATTGTACAATTTGAACTTTACAAAGTATACTATATTCTGCAGAAATATTCATTATGAGCACGATTGTTCGTAATATTTAACCGGTCGGTCCACTCATATATATATTTGAATGCCACATCATTTGTATCGAATAACGTCGTTTCAGTTAACCATATTATAGGAGAAAAGCGCGAAGTACCCCACCCCCTCCGGCTGTGGTTTTCCGTCCGTAGCTCCCAAAAACTGGTGGCGACTATCCTGAAACTTGGTGACTTCCATCAACCTACATTTTTACATTCGGCGTCAGTTTTTACCTCTCTACTTTTGTCAGGGGCAACTCCAGGAGTTAGTTTTGTGCGGTATGTTCGGAAACCTTTTCTCACATTTGTTACGTAACATACTTAATTTTGTCCTGTATTTTCGGTTCTTGTTTTTGCGACGCGTCTACTGTCACTCTCAAAATCAATCCCCCCGCCCCAGCTACAAATTATTTTGCGGAGAAGTAAAGTAAAACTAAAACCATTTAGATATCCGGGAGATGTCCCCCACCCAGCCCGCCTTCAGCACCTGAAACATCACACATACTATAACGTAAAACTCCCCTAACGTAAATGTATACTAGCCTGAGCTTTGCCTGCAAAACACCTCGCTTTACAGGCGGCGCAAATAACCTTTGTGTTCCGACACGCCTTTAAAAACAAGTCCCCCCGCGTCTCTTGCTTGAGTCACATAGCACCATCTCCAAATGGGAGATCCTCTCATCGGCATGGTAGATTCTCCCATGCCGATTGTTCGCGGGCGAAGAGTAGCGACGGGAGACGGTTGCCTTAACTCCAGACTACTCGTCCCTACCGTTTGTATTTTCGAAAGCATTTGACCGCTCCTTACAAAGCCATGCAGTCAGTGCTTAAAGGCTCGTGATTTGAGGGCTCACAGTTCCCTAACTTATCATTGGCGTGTCCAGGGTGGGTATGAAATGGGGTGGAAGGTCAACTGCCGAAGCTCTTGTAATTGGTGACTTTAAGAAACAAACGAGTCACATAAGCAATTGTGAATATTTTAAGAAACTTTAGAGAGTTCCAAAAGCATACAGTAGACTCAAATAAATAACATTCAAGAACTGCTCCATAATTTATTTTTGGCAGGCATGCTTCGCAACTGCTCCTATTTCTGATAACTTTTCTGTTTTCATCACCTTGAATTTAATTTTCCTTCCTTGAATTTATTTGATATATTCTACGACATAAGAGCAACTATTATAAGGCTATTTTCCGAGTATTAGCCATTTCAGAACATTAAGCTTATCAGGGGCGTACACAGAGCGGATGAGATGGGGAGTTGGCTTTGCATGCACCAACTCGCATTAGTTATTGAAATCAAGATTATTTGCTCTCACATGAGTATAAGAGTATGTTCGGAAGACGTTCTGGAAGTTCCGAAATACAATTTCGGTTAGAGGCGTCAGGGGAGGCTTCCGGGAGGTATGTTGTAATCAACCTGGTCCATTAACGCGTCATTTCATCGTTTACGAGGACAAAAATCGCTAGAAGGCATTTATGTGAGTTCTTGCGTTTTTGAAATTAAGTTGTTCATCAATGGCGGTGTCAGGTCCAGCTAAACGTGGTAAGGTATATCTTCAAAACTTGGTATCCAAGTGAGGTATCCACTTAGGTACCTAATTGTCGCCTGATGGTATGAGCGGATTGTTTTACATATTCGAGAAGTTCTTGATGCGCATCTTATTGAGGCTGGCACTAGATTAATAATTTTGAGGAACGGTGTGCCTCGTTTCTTTGTTTTTAGAGCTCGGCTTTGTTAGTCTTCGCTTACATCGAACTGTTAAATTAGCCACCCCATCATGATGTCGCTGACTCCACGTAGGAATATTCTTGTTTTATGAAGTAAGGGTTCTTACCGAAAAATCCTAAATCAGGCGAGTACGTATTCTTCATGGGGCATGCGATAATCTGTATAATTGGTCATGATTATGCATATAAAGTTGCTTCCCATTTTCGATTCACTCATTACGCCATTGTGAAACTATGCTATTTTGAGTCACTTGCCTCTCAGGTTACTATTTCTTGCTTTGTACATCGCGAAGTTTAAAATTGAAGGCATGGTAAGTAAATAAAACATCCTAAGGCAATTTCCCAGTTGTGGGAAACCTAGACTCGACTATGAATTTTAAACATCGCTGTCTTCTCACTTGAGCTGACAGATCATTTCATTGGCTGTAGACCGACGTCATATATAACAAGATCGATGCGAAATATAGGAGCAGTCTGGTTTGAAAGACTTCCCGATTTCCCCCTCTTGCACTCATGAATCCACCTCTGTCAAACTTTCAGAATTTCTTGTAACGAAAACGTAGATAGCGTCACAATAAATCGAGTGGTGCTTTATGTGAGAAAGTCTGCCCGTTTGTTTCGGGGTATTATAACGGGGAAAAATATGACCCTCCGGCTACTTCTCGGTCCAGGAGAGTCATCCCGTATTAGGGTCAAAAACCACAAGTTTGGAGGTCACTCTCTCGTCAACATGCTTCACCTCGGGCCAGATACTTCTAGGGAAGATTGCGTCAAGGGCTGTGGCATTTGGCGTCGTCACCGTTGCGGATAATCCCCACCAATCTTTCACCACATCATATGCGCCTCTTCTTCTCGATAGGTGCTCGCCTTACATGGTATGTCACCAGCGCCATCCAGTGGAAGATTGTCGCCTCGCTGTCGGTGGTGGGCAGTCAGCGAAGCACCCATGTCCGGAACGTAGCGCCATAATCGGAAAGAGATTCATCTAAATTAGCATGCTTGGCGAAGCTTCAGGTTGCCAGAATGCATTAGGGATCATGCGACCCATCCTAGAATAGAGCAGCAGCACCTTTGCCACTATTTCGCCAACACTGAGCGGAAAATTAGAAACCATTCAAAACAGCTGCATCAGAGCAGCCACAGGTACCCTCAGCACCACACCGATAGCCAGTCTTCTAGTAGATTCAGACATACCTTCTATCCGCTTCACGACACAATAGCTGTGTCGCTACCACGTTAAAATCAAATCCATTGAAAAGCACCCCGCACAGCGATGCTTTCAGCCCGACAGATAAGACAGAGTCAGTTTGGGCGCAAGCTCCCACTGTTCAGTGTTCAAATTGCCACGACTCTTTCAGATCTTAACTTCACTGCCAACCACTGCAGCTCGATCGCCCACTAGGCCATTCTGGACCCGCAGTCAATCAAAGGTCGAATACTTGTTCTCGGAAAAGAAATGAGATATCACATCGGCGGAAATTCCTGACACTTTAAACAAATTCGCCGATCTCAACAATCACAAAACACTCGTGTTCACAGATGAGTCAAAACACCAGGTGAAAGTAGGCATCGGCATTACGGCCTGAGGCTTTCCAAACGTCCACCGGATAATTTTTCCATTTACACCGTTGAAGTACTGGCTATTTTGGCCGCTCATTGCCCATTCTGAAGCAGCGCAAAACGAGAAACATAGTCATTTGTTCAGTTTCCAAACATGTTCTTCAGTCAATTATCAACACACACGACTGCCTACATCCAGTCATTGATCGAATCCAACAAGCAGTGACCGCAACGCAAACATCTTTTCCTTCCTCCGGATTCCACGAAACGTCAACATTCCAGATAACGAGCAAGCAGACGGCTGGCAAAACAAGCCTTAGCATTGATCACTTATCCCAGCATGGAATATTCGGCAGACGACTGCATAGCACTCATGCATCATCCCCCCGCTCCCATCGCTTCTGGGTGACAAACACCCATAACTTTTCCAATTACTATTTGGCTATCGGTACGTCACCAAGATAACTAGAGCATCGTAGACACCACACCACTAACACGCACTGCAACACGCACTGCAACACGCACTTCAACACGCACTTCAACACTCACTCCAACACGCACTGCATGCCCGCGCATGCGCTCGTAGGAATAACTCAATTAGCCATCGGACATATCTCAGCCGATTCGCTTTCCCAATCGAAATAAATGGCTGCATAGCGGTGTCGTCGGACGTAGATTATCCGACTTGCCTGCCAAATTAGCATAGCGTAAGACTATTACCCAGAGGTACCATCCAGCGTAGATGAGCCGATTTGTCTTACAATTCATCACGTAAAGCAAGCTTATTTACCCCGAGGTAAATAAGCCGATTTGCCTTCCATTAGCGTAAATGTACACTTGCCTTAGACTTGCTTGCAAAGCCTACTCGCCTTAAATGTGGCGCAAGTGATATCTATGGTCCGGCACGCATCTAAGCTCATCTCCCCTCCCCCCGTTAGGGATGCATTGAAACGCTGACCAACCGAAGTGCTGCAAATTTCGGTGCCTTGTCTCTTCGGATGTGCGAGAGCACGTTTTTGATGTTTTAAACGGCAACTCGACGTGCGTGCGTGCTTTTTCCCTGATTACCAATTCACCACGCCAGCAATTCACACTAGGGCAAGCTTTTTGATGTGGTCTGTGTCTGTGTCTGTGCCATACGCCGTTCGAGGCATTCCGGTTTTGAGTTGTGACCTGGTAAATTAAACTTGATATATATATATATATATATATATATATATATATATATATATATATATATATATATATATGATAGATATATGTATATATATATATATATATATATATACATATATATATATATATATATATATATATATCGATAGATAGATATATAGATAAAGCGATGGATAGGGAGAGAAAGATAGATGGAGAGCGGAGGTCGAAACAAGAGCAGCGCTGGTTTGAGATTGTTGTTCCCTTGATTGGGATTGTGGGTCAGGTATTGACAGTTCGCCACATCCAATGGCCACGGTCACCCCCGTGTGCCGCGGTGCAGTGGGGTAAACTGTCGAGATCGATGTGTCGCTCCCCGTATCTGGGTCCGTCATCTTTTGCCCCAGTAATGATGACCGAGACGTCAATCCAAAGCTGATCATCCGACGCAGAGACTCACAATCTCCCGCACGGCCACCACCGCACGGGCCGCCCCGGTGGCCACCAGAGTGGCGCGAGCGGCGCCGCTGCCTGTCGCCGTCCAATGACATGGCTCGGAAGTGAGGCTGATGCGCTGATGATGCCGCCATAGGTGGTCGTGCTGTGGTGCTTCGGCTCACCTGGTGTCACTAATGCACGCAGGTGCCTGCAGCGTGAAATATTTCGACGGAGTCGAGAGAGAGAGAGAGAGAGAGAGAGAGAGAGAGAGAGAGAGAGAGAGAGAGAGAGAGAGAGAGAGAGAGAGAGAGAGATGGACTCAGACTCAGACTGAGGGGAGGGGACAGTGATACTTTATAAGATGTTAATGAGTGGATCTATTAAATAACCTGTAGGTGCATGGAATGATTAGGACGCATCTTTAGCAGTCCCATCATGCAATTTTCATTATTTTCGTAAACTGACGCCAACGAACAACTTCAGCGTCTCTTTCTCATTTGAAGTATCCCTGAATATTTCGCTTGAAACACCACCAGCTGGTTCGAGAACTTGTCGTAATAGGGTAAAAGTACGCCCCACAAGTGGCCCAAGTCAAGATTAGCCACTGAAAAGTGAAAGGCTCGGGGAAAAGTGAAAAGTGAAACTTTTCACTTTTCACCTGAGACTTTCCGCCTGAACTTTTCACTTTACCTGAGAAACTTTTAACTCGGGAAAAGTGAAAGGCTCCTCAGAAGCCGATGGGGTTTCTGGGACATTGATGCAGGACGTGATTTTTATTTTTATTTAATTAAATAAATTCCCCTACCTATTAATAGGTAGGCAGGAGTGCCCTTCCATACCCGTGCGACCTAATTACGTTAAATTCCAGGGATGAGAAGTAGGTCATGGTAAGCAAGTCAAGTTTGGTCACACCACTCCCCGCTCCTGTTTCTTGCTGGACAGATCCTGCCACCAGATATTAGTAAAAGATGTTCCTGAAGCCCTCTCAGACAATTAGCAATGCTAGTAACGTCTTCGAGGGCTCCAGAAAAAAAATGCTATAGGTGTTAATGGGGAAATAATATAAAATCCCTAATCTTGCACGTACATCTCCTAAACTATTACTACACTAAGGAGAAAGGAGAAAGGACAAACGAAGTATGAAGAAAGAAGAAAGAAAGAAAACATGATACTTAACGAAAATATCCGAATAAGACAACAAGATCACCATGCATAGCACAACCTTATCACCGACATTCATTGGACAAGTTCATATTTTCTAGTAATGTATTGCCTGATGTGTTTTTTTCAAAATGATTTTACTTCTAGGTACATCTTCAATCCTATGGAAGTGAGAGCAGATTATTTTATTCCAGGCTTTTGGTGCAATAAAGGGTAATGAAAACATCCTGTAATTGATATCAGAAAAGGGTATTTGAAAGTGTTGTCTAACTCTGAGGCCACCTTCTTGATGAAGTTGAAACATATCAGAAAGAGGTGCTGGTAATGAGTGATTTAGAAAACCTAGCATGATGTAAATGCATTGTTCATCAATTATGTCCAGAAACTTAAAAACTCTATGCTTGATAAACAATTCATTTGTATGATATAAGTAAGGTTTCTTGTCAACAATCCTAATAACACGCTTCTGCAACTTAATAATCTTGTCAAGCTTAGAGTGGTAAGTACTTCCCCAGACAACAGCACAGTAATTTAGATATGGCAGTATTAGAGAATTATACAGAAGAAGCAATTCACAAATTGATAGAAAGTACTTAGATTTGCCTATAATACCAATATTTCTGCTAATTTTTGAAGAAATGGCATTGATATGGCTTTTCCATGTCATGTCTTCATCGATTAATACACCTAAATATTTTATGCAGCTATGCCTTGTAATATTAGAACTATTTATTTTTACATGAAGGTCATCACATGGTTTCCTGGAAAAAATTTGATATCCAGTCTTATCAGCATTAATAGATAATCTGTTGGTAAGAAACCATGCAATTATTTTGGGTATTACCTCATCTACTTTAGTTTGTAACTCAAAATGATCATTAGCTGTAATAGTTATGGCTGTATCGTCTGCAAAGAGGTAAAAGCTAGGTAAATTGGAAACATTGCAAAGATCATTAATGTATAGAAGAAATAGCACAGGTCCAAGAATCGAACCCTGAGGAACACCTATTGTGATATTTAATGGTTGGGAGAGGATGTCATGTATCTTGGTTCTTTGATATCTATTTGATAGGTATGAGTTTAACAGTTTATATATATTTCCCCTAATGCCAATAAAGTAAATCTTTTGTAACAAAATGCTGATGCTGACAGTGTCAAAGGCCTTTTTCAAATCCAGATACAGGGTACAAACTAATGTATTATTTACAAGGGCTTTAGTTACTTCATTATGCATCAGAGCAATTGGCATGTATGTGCTATGTTTTTTTCTGAAACCAATCTGCAGTGGGTGTATGATATTATTTTCATTTAGAAATGATGATACACTAATGTGTATTAATCTTTCCAGCACCTTCGAAAATATTGGTAGCAAAGAGATTGGCCTATAATTAGTAAATTTATTATTTTCCCCTGATTTATATACAGGAATTATAACTGTAGATTTTAATGCATCAGGGAATATTGCAGTGCTCAGACAAAGATTGAAGAAATATGTTAGATGTTGCAAAATACTTCTATATGTTCCAAGCAAAATTTGTGTGCTAATTTTATCCATACCTCCACCTACAGGGTTCAAAGACTTAACAATTTCTTCAATTTGAGCTTCATTAACAGAAGGAATATTGTTAATGCTGGCATGAGTAGGCTGTGTAAGGTAATATAATGGGCTATTGTGTGCTGCAGGTATATTTTTTTCCAATTCACTACCTATCGTTGACAAAAAAAGTATTGAATTTATCAAGTATTTGTTCATTTACACAGGTAGCCCCAGAGTTATCAACAAAGCATCTTGGGGGAACTGTTTCCAATTCATTCTTGTTTATAATTTCATTCAAATACTTCCATGATTTTTTGCCATCACCTTTGCTGTCTTGGAATGCCCTCTTGTAATATAATCGTTTTGCATCCCTAAGCACATTGCAAAGCATGTTCCTATACATTTTGTATTTATTTTCATTCAATAAAATTATGTTCCTAATATATTTTGCATAAAGTTCATTTTTTTTATTTATTGAACACAGAAGTGCAGGGGTTACCCATGGTTTAATTGGATTCTTTCTTCTACTGGGTGTAAAAGTTTTAGATAATTTTGTAATACCTGTTTCATATGCCTTAATACGTTTGTTGCATGCTTGATTAGCATCAGTTTCATCTGGAAAGGCTTCCAAGTTGCTGATGAGGTCATCATTTAATTCACTGATTTTATGTTTATCAAAGACTGTCACTGAATGTCTTGTTATATTTGAACTTTCAATTAATGACAGATTAAGAAAAACTGGAAAATGATCTGATAAATCATGAAGTAGTATTCCTGAATTGTTAAAGACATTAACATTATTGATAAATATATTATCCAAAAGGGCATCTGATTCATTACAAATCCGGGTTGCTTTTGAGATGGTTGGGAAAATCCATAGGAATTGAACAAATTCATAAAATTAAGTGTAGGTTTATCAGAGTGATATTTCAAAAGATTGTAATTGAAGTCCCCTGCTATGACACATGTACATTTGGTGTTTTCCAATGAGTCAAGTATTTTTTCCAAATAGTCCATAAATATAGTGTGGCTCAGACTTGGAGGTCTATACATTTCCCCTACTAGGAATCTTTTCGCTGGTACACCCAACTTCATTTTGATTTCCAGAAAACTTGTCTCAAAATGATCACTCTCCAGGTCTTTTCTTTCCCTAGCCTCATATCTATTACTTACATATATTGCTGTACCTCCACCTTCACCTTCTTTTCTACTAGATGAAAAGAGATTATAATTTTTTAGACTAAAGTATTGTTCTAAATCTTTCTTCAACCATGTCTCTGATACACAAATAACTGACCAATCAACTTTAGAGCTTGCTAGAAAATTAACAACTTCATCAAATTTATTCTTCAGGGATCTTGCATTGACATGAAGTACTGAGAATCCAGCATTACAGTTAAGTGGTTGAGGTAGGGTATAATATGTACATTGTGACAATATAAGTTCATGATGAGGGTACTTATCATTCAAATCATTCCCTAGTAATTCCAATGTAGCTCCTTCAAGTTTGAACCTGCTCATTACTCAGATAAAGAGCCAACTGGAAATGGTGATTATATCTGGAAATGTAAAACTTGGAATAATAATTGTGCATGGACATTGAACTGGGAACACACAAAAGAGGGACCATGAATGATCGGAAAGCAAAATGGAAAAAGGAAATTAGGGAGGTAAAGTTCACACCATCAAGAAGCATAGTTTGAAAAATAAATATAGATAGTTGTATGCCTAGATGAGATGATAGAGGAGCAAGGATTCTATTGCAAGGGAAAGGAACACTTGCCAATACCATGTGTGGGAAGTTATCAAACATCCCTGCAGCAGTAAACTTTTAGCAACACCAGTTGTCTGTGATATCCCCTCCCTCTCCCAGGCAGCAATTTACAATTTAAGGACAATAATATCACCAGGTTACATGCCCTCTCATATGCCAACATGATAGTAGATTCACACATGTTCAATGTTCAAAATAAATAAATAGATCCAGATTGAATTGATTATAAGTAAATTGGCATAATAGTTGCCTTCTGTAGTGTTAATCTGCCAAGAACATCAATTCTGATGATCCTGTATTCAGAAAGAATAAGCATTAACTAATCGCTTGAGTGTTAACTAAAGACCATTGTAGTAATGTTTGTTCAAACTGTGATTTTGCAATGACCTTTACTTTAAGTTAATTTTATATTAAATTTTTGTCATGTTAAGGTTCACATTACTAAGATCTTCCTGGTGATCAAGGGACCAGGGAGCAGCATTGCCAAGGTTTTTCATGGCCAATCATCCTTCATAACATACTGTACAGCCGGATTGTTGTGATATATGCATGCTATCCCAATCTCGTACAATCCTTGCCTCAAGTCAATGCAAGCTTGACACAATATGATCAGAATTCATCAAGTTGATGATGCTTTGAATTAAAAAAGTGCACAAGTATATCAGCCCCCAGTGTCCAGATTAAAATATTAAAACTGGTGCTTTTTCAGCAACCCACATACATGCATACACACATTCACTCGACTTGTATCGAAGTTGGTCCAATAGCACAATGGCAGACCAATCCGGTACCAGCCTGGGGGCTTGATCAAGTGAAATATCACATTGATTACCCAAAAGCATCAAGTCAAGCAAGCATTAAAATGCATGCATTCATCCATCCTAATGGGCATGCTGCTTACGACTCGTCGCCAGAAGACACATAGTCCTTGCATTTCACCTCCACGCGTACATTGCATTACTACGATCACTCGATATTGGAAGATAAAATACTGGATATCTATACCAATCTGGCACATGCTGAAAGCCGGTCCAGATTGTCAAGACAGCTTAGCTATTCACGGAAGTGTATCATGCAAGTCACTCGGATAGTCGCATGTTATCTACCATATTGCCTGCCTCGAGAAACGCATTGCGATATTCTATCTTTTCAATTACACTGACTACACCGGATTGTAGTGCATATTGTTTATTTCACATGACAATTGCTGGGCAAATATAATCGGAACGAAAGGCAGTTCATACAATTATTGCAAAAGTTTCTATTTCGCTTTGCCGACACCGCATTTAGACATACTCTGACCAATGCGGTAGCCCTTCATGCAATTTTGATTGTTTTCGAGAAAGGACGCCAACGAACAACGAACAGCTCACAGAAGCTGTTGCGACCCTTCGCCACAGGGTCGCAACAGTTCCTCACCATCAGTGTCAATGGGATACTTTACAGACCATCCAAAAGTTGAGCGCGATCCGTTCAGCACTTTAAAAGTGTTCTTTGAGAAACCAATGGGGTTCATCCCCATTGGTGACGTACAGGCATTTAGCGATGAAGTTTTCTGCTGCCGAGATCAGGACTTTAATACATTTAGAACTGATATGCCTATAAATAAAATGAAATTCAGCAAATTAATAATTTGCGATTAATTCAAACCAGACACAACTAAATGAACATTTCTGTCATGGAACATCAACAGAACATTTTATTATTTAATTACAAAATGCTCCAAATACGAATTTCATCATTCCAAACCTTGCGCACAGTCACCTTTACCAGACACTGGAATTTGTAGCGTACCAAAGTGAAGGCACTGAAACGTTGCTCATGGGTCCGGAGGCCACCAGATCTGATATACTTCAATACATGATAAATACTAAATAAATGATAAATGAACGAAATACTCCATAAGTTATAAAGGAATGAAATACTTCATAAATTATAAATGAACGAAATATTTCATAAATTATAAATGAATGAAATGCTTCATGAATGATACGATCTAAAGGGTGCATTTATGATAATAGGAAATTCCCCCATGATGGTTGAAATAATATGAGAATACAAGCAATGCTACAAATGGTAGGTATTGATTTTGAGCGATTGATTGTGACATGAACATATTTCAGATTTTAAGATTATCTACAGGGTCGCAGAATGCAACCAATGCGACCATCTGACTACTTGCACTGACTCTGACTCAATGCTTCCCCAATTTCAGGTCTGATCAAGCTGCAGGATTTGATCAGATCACCACCAAACATGGAGATTGAGATAGCGATTCGACAGGGCACGCCAGAAACGTTCCGGCGCGTGCTCAATGAGGTGAAGTCTCGGGAGATATTCGATCTAATCGTCGACACCAAGGCGGAGTCGATGCCAGCGTTCCTGCGCGCGGTAAGCATGCGCTGCGAAGACCATTCTGCTCCTAAGTTAACCTTTCCGAGTCTTTCAGTTTCTGCGAGCTATAATTGCACATATGCCGCAGCACTTGTGATCAGTTTCCGTGGCACATAGTTTATGAGCGTTAGTAAGGATTGGCTGCGTGTCTGGGCCATTCTGAACTTGCGTAGGTGAAAACGCAAGCGATACTGAGAACCCATTTAAAAGTTTCTTTCACACGCGCGCTTTTTAGACTGGTCTACGCGTACAGAACACGCCTCTGGCGCATCTTGTGCGCACTACCGACGCCATAACTCTATTAACTTCGTCGTCCATTTCCCACCATCTATTATCGCGGCCGAGCCATCGTTGATCCCCCAACTGCTTATCAGGAAAAGAGTCCACAACTGCTTATCGGGTAAAAATGCCGAAGGAGGTAAGCATAACGCTGGCGATCTCTTGGTTTGTCGTTTGAAATTAAATTACTAATTGTATACATACTCTTTAATCTTCCAATGATTCTCCCCGGTCATGCTTTAACTCATACTGAACGCCTTATCGCATGCAGAAGATCCCATTAAATTACGTTTTCCGGTTTTTCATTGCCACATGGGACGAATTAACGTCTTCTCGTGCGTTAATTAGGCGCATTGAATTCAACGAAATTCAAGAACTGCGAATCGTTGCAGTTCTTGAGTTCTTACTAACACCATTGCAAGGCGAGGGCTCCTATCACATGTGATAGGAAATGTAACTTGGAATAGTTTTACGAAACCGCGTCCCAATACTGATGCTGTTATGGTATGTATAGTCTGTGACGTATTTAGAAATAAATTGCATCCGAAAATGCCGTCGAACTGAAAGCATTGAATTCTGAAAATGAAGAATGCAATATCTTCGAAACTTTAATGTATCTGTAGCCTTCCCTGAAATGTTTCTCACCAGATCGCTAAATAACTTATGTGTATCCTTGGGGAATTAGTTTGCAAGCTTGAAACAACACACAAGGTCGCCAAATAGAACGAATCACACGGAAGCTGGTGAAAGCAAAAAAGTTACATATCATTTAATCGATCATGTATTAAGGAAAACTTACTCCCTAAGGGCACCAACATATATATATATATATATATATATATATATATATATATATATATATATATATATATATATATATATATATATATATATATATATATATATATATATATATATATATATATATATATATATATATATATATATATATATATATATATATATATATATATATATATATATATATATGTATATATATATATATATCTACCTTTTTATGACACTACGAGAACAATCGGCTGGTTAGTTAGACAAATATCGCAGATAGCGTTTAATACGCGCTCACATCAGGATGGTTCCCGCATTTTTGTATACATTTTTTTCAGGACCACGAGAAAACGGCAAGTGGCAGCGCACCCAACGTTGACATACCTACTCGTGCATTGTTTGCGTATATTTCGATGAAGCAAATTGGCCCAGGTCATGTCAGGTCACCGAGTTATGACGCCATCCTTACAGGCATGCTGAGCCATGTTTACGCAAAAGTGCGTGCATTGACAGTTGTAAGGCATGCACTTGCATCAAGGAGGACGTTTGGGCATGCAATATACGCAACCAGCCAGTCCCGATGTTTTGAGTCCTTTTCGAAAGGTCAACGACCTCTCTGAGGATAAATAAGCTTAGTATCCTCGAATGACTTTCCCTAACTTAAACCTCTGCACACATTTAAACAACTAATACCTTAAACCACCAAATATAAAAACCAGGATGCGTATATGTGACGCACTTCTTTCTCACCTCAGTCTTGCCGCTCCGCAGACGAGCTGTTGGAACTATGGGCCATATCGAGTGAGATGGATGCCGACATCCGAGTGCTGGCGTGTGACGGCTCCAATGGCACTGGGCCACACGGCGGGATATGCCGGCTGTTTCAACTGTTGAACAAGCGGTCTATGCACTGGTTCATACCCCAGCTCCATACAAATGAGCTAACCTTGCGTGAAGCGTTCGTAAAGGTGGATGGAAGCACGACAGGTTCAAGGTCACTTTGACCAAAGCACCCATGGGTCAAAGTGCCGAACCCATTGGCAGGACGGCAGTCAGTGCTGTTGGAACTGTGCCAGTGGTATATTTTGTTTTCACTCCTGTGCCAGGCAAGGTTGAGAGATTGACAGTGACGTACTGGCACGGCTCAGCCATGACCAGATGGTATTACATCCGCTGGCAAAACGGGTGCAGTTTGGCCATGTCCCAGCAAGTGTGGCAAGTAAATGGATTGGACCGCTGAACCACGTACGCCAGCTAACTTTGGCCTGCCAATTCCTGCGGCTGTACATGTCATGTCCGCTGCTATCGGAGGAACAGAACTCGTGTTCAATTAATTATAGGACACTGTGCAGTGGTGTGGTTAATATCAAGCGGAACTGGACTTGTCAGGACGGTGCCAAGAACCTGTACAAAAGCGCTGTGCTCCTAATTGAGCTTCATTCGCGCCTCGCAGAGCTGGTGAACCCAGTGTTACCACGCAAGAGCTACTGGGCTCACTCTGAGGCACTGCTTTTTGCAACGTTGTCTGACGAGAGTATGGCAACTCGTGAGAGGGCGGTGTCTGCAGTGCTGCGATGCCGGCTCAGGGACGAGCCACCGGGCCAAGTCCGCCTGTCCCGTCTCCCTGCCGTTAAGATGGAGCCAACAGAACACACATAGACCATAGACTGAGAGGGTGAGACGGTCTCCGAACCTCCGATAACCCTCACCACGCCAGACGATCACATCAGAGGCATCGTTCATACTCCTCTCAGCATTCCAGCATACCCTGTGCACACGCAGGCCGTTGAGGTTGAGATAGCTGTTCAACTGGTCACTGATACGTTTCAGAAGGTGATTGGCTGGAGGCCAGAGACGGCTATGCAAGTGCGATGCTACGGCACTGGAGCGACTTTCCGTGTCCATCTCGCAAGGGTAGCTCTATTAGCTTGACCGTGCATCAGACCTCGCTGCTGATGGTGTGGATAATTGGCATCAAGCGTGCGACGCGTCCCATTGCACAATGTCAACGCTCCGTGTTGCAGTGTATAACACAAATAGTGCGGAATGAAGGTTAACACTAGCCCTTTTCACGACGGCCAATGAGCACCGGGATGCAATGTCGATGACTTCGTCTAGTATGAAGGGCATACCATTTAAATATATGTACTTTATCTGTATATATGGAATGTTCAACAAGTTTTAACTATGAAGTAATCAATTCAATATTAAACTTAACCAACATATTCAAATTGTGGCACTGTTTGAAAAAAGCGCTCAATTCACAGAAACAACTAGCCAATCTGGCCGCATTTGGCACCATGGCCGGGAGGTAGGAGTTGTTGGATAGAACATAAATTTGCCGTTGGATTACCAGCAAATATACAATATTAGGGAGAAAGTGGTAGTATATATCCTGCGGATGAATATTTTTCCTTTTACGTTTTATTTTATGGCAGTGAAGTACCTGTATTATGAATAAATATTGAAATACATGATCTCCAGATGCTACGATTCCTTCTTTACGCTCCCGAAAATATTCAATTATCTCCACTTTACAAGCGGGTTGTTTACAGTTGTAATGTCATCCGCTGTACCGCACCATACGTGGCTCCGTTTTTAAATGTTGCTGTACTCCTACCTGAATAATCCCTACTGTGGGGGGAGGGCAATTGATCCTTGTCTTTGGATATCATACACGCAAGAAAGAACAAAGCATGAATTGTTTACAGCACCCAAAAGACCGCAACACGTCCAAAATATGCGCATCTGAGACAAACTTGTTTGTTGGCTCGCCTGACATATTTCAGCCGTAAATGATGCAATCAGAGCACAAATGATGACGTCATTTTGTGAAACGTGGATTATGATTCGTCCCAGCTATCATAAAGGGCCAATCACTTGCCGCAGTTGAAGTTGGCTGGCGATATTGATCAGAGTGGTCGAGTGCTCGGAAAATTTGGCATTTGAAGACCGCTGAATTCGACAAACAGCTGTTGTCATCGAGTTTACTTCCGAAGTCAGGCTCGCTTGGTCTGACTTCCAGATTTCCGACTAGATGACGTCCCAGGCGCGGATGTGGGTGTACATTTTCAGGGTTTGCGCATAAACAAGCTGTAACTAGTCCAAAAACTTGTCGTATTAGGTAACTGAACCTACTCTGTTTGTTTATTGATATCATAAATTGGTCTAATCTACAGACTAAAAGCTTTCAGATCAACGTAATTATTATGCCCTGACCCCGCCATTGGGATGTCATGACGATTACTTCCCGCTAGTGCACGCGTGAAACCGCCTACTGTTCACAACCATGAGTTATGATATTGGGTAGCATTGCTGCAAAGATGAACCAAATTGTGCGGCCATTTGTGACATGTTTCATTTCCCCTCTAACTTTAGCAGCATCTAATGTGGGCAGGTGTGATGAACTTGAGCTGTCCGACCAGTCAACACTAAGCCAAGCCATACATGCATGCATACACACTAAGACTATTCTTTCGTTGAAGTTAGTACTCTAGGCTGACATTTGTGTTGTCATGCAACTCAGGGCGATGCGCTTACCGCCTCGTGATGCTTACGTAACTATTTTGCCTCTGAAGAGGGCAACTACACAGGACGAGTAGCGTGCAAACATGTACCGTAACCTTTGTATGGAGTTTTGACTACGCTTGCTCGTTGATAATGTTTGGCAGTGTTTTGCTTTGAGCTAAGCTTTGCAACTTATAACGACAGTTCTGTAGCGAAACCAAGTCAGAATGATTGCCCGAATCATGTTTCGTGTAAGCATTTGACTCGGGAGTGGTAGGAGTGGTAAGAAAAAGTCGTGAGAGGTAACTAACCTTATTTGACCTTAGAAAGGCCGTGGACCTTTCGAAAATGATATCAAGACATCGTAACTGGCTGACTGTGTCCATTGTATACCCAAAGGCTCTCTTTGATGCACGTGTACTGCCATGCCACTGCCAATACACGCAGTTTTGCGCAAGCATGGCTCTGCATGCCTTCAAGGATGACGTCAAAGCTCGATGACCAGAAAAGACCTGGGTCGTTATTTTTATCAGCAAGATGCGCAAATTATGGATCAGATATGCCAACTTTGAGCGCGCTGCCATTCGCCGTTTTCTCGTGGTCCTGGAATAGCCTACAGAGAAGGGTGGAAACCGATCCGATATGAGCGCGCATTCAACGGTATCAGCCATATTTTCTAACTGTGCCAGCCAATTGTGCTCGTAATATCACAGAAAAGGTAGATGGTGTCTTGTTGATGAAAATAGCATATGCAGAATGTGCTGTTTCAACGTGTAGTTTTCGATTTAGTCAATAATTTTCTAATTTTACCAATAGATGTCAGCACTTCCAACATTCAAGCTATAAGTGGTCCCGGGGCATCAAGTAGTCCTGAGTTCATTTGCGTTTTGTGGATGTTTTTTTGGGTGGGCTTGGAACATACTCCGCTATAATTTAACCCATGATTCGTCAAGTTTAGAAAGAAAGTCCTCCAACGGTACACCCCATTGCACACCTGGAAAACAAACAATGGCATGGCAGATCAGGTTCGTTGGATCAAAATTGTGCCTGAATCCGGGTATTGCAAGTTCTTGCTTGAGCTCATTGAGCAAACAATGTGTTGGACGGGATGTGAAGCTGGTGGGTGCGCTCCTTTTTTAACTCAACTGTTTTAACCATGTTTTATCAAGCTAGCTTGAAAATATTGGTGTAGCATGTCGCAACATTTGTATTGGTGTTGTGGCGGCCATACCTGACCTATGGAAGTTTACACCCCTGTTCAGTGGCCACTGAACAGGCATGCAAGCCAATGCAGCGAAACGCCGCGATGCTCTTGTGTTTTCTAGCCGGCGGAAGACAGCAAACCGTCCACAAGTGTAATTGTCAACGTGTAGAACCGGCTCATTCAAGATTGCATAAAGTTTATTGCAAAAACTAAAATCGCGTAAGTCGGAGCGCTAAGAGCGAGGAGTCTCTTTTCCACCTGCTGAGACTATGGTGGCCCCATTGGGAGCTGTGAGGTGATGATCACTGGTCCCGAACATTCTTTATACCCGCGTGCCTGACGTTAAGGCACCACATGTCGGGCTGCACTGTGCTGAAGAGCATGCGAGTGGGAAGACGAGATAAGCTGGCTCCACAGACACGTATGAGGATGGGATAAGCTGGCTCCACAGACGCGTATGAGGACGGGATAAGCTGGCTCCACAGATGCTTATGAGGACGGGATAAGCTGGCTCCACAGACGCGTATGAGGACGGGACAAGCTGGCTCCACAGACGCGCATGAGGACGGGATAAGCTTGCTCCACAGACGCGTATGAGGACGGGATAAGCTGGCTTCACAGACGCGTATGAGAACGGGATAAGCTGGCTGCACAGATGCGTATGAGGACGGGATAAGCTGGCTTCACAGACGCGTATGAGAACGGGATAAGCTGGCTCCATAGACGCGCATGAGGACGGGATAAGCTGGCTCCACAGACCAGTGTCCTTCGGACAGCTTATCGTATTTCTGATATGACAACTCCGTCTCTCACCCTTGACCTTACGACAGGGGCGGCGGATTTGGCGGACAGGGAAGGTTCCCCCAGATTTGTGAAGGTGGACATTAATCTTATGGCGTTGCATGATAAATGACCAGCCTAAAATGAGTGTTTTTACCCCTCCCTGACTAAACATGGTGCCGCCGACCATTCCTCACGGTATGTTTGCCTCGGAATTAGTTGCAGAAGTAGCAATCGCTGCGTCTACAATTGCATGTATCTCCTGAGGGCTTCTGCACACACGTTGTAGTGCACCGATAAAAACATTTCTTAGAAGAGACTGGGGTCTGACAAACATTGCCTTTCGTTTATCGCCCACCTACCATGTCACTGAAAGTCACGAAGCTAGAATTATCTCAACGCATGCTTCATGATGCGGGCATCATCACATGCAACATTTGAGAGCCATATCAAAGACGAACCAGAACCTAGAACCAGATAACCTAGCAAGGACGGTCTCCGCTGTGTAATTGGGCTGTTGTATGCTGCACAGTCATCGGTGACAAGTTGTCGGTCTATAACAAGCGTCTCCTCGTTTCGATGGATGGTGAAACAAATGAGTGCGGTGGTGCTCGCCTGACGACCGAAAGGTTCTCAGATGCAGCCAGCCAGCGTGTGAAAACGATACACTTCCCAATTGACATCACTTGGCGCACAAATATGTTGCGCCGACGATTGGCATTCAAATACTTTTAAAGAAAATTGGCTGTTCTTTTCCTATCACTCGGCTCAGGCTTATGCTAGTGAGCTCAAGCGATTGGCGAATGAACGATGTGGGAGGGGGGTAGCTAGCAGTCAATTAATTTTGAATTATTTTAATTATTTGCCCTATTGCTGTTGCATGGTAGGATTTCAAAATGCTGTCCTCTCCCTCGCTATCCCCAGTGGCTCCAAGTTAGTTCCTATGTACTTTGCCAGGGCGAAGATACCCCTTACTCACTCGGAAAGTGTTGTCTTTACGTTATGTGCTAGTCTTTGTCTATCAAGTGCTAATTCTAGTACCCTGGTGCTCCAGGTGTGATCTTGGAAAGTACCTACATAGAGGCATATTATGACCTGCCGTACCAAGCTTGCTACACTGTTACACGGCAAAGGCGTCAATCGTGTGTTGCCCATGCCCATCTCTGGCATGGAGCCACCCAAATAGATCATATTTATGTGTCTAAATAATAATGTCCTCTTTCAGATTTTGCAGCTTCAGATGAATGACTACAAGTATCATTACCTGTTTACAACATTTGTAAGTATCGCCAATGTTGTGTCTGATAAATGGCTGGCTCAGCACGAACCAACCCCCACTGGGAGAACCTCTGATGCTGACCTACGCATTGACCGGTACAGCTGTGACTTTGTGAAGAGAGCGGCTTTTCACAGCCCTAACACATCGAAGGTGTTTTCTTTGTCATGCAAAGCTTACCGTGATTTGTATTCCCATCTATGCCGAGAAAGTAGTGCGCTTGACAGTCTGCACAAACTCAGCACGAACTCGAACAGCACGAACTGTCATTTAGTCGACTGGTGTCAGACTAAAAGAGGCTTTCTTTCAGCTACCTCTTGCATAGACTGCTCGTTGTGTAGACCGCAAGCTTACATCATAGCAAGTTTGTTCCGCCCATGGTTTTTTTTTGCTTTGGAGGGGTTGGTAGCGTGTGAGGGAAAGTGTGCCATGCAAGGCTGACCATTGATCTTAACTGAACAAAGGTCAACACAGGAAAATGGGGTCAATGTGGGTCAAGGCTGATTCTAGGGCACTTGTATGTGCTGCTTTCGTATTAAGCGGTCATGTTTATCGCACAGGGCCGCAAATTGCTTTGGGCCCCAAAATCCCGACCCACATCTTGACTATAAAGTGCGAAATCTGCGGAAATCCGCCGGAACGTGCTCACGAACAATCGTCTCAGGTCAATGACCTTACCTCATCTGGTAGCAACATTCTTGTCAAAAGTTCTGCAGTGAATGTCCATTGGTCTGCGCAGAGTTTTATCGCCCTCATCCAGCCATTTCTGCGATATGCTGGCTGAAAAACGCGAACTTACCTACGGCACCACAAGCGAGGGGTCAAAATGTTTGGTGTAAGCTTACAAGCTCCTTAAAAACACTGCAAGCACTGCAACTAGAACACTACAGCAGCTAAAAACTAAAATTGTATATCATAAGACACCCAATCAGAGGCGCAGCCAAGGGCCCCCTATTACCGAAACAGTTACCCTAAAGGAATGCAATTTTGTGATTTTCACCACGCCATACCAGAAATTTGGCACACGCTACTCGCGCGTGGTCCCTGTGGCATTTTCATTGTGGTCGGGGGGCCCAACCACAATGAGTCGCAGCCGGGTTTCTTAAGGGGGCTTAAGAAACCCTGGCTGCGACCCCTGCACGCAACGCCCCATAAGGTACCAAAAACTTCAGCGTGTTCACACCAGCCGTTCTTCATTCAGAATGCAAAAGCTTTAGGGAGTGGGGTTGCATCTCTCCCTCTCCGATCTTCCGCGGATTTATACTAACATTAAGAAAAGGATTTAGTCTGTAGCCAGTAGTCAGTCATACTTTTCATAAACATGACAACCGCCGCGCAGTGTGATGAGTGTAAATTTCCCAAGTGTTTTTTCCACCATTGCCCAATTGCAAGCGGACAGACGCGTCGCCAGTGCACTTGTCTATCTGAGACCGTGGCGACACGCTTGGTCATTTCTAGCCTGACCGCTAGGATGAAGTGATTTGCCTTCTTTCAACCCCATGCAGCGATCATTGATATTGTGTCAAGATACTCATCAGAAACCATAAGCACATTGCCTATCTCCCGGAAGTATAGCCAGAGGTAAATAATATCAGAGATCTGTTGCTCGCGAAAGATCATGTGAAACATTTTGTCGCAGAAACGAACGTTGCAAGCAGATAAATGTGGCCTTTCAAGCGGAAAGGGCCGGATTTCTGAAATTTCTTAGCAATCATATGACGTTTCACGGAAAAATCAACCTAAGGCCTTCTCGCCCCGATCTCAAATCCGTGGCGTCGCCTCGCCACCGGGCAGCACAATTCTCAGCTGCCCATGCGTAAACAAGAATAGTCGCGTGCGTGATAACACATTGTCGCCAACGCCAGCTCCTACGTTGCCGATAAAAATCGATGTCCGAGTACACGTCATCTCCTTGCTGCGATGCGTTCCGCCGCCACTGCTCGAATCAGACAGGCGACACACCCCAGGACATGCCCATCAGACAGTCAGGTGCCTCGAATCAGACCAGCAACACACCCCAGTACATGTACCCGTCAGACAGTCAGGTGGCTCGGATCAGACCAGTGACACATCCCAGGACATGTACCCGTCTGACAGTCAGGTGGCTCGAATCATACCAGCAACACACCCCAGTACATGTACCCGTCAGACAGTCAGGTGGCTCGGATCAGACCAGTGACACACCCCAGGACATGTACCCGTCAGACAGTCAGGTGGCTCGGATCAGACCAGTAACACACCCCAGGACATGTACCCGTCAGACAGTCAGGTGGCTCGAATCAGACCAGTGACACATCCCAGGACATGTACCCGTCTGATAGTCAGGTGGCTCGAATCAGACCCGTGACACACCTCAGGACATGTACCCATCAGACAGTCAGGTGGCTCGAATCAGACCCGTGACACACCCCAGGACATGTACCCATCAGACAGTCAGGTGGCTCGAATCAGACCAGTGACACACCCCAGGACATGTGCCCATCAGACAGTCAGGTGGCTCGAATCAGACCAGTGATGCACCCCAGGACATGTACCCATCAGACAGTCAGGTGGCTCGAATCAGACCAGTGACACACCCCAGGACATGTACCCATCAGACAGTCAGGTGGCTCGAATCAGACCCGTGACACACCCCAGGACATGTACCCATCAGACAGTCAGGTGGCTCGAATCAGACCAGTGATGCACCCCAGGACATGTACCCGTCAGACAGTCAGGTTGCTCGAATCAGACCAGTGATGCACCCCAAAACATGCACCCATCAAATTGTCAGGTTGCTCGAATCCAAGGGCGGCGACACCCCCCAGGACATGCATCCCATTCCATATCCATTAGCGTAAAGTTCGGTCATCTTCCATCTATGGGGCTAACATGTATTATGAACCCAATATTCAAAGACTGTCTGACAAGTGACGTTCAACGTCGCATGCGAGTACATGTCAGAGCCCTTCAGCATGATAAGATCAATTTCATTAACACAATTCAATTCCATTCGAGAAAGAGCGAGTCACTAATATCATCCCACATGATCGTTAATGAATGACTCTACCAACAGGAAATGTGTGGGCAACATTTACCCGACATCTTTATGATATATTGGTGTTCTCTGCCACACCAAATCTCACATGGACCGTGTGATTCATGGCTCATAAATCGTGAACAATTAATTCCCTTGTCCTAATGGTGTCATAGTGATACGGCCAAAGTCAATTTGGAGACTAGGTTTCCGTGAAGAAGTGTCTGTAATTTTTATTTGAAGCTAGTATCAATGTCGGGGATATCCGTTAGGCCGTAGCCTCTTGGGGATCTTTTCCTGCAATGCTCCTTTTACGGGACAGGACGAAATCCGAGTGGGTCTATTATCATTTATATTGGAAAAATAGTGCATAACTAGGTCTGACCGCGGAAGAACCTAACGTGATTGGACTAAATTCGACCCGATCCGACCCAACTTTGAACACTTTTTAAATACTTGCATTTTTTGTTATAACATTTGAAGGGCTGCTTTTCCATTCAGGACTAAACCTATATATTGTGTCTTTTTAGTAGCCTCGATGACAATATTTCGTATCCAGTACTCCGACCTCTTCGTTGAAGGACAAGGTTCTGTGGCCACAGGTCCAGCGCCGGGACGTTGAATTGTCGCTGCTGATCGCAGAGCGGCGCAGCCGCGCCGAACCTCGCACTTGTCCGCACAGTTCACAAAATGGTGAATCACGCTGACGGGAAGCCCTGTTGAACTGCTCACGCTGACGGGCAGCTCTGCTGGACTTTAGTTACTTCTCCAGAGTTTCGACCCTAGATTCAGTGCCAGACGCGAAGGGTCAGTGGCACGTTTGCTTGTTCAACAGTCTATAGTCTATTGAACAGTGAGTTCAACAGTCTATGGTTGAGGAGGACCGGTCTATCACAATGCGTACCGCGTTATGTTCTGAATGTTCTGTATCGTGTGTGAAGTGTGGGTGTATACAGTTTTTAGGGTGCTTGGACACCTCTTTTACCAACTTCTCCAGTGCAGGGGGCTGTTACAACCCCCTGGCAGTTCTAGGCGAAGGGTTCTAGCGACATGATACAAGGATTAGCGTGCTGCACGTGACGAGATGTCGCGATTAATATCCGATGTTTATACTTTGGAAGTGGCCAATGGATCATCTTCTAGGTCAGGTTAAAGGTCAGTCGTAACAATCTGAAATTTCTCACGTGCAATCTTTCCCTGCGCAATGCAAATAGCCGATACGGTCTTAAAATGTTCACAATAATATTGCAGGTGCATTGCATGAACATTGCATGAGCAGTGTATTGCATGAATTGGTACATTTCCACTAGTAGATCAAGGGTCTGATGAGGTCGAAATGTTGGCCTGATCTTGGAAACTTCCGAAATAGTCTTCAAAGTACTATTTGTACGCAGAGGTGAAAAATGAACGTAAAATTCAGTTTCAGTGTCATGCCATGCGTGACACAGACGCCAAAGAGGGTCATCCTAGCTCAATTCGGTCACTGACCTAGATGACTTTGGACAGATCAATTACCTATGCAAGCACGCTATCTGAGTGGTTCCTCATCCTGTTGGCCATTTGGGGCAGCAAATGAGATTAATTGACGAAAATTCGCGACTTCGACGTAGAACAGGCTGCGCTGGTCCCCCTGATACCATAAGCTCAGTGCCCTGACATGACGTGTGTCAAATACTTTTTACGATAAGCTCAGCAACGGATACTCCATTAGCTACACCAAGCAACAGTACGCTTACGTGTGGTCATCCAGTAACGTCGCAAATTTGCCACTACGGAGGCGTTATACATGTAGGTAATCATTGTACCAAGCCTACACAGTGAGTACAGGGAAAAAACAAGTCACCTCCCCTCCCCCACTAACATCCCCTTCCTGCGCACTCTCCTGCTCCTCCGTGTAACGCGTCAGTCACATTGGCCCTGACATCAAAGGCTGGTTACCGGCTCATTTTTTCATGGAAATCTTAGCAAACTGCTTTAAATACAACTGCATGAGGGAATACCGATGGTGCTTTCACCGTGAACGACCTAGGGGAGGAGCGGGAGACGTGACGTCGTCACATTAAGACTTGCGTATCGGGATGTATATTTTATGCCGTCACAGTAAAAGCGACGCTCTCTGTGAGAAGGGGAGGGGGGGGTAGGTACTTCAGAATGATGTCGGGGATGATGCCGTGGGATGATGTCGTTGGTATATCATACACCCGAAATTATTCATATCTGATGTAGCTGTTCATGTCTGAGGGTATTTTCATCTCATGCTATTCATAATTTTGTGATGCATCTATCGTGTGTTCGTCCTCGAGGGATTTGAAAGGCAATGTGTCAATCCGTCCATCAGTGAGTCATTATATATATATATATATATATATATATATTGATACCTAAATGTGTGTCCATGTATGCACATATGCATAACGCCAGTCATGTGGCTTCACGTAGCTGTGTGCCAGACCACCTATCAACTTGACATGGTAGGCCACGAAACCCTTTCTTGGAACACATATTGCGTGGACTTCAGAAATGTTTTGACTGAAGCTGGTAGAAAGCAAAATGTCGAAAGCAGGGATAGTCTTTGGTGAAAGGAGCGCGGGTGGCCGAGTGGTTAAGGTGTTGAATTCTGAATACCAAAGTCCCGGGTTCAACACTCACACCACTCAAAGACCGCAACAAAGACACTGCTTCAGAAGCGTGACTGTTTTGTATATTCGGATTCCTCTTACGAGCTGTTTTCGTATAACATGCACGAGAAAACTGTCTCGAGAATCGCCCTGGCTCATAATGCGATACCATTTTCTTTGCGCGTCTTTCAATTCCACCATTCTGTGACCCCTCGTGTCTAGTCAGTTCTTGTCGTCGGAGCACCTCCCAGCGACAAAGCCGGCGCGCCGTTTTTTTTTACCGCTGCTGGCTTTGTCAGATGACATCATGTGATGACCTGATAACGTTAAGCACCGTCTCACAGATCGGAGTTTGACGTCACATAAATCATCTTCCTTTTTGCATCACTCGCCCTCACTGGCGATGGGAAAACTCGGCAGCGATGAAGGAAGCTAGGTACTGAGCAGCCACATCCCAGCTGCATGTTTGCCATGACGCGCAATGTACATTGGATTGCGGCGATGATGAGTAGGTACGTTGGTTGCAATTTGATTGAACCGCGCCATACTGAAGGCAGGAAATATAGCATTCTGTGATATGACGCATTTGGTATAGACGCGTACACTCGACTCATGGCTTTTCCACTCAGATGCGGCACATGCATTGGCGTGCGCCGCATGCATGCAGCATACCTGCATGCTACCAGGATTCCATCTCAAACCGACTCCAAGTAACGTAACGTGGAGACCACGAATATACCACACACCAAATCAAGAGTTTCAGCGCTGCTTCATGTGCTGCATATTAAATACCAAAGACGTCATACCGGAACTCATCTCATCTGGATCCTCAGCACTGTGTTGAGTCCGACAGCTTTGAAGCGACGGCTGGAAGCCATGTCTGGGTGCTACTGGTCGATCGGGTGCATCCTGGTGTACGGTCTGCATCTCCTATCATCCCAGCGTCGAGTCCGGTATCGGTATCGGAGCTTAGTGTCCATCACCTCATCAGTGCTTCATGCGGTGTCCGCCCGTGTCTGGTGCGATGTCCCGCCTGTGTCTGGTGCGGTACCCACCCGTGTCTGGTGCGGTACTCGCCCGTGTCTGGTGCGGTACCCGCCAGTGTCTGGTGCGGTACCCGCCAGTGCCTGGTGCGGTATCCGGTGGGTCGTTCGTCACTGTCTGGCGGCCGTCCGATCTGGCGACGGTGTCCAGGAGGGGCGGATATTAATTCCGCGGTCTCGGCGGAGGCCGGGCTTACGGATGGCTGCATCACGCGGCCATCACTGGCACGTGCGGCCAGCCGTCACCGCCAGACCAGCCTGTCGGAGCGACTCGCTCCCGCCGGGCTAATCACCCCGCCACCCCGCCACCCTCTGTCGCCGTCACCGCCAGACCAGCCTGTCGGAGCGACTCACTCCCGCCGGGCTAATCACCCCGCCACCCCGCCACCCTCTGTCGCCACCACCGCCAGACCGTCTGAGCGACTCGCTCCCGCCGGGCTAATTACGCACCACCCTGCCACCCTCTGTCGCCGCCACCGCCAGACCAGCCTGTCGGAGCGACTCACTCCCGCCGGGCTAATCACCCCGCCACCCCGCCACCCTCTGTCGCCGTCACCGCCAGACCAGCCTGTCTGAGCGACTCACTCCCGCCGGGCTAATCACCCACCCACCCCGCCACCCTCTGTCGCCACCACCGCCAGACCAGCCTGTCTGAGCGACTCACTCCCCGCCGGGCTAATCACCCCGCCACCCCGCCACCCTCTGTCGCCACCACCGCCAGACCAGCCTGTCTGAGCGACTCACTCCCCGCCGGGCTAATCACCCCGCCACCCCGCCACCCTCTGTCGCCACCACCGCCAGACCAGCCTGTCTGAGCGACTCACTCCCGCCGGGCTAATCACCCCGCCACCCCGCCACCCTCTGTCGCCACCACCGCCAGACCAGCCTGTCTGAGCGACTCACTCCCGCCGGGCTAATCACCCCGCCACCCCGCCACCCTCTGTCGCCGTCACCGCCAGACCAGCCTGTCTGAGCGACTCACTCCCGCCGGGCTAATCACCCCGCCACCCCGCCACCCTCTGTCGCCACCACCGCCAGACCAGCCTGTCTGAGCGACTCACTCCCGCCGGGCTAATCACCCACCCACCCCGCCACCCTCTGTCGCCACCACCGCCAGACCAGCCTGTCTGAGCGACTGGCTCCCGCCGGGCTAATTACCCACCCACCCCGCCACCCGCTGTCGCCACCACCGCCAGACCAGCCTGTCTGAGCGACTGGCTCCCGCCGGCTAATGACGCACCCACCCTCGCCACCCTCTGTCGCCACCACCGCCAGACCAAACCCACCTGAGCGACTGGCTCCCGCCGGGCTAATCACCCACCCACCCCCGCCAACGCTGCCAGAACGGCCCCATGTATGTACCACAGCGCTCCGGCTGTGCAGGTGGCGATACTCTTTAGAAGCAGCTGGTGGTAACTCTTGCTGATGCTGATGAGGACGTTGGCCGAATTTGGTAACAGACTGCGCTCATAGAGGGGTGATGGATGGCAGAAACCCAGCAAGGCATTGCTGTGCGACCATGTTTCTTTAAAATATAGTACTTTGAGGATGTACTCCATCGTAGCATTCATAAGGGATATTTTTGGCAGAAGTGCAAGATTCGCTACGACTTTATCCGCAAAAACTTCCAGGCTTTGTATGTCTTATGATAGTCCGTGATGAAAAAGTCCAAGCACGGAGCGAAGCACCGCAGCATTGGAATACCATCTAATTGCGGCGAAGCTCTGAAGAAGTTTCAATAGCTCATCAGTTCATCGCCAAAAAGGCCATCGAGAAATAGAACGGAAATATAACTTCAAGGGATGTATCCTCGGAATGCAAAAACGTCTCAGTCTACATTATGGTGTCGGACATGGAGGTCCATGGCGACGACAATGATGCATTGCCGACGCGTGTTGCCTTCACCTGCTCATGCTTTCAGGACATCGAAACGTTTGACCTGGAGGACTTCAAGTACAACTTTGTCAACATGACTGCGTTTCGGCTGGTGCCGGACACCTACCACGTGCAGGAGATTCTGCGACATATGGAGCAGTTCCAGCCAGTCGGCCACAGCATACTCTCCAAATCTGGTGTCATAGAGGTACAGTGGACCGGCAGAACGTGTCGAAAGCAGTCATGGGCTTAGAGAGTAGAGACAAACAACATTTGATGATCGAGCAAAGTTCTTCACATAGTGCTTGTTCTTATGACCGGAGACGCATCCCAATCCTGGAAGGCTCTGAGAAATTATCAGCTTGCTTTTCGGCACGCCGTCTGGGTGCCAGGCACTGGCGTCGAAGCACGTCTTGCGCACTGTGGTAGGTTTGTGAAGTTTTGGCGGTAACATCCACTACGAGTGGCATCCATCTCATGAACTACGTGTAAAGTTAAGGACATTCAAGACAATTTGAGGGTCCCCTCAAGCGAGGCTATCCCTGATTTTAGATTGTATAGCCTGTCAGTGTGACCGATGGATTGAAATACGGAGGACCAGGAATGTTAATTTTCTTTCATACACCTAATTCTACACAATGTTCCTGAGATGGAGCATGATTTTCCACCCCTCAACGGTTTGCCGACTGGGACCCGCTTTCTGCATCCTGCTCTCAGCTATCCCACCATTCTCACGCATGTGATGCGGTGCCAATCTCAGTTTTCTGTCGATATAAAGCATGCGACATCAGCACTTCGTGGTACAAGGGAACAAAGTTTCCCATCAGATTATGGATTGCTCAGAATGTTGATCACCTGGGGGACAATGGTCATCTTAATTGATAGCCACAACATTTGATCATCGGCATGCCATCGTATACTATGCGTGCTCACATTGGTACGTGATTCAGATCGTGAGAGAGAAAGAGATCGTGATCATCACCAGCTGACCATTTGTACACTGCAAGTGTTCTGTATGCTTCCACCACGTTATCATTCTTCCAGTTGGGCGTAGGAAAAGGGGGTCATGGGGCCTGGTCCCTCCACGTTTGGTGTGAGGCAGCAATGGGTACGCACCCGTTCATTCCCCACCCACTTATCCGGTGTCCTCCGAAGGAAAAGATGAGAAAATAGTCGAGGAATGTTTTTTGTTGTCATTTCAGGTAAATTGGACCGATACAGCACTCATTCACGTTTGAGTAAAGTTGCTCTAGCAATATAGGAAGATGCCGAATAACACACACTGAATTATCAAATTGATAGCAACTCAATGGCCTTTGCTGAGCAGTGGGCTGTAGTACAGCTCAGAACATGGGTGCTAATACATTTCCGGCACACACTACTCCCCTGACTTGGCAACTTTTCCTCGGGTCAAGCTTCATGCCCACCAAATATGAATCGCCCCCTCCCCTTCTCCCACACACACATTTGCTTAAGACGCTCCTGCGTCCGTGCGTCCAACACTGACTGCTCGTGTCCTTCCGCTAGCGCCCGGCATCACTCCGCTCTGGAACACACCACGATACAGTGCGTTGTGCTCGGAACAAGCCGCAGAACGCGTGGAAAACCGTGACGTCACAAAACCAGAACATTTGACAGGCTTCTCTACGGCAACAAAGCCAGTAGCGTAGCCAAGGCCGGGGGCCATGGGAGCAGCCGACCCCTGGAGCGTTACAGGGGGCCCTCCAGGCGACCGCCTTGAGGGGCCCGCAAGGGCCCCTCAAGGCATCCGTGCAGGGCTGCAAGAGCCTTCCGAGCCGCAGTGAATTACCCCTAAACAGATGAAGGAGGTCCCGGGCTGACAGAAAGGGTTCCTGACCGATCAAGACGGTCCCGAGTCAGCGGCGAGCGCCCTCGGGCAGATGTTGAGTGCCTTGGGCTGGGCAAACGTAAAGGGATCGACGGATGGGGCTCCAGGTCGTTGGCCAGGACCCAACCTCCGGGCTGACCAGGAGGGCCCTGAGCCACTATGAAAGATCCCTGGACTGACGGGGCTCAAGCTGAAGAAAGGGCCCCTGACCCAAGGAAAGCCCAAGCTTCCAAAAAGGGCCTCCGGCATGCTGGAAAAGCCCTGGATCGGCAAAGACTGAGACGATAGTGGGGACCACTAGTTGCCGGAGAGGACATTGGGCATCAAGAAAGTATCCTGGGCCGACGCATGGGGCCCAAGCCGTACCAGGCCACCTGACCTGACCAGAGGGGGTCAGGTCAGCTGAGTGGCCAAGCTAGCCTGACGGCCTCCGGCCTTCGGCCTGACAGAGGAGACTTTAGGTCGCCAAGGAGAGCCCCTGCGCTGACGGAGAGGACCACCAGCCGTCAGAGGATCCCCGGACCGTCGGCGAGGGACCATAACCGGTATGAAGGGCCCCTGGGCCTATGGAGGGGCCGAAGCCGCACGGGGACCCTTGCGTGATCGAGACGGCCCAAGCTGTTGAAGGCTATGATCGGGTGGAGTGTGCTGAGCCTTGAACGAGGGCACCTGAACCGACAGAGGGGGCCCGGGCCGGACGTGCAGGGCCACTTGGTCGGCTTTGACTCACGCCAATGGATATGGGTTCAGAGCTGACAGCGGGCCGCAGGCCGATGGAGAGGCCCACGAGCTACGGAGACGTTCCGGGCCCGAACAAAGTGTTTCCGGTACTAAAGGGCATCTAAGCCCATGGAAGAGCCCTGGGATGTTAACAACATTGGCGTATCTGCTCCCCTGGCGGGTCCGATGAGACCCTCAAAGCGTAGGGGCAGAAATTAATCCGTGGAGGAAAATTAAAATGCATCTATCAGCTGATGTGAAAACGGCCTTCAAGGCCTGAAGACGTCCATCCAGAGGGCTTGCAAGTGCCGTGCAAACAAGAGAGGCCCCGCCCGTGAGCCAGAATGCCCATGCCAGCTGGGAAAAGCAGCATTGGCTGAAAAGGACCTCCAACAGCATACTCAAGGCCTTGGGGGCCCTGAGGCATGAGCATGGCGCCTGGGGGCTAGAGAAGATTGGGCTGTTCTTGGGTTTTGAAAGGCCCCCTGAGAGATGAACAGAACCCCTATGAGCTTGGAGGACTAGTGAGAGTTCATCTCAGATATAAAATTCCCAGGAGATGAGAGAGGGCTATTGAGGACTGTGATGGGCTCCTAAAAGCAGAAGAGGGCCCTGAGGGATGAAGAGGGTTTCTGAGAGCCAGAGAGGACTGGAATGTGATTCACCTGAGGTTGAGACCGGTCCATAATGGATGAACAGGGTCATCTGAGAGCTAATCAGATTCCCCGTTGGCTAGCGATTGCTGCGAGCAATACTGATGGTCAGCCTCGGACCTAGAATGTCCTTGAGACCACAAGAGCTGTCGATAACTGGGAATGACCATAGCAGCTTGAGAGGGATCTTGAGGGCTAAGAGGGCCCCTGGCGATTGAAAATGGTCATTGAGCGCTAGATAAGACCGGAATGGGATGCCAAGAGGTTCGATGGGTCTCTATCGGAAGACCAGGGCCCCTTAATATCCAAAGGGAGTTCCTAAGGGCTGGCGATGTTGTGAGGAATACTGAGGGTCAGTTTCAGAGCTAGAATGTCCTTGGTAGCCAGAAAGGTCGTCGAGGACTGGGCTTCCCAGTCCCCTGAGAGCTGGAGCCGATTGGTCTGTGATGCTGGGACGTCGGTAGCTCAATGGTTACGCTGAGCGTCTGGCATGCCAGAAGTGCAAAGTCAGATTCCCCATCGTATTCGCCCTTCCTGCCAAGGTGAGAGGCAAGCAACTCCATATGGCTTCAGCTGCTGAGTGCATCGTAAAGTCCGCAACTACTGGGCTGTGATGCTCCTGAGGCTTGGGAGGAACCCTGAGGGATGAACAAAGCCATCTGAAAGCTAGGGAGAGTTCCGAGAGCTGGCGATGTTTGTTAGAAATTGTGAAGTCCGTGTCGGAGCTGTTCCCCTGAAAGCTAGACAGATTTGTCGAGGACTGAGAATGGCCCACGCAAGTTGGAGAGGGTTCCTGACGGATGGATAGGGCCCCTGAGTGCCAGAGAGGATTATCTTGTATTATCCGACTATATTTACATGAAAGATACACACGTTTCACGGTGCTAATCCACAGGTAAGCTTTGATTGCATCAGGTTTGAACTATGAAATGCATGAATTGGTGCCATGAAACAGATACAGGATGACCGCAACTCAGAATGTAATAAAGACAGATACCTAATCCCAGAGATTTATGTCGCACGACTAGCAAAAAGCTGATGATGGACCATGGCGTACATTCGCCTTCGCATGCATTTGCACCTATGCCGATATGCAAATTGGAAGGCACATACGCAAGCACAGTGTCGAGACGAAACCCTCTCGCTAGCCCAGATGTATTTGTGGCTCTTCTCGGTTCCATCATTCCACCATCGAAGGCTCTCGCAGAGGAGCCTGGCGCCTTCGCTTGGCGCGGCCCCGCAAGCCGCTGACTGCCCGGTGGCGATCCGACGTTGGCGTCCCAGATGGGCAACGGTGGCGACGACGGCTACTGGTACTGGACCAGTATGCCCCTGAGCCTTGGGATGGGTACCTGGGGGATCGGAGCCACCTGAGAGCTAAGAGAGTCCTTAAGAACTGGCGATTGGTGTGAGGAATGCTGAGGGTCCGTCTCAGAGCTAAGATATCCTTGAAAGCCATAAATGCCGAGAACTGGGAGGGTCCCCTGAAAGCCAGAGAGGACAATGAGGGTCAGGAGAGCCAGGGTGTCGGAGAGATCTGCCTGAAAGTGAGAAACCCTTAATAAGGAGGAACAAAATAGGCGAGGTTCACCTGAGCCCTCCCGCTATGATGCACGTTTATCCTGAAAATGTGCTGTGGCCTGCTAGGACATTAAAAAGTGCCATCATCTGCTGTTTCTTGAGGACCAAGAAATACCGTAACCAGGCGACTTCCCGAACGCCGACGGCGACCGCCCCAACGGCGATGACTGTCCTAGTGGCTCCGGCCGTCACAGCGGCGGAGGCCACTTGAGCGGCGACGGCCGCCCTAGTGGCCTCAGCCGTTATAGCGGCCACAGTCGTCTTAGCGGAGACGGCTGCCCCAGCGGTGACGACCGCCCAAGCGACCACAGCCATCCCAGTGGCCTGGCCAGAGCTGCCGGAGCAGCTACGGTCGCTCCAGCGATTGCAAAATAAACAGCCCATTCACAGCTATGCTGACAGCCGTTCCAGTGCCATTCAGATATTCTCCCCCGGACCAAATCCTGACTACGTCCTTGCACAAGGCCAGGATTGCTACCGTGATAGAACAAAGTTGGTGGAGAGGGTGTGAAGGCGCTGGAACGGCTTCAGATTTGGGAGTGGAGCAGCAACAACCGTTTTTTTTGCATTCGTTCTCTTCATGCAGCGCCATGCGGTTAGTGTTGAAATCTCCACCATGGGGAGGGCCATCTGCCGGCTTCCCCTTGTTTCTATGCCTTTAGGGCAGACGATATCGGGGTTTGATGTCCTTTCTTTCCATGGATTGTTCGTGGGAGTAAAATAAAGAACAGAGTATCGCGATATCGCTGCCACCGCCTGTGACAGGGTACAGTGCCAGCAGCTGTGCCAGACACACGAGGCGGTGTTCAGTCCGCAATACACCAACGTCGCTGAGCACAGCTGCGACGGCGAGCCAACACGTCAACTGCAGAGGGCTGTCGTACAGCAGCTGCTCCTGTCAGCGGCGCTGTGGACGCGTGTGACGCGCCAGGGCACCGGGAGGTGCGGTGAAGTGCCGTACGCGTGCCGTCACCAGCCGGGAGGCGACAGGTCCCGCCGGCTGACCGCCACCGGACGCCGCCCCGTCGAGATCATCGAGCCGCGGCTGCGATTGGGTGGACGGTGCTCGTGTTTGCGCGGCGCGGTCATGTCAAACAGACGTGTTGACGCTGACCGGCGCGTGGCGGCTGTCGCATTGATTCGCCCGGTGGTTGGTGGACGTTTCGCACCGCGCCATGGACCGCCCGGCCGGTGGGGAGAACGTCCTGTGGGGACACCGAGATGGCCCTGACGGTGCCGACGTCGCCGCCGTCGCCTATCTGGGCCGCCAGCGTCGGGTCGCCACCGGGCAGTCAGCGGCTTGCGGGGCCAAGCGAAGGCGCCAGGCTCCTCTGTGAGATCCTTCGATGGTGGAATGATGGAACCGGGAAGAGCCACAAATACATCTGGGCTAGCGAGAGGGTTTCCGTCTCGACACTGTGCTTGCGTATGTGTCGCCCTACTTGCATATCGGCATAGGTGCAAATGCATGCGAAGGCGAATGTACGTCATGGTACATCATCAGCCTTTTGCTAGTCGTGCGACATAATTATCTGGGATTATGTATCTGTCTTTATTACATTCTGAGTTGCGGTCGTCCTGTGTCTGTTTCATGGCACCAGTTCATGCATTTCTTAGTTCATACCTGATGCAATCAAAACTTACCTGTGGATTAGCACCGTGAAACGTGTGCATCTTTCATGTAAATAGCGTCAGATAATAAAAGTGCACAACTTACACATTCAACATACGACTGCCCGGCGATCGGGACCATGGGAATGCTTGTGAGAAGCAGAGGGGGCCAGCGCTATTTTGTTCCACAGCCGGCTTGTAGTGGGTGACGTAAACGCCCTGGCTTCCGACGATCCTTCGCCTATGTAAGGAGGCTTACATTCCTTCGGTATGCATTTTCAACATGTTCCCATCCGACCAGGCCGCAAGACGCCCGGCCAGATCCCGGCTACCTTCTCCCTCCCCTCTCATATGGCCTTGAAACATTGCGAACCCGGCCCGCAATACGTGTCGCTTTCAAAGGCGGCATGGAAAAAACAACCGCACCCTCGCATCTGGACCAAAACAGAAGGGTGGGTCCCCGGCCAGCTGTGAGGTCGGTGACACCGGTGAAGTCAGTTGAAATTTCCAGGCATACAGACCGCCCTGACAGCCCCAGGCGGCTTCACCATACATACGGCCTAAGGGGAAGAAAAAGAAAAGCACTCTCACCAATCAAGAAAAATAATACAATCCGGAGCCCTGGGAGTGGCCAAGAGTGGAGGAGGTGGGGCTACAGCCCATCGAAGAAAAACTGGAAGGCAGAGAGAAAACGCTCTCACTCTCTCGGGGACGCTCTCGCGCTCGAGCTCACTCTCGCTCGGAGACACTCTCTCTGGGACGAGCTCTTTCGATCTCGCTCTCGCTCGGAGACTCTCGCACTCGGGCAGTCTCTCACTCACGGAGCTCAGGCAGCGTGGAGACGACCGAAGAGGCCAGCCGAGCAACTAACATGTGAGTGTCATCGGTCTGCCATGCCTTCTTCCTTCTTCCAAACCGGCCAAATGGGCGCTGTATGACCAACGCAGTCGATGTGCCCCTAAACCCAAATAACCAACCAACCAAACCGGCCAATTTTCTATCACAGCTATTTCCCCCTCAACCTAATTCATTGTTGAAAGGAGCGACCTATCTTGGGGTGGGGGTGGGGGCAATTAGACTATGTGATGTGTGCGGTATGTGTGACACGGCCGGTGGCGCCGACGTCGCACGCCTTGTATAGAAGGGCAGGGTATGTAGGTATGTATGGGGAGGAAGTATGTCGCGTGCAATAATGGAGAGGTGGGAGATGGCGAGTAGTGTGTGTGTAAGCAGTGCGTGGGCGTAATGTGATGCGGTGTATATAAATGTAAATATATTAGATTATGCATAGAAATTCTGTGGTGGCATCAGCAGAGACACGGAGCAGTTGCCCAGCCTTTGACGTGCAGGATTAGCGGTGAAAGGTAATACTTGGGATAAAGAAAGGGGCATAGCTTGAAATAACGATCAGGGGTACTGTGCACACATCGGATCCTCACATCCTCTTGTGACCCTGGGCTGCGTGGGTCGTGAAAATGACCATCGCTCAGCGCAATGTGCCGTACGTTGAAAACTGTACGCGCAACACCCGCCTTGCCACCGCCCCCGGGCCAGAATGGATCGTGAAAATGATTATCGTTCGGTCTGACAGTAAGCACGTTGAAAACTGTGCTTGCAATATCCATGTTTTTCCCTCCTCGTCCAAAGCGTTCGACCATCACATTAACCGGAGATAAAGAAGTGATATTATAGCCTATCTACCCGCCGTGGTGCAAGCTCATTCAAAAATCAAAAACTCTAGGGGCGCCATCCAGCCGTGTGTTCAGTGGCGTAACTTTCGTGATAACCCAGATAGCATTGAGGTCGGATGCCGATGGCCGAGTCAGTGACCCTCCGTGGGAAATAACGCAACTCGATGACGACAGGATACGACCATCCCCGAACGGTAGCATAGTAAATACCTCGGCGATCAGGTGGACGGAGGGGAGAGTATTTACATCCAGAACAGAAATGGCGTCCGTGCCGCGGGCGCTGAGGGGTGCGCGCCGCGCGTTTCGCTTTGACCGGGTGACCAACAGCCGACAAGTAGGTGTAGATAGTACCGTGTGTACTTTCCGACACAAGAGTTTCACACATGATGTTTAGATATGTGCCTGATACTAATTTGCCATATGAAGTAAATCTACATATAAGCGAGGCAGTCGACCTGCGAGCCGTCCTCCTATGGACTGAACGTTCCCGGGCAATGGTAATGAGTGTGTAATGCCGTTTTTAACTTGTCTAAAATATTAATGTTGTCTATATATATATATGATCTGCGTTTGGATGATGTCGAATTGCGAGAAGGGTTGCGATGAACGTACCCTTCGGGGGCATTAGCACATGCTCTGATTCTTTGACTGCGAAATCCCGCTGGCCTCTGTGACCCAGGGGCGCAGGTGGGGGCGGGCACAGTATGCAAGTGGCTGTCAAGGGAAGCCCCACCTTGCGTCCGTCGAGTTTGGCGCCGAACAATAGGGTAATGAAAAACACTGCACGGTCGTGAGTCCGCCCCCCGTTCGCTATACGTTTGGACACGGAGCTGTATAGCGTTTCGGGGGGGGGGGGACGTACGGACAGGTTTGGCGTGCCGTAAGCCCCGAGGTTGAAAGGGTAGGGCAGGCTAGGTTATAAAGACGGCCAGGGGACGTGCCCAACGTGGCAGGGATCCGTGCCCGCCCGTGAGCACGTTCACTTGGTCGCAAGTGTACGGCGAATAAGGCCCGGGTTTTAGGTTAAGTATGTCAGTCAAAGATACCAGAGCACTTGTATAAGCCCTCGGAGCCAGTACGATGAGCCCCCTCGTAGCATTAAGACTTCATCCAGGCGAGGAACACTGTCAATAACGGCGAGGCCAGCTATGATGGCAGTGGAAGATTTACATATTCGGCCAACCTACCATAAAAAGAGCAATGGTCTGTCGATATATGTGTTTGTGTACCGCTGGGGGGGGCAAAATTTTGGGACCAAGCATTTCATTAATTAATAAGGAGAGAATGAATGGGACGAGCGAATGTGAAGTGAATGAGGAGAATGCATGTGTGTTAGGTAGCTTTAAGGACCAGCGGAAGCCGCTTGGGGCTCAATCACAGGCACCTATTTCGAGCGGAACATTGCACAAAATTATACTACTATTAGCATCCAAAAGTCCCATCTCGGGACAAGTCATTGAAATCAAGAGCAAATTGCATTCTCATTAATTTTCTAAATACAACGTAATCTTTCTAATTTGGCTACCAGCACTCATTTACCTATATGGTGTTCCCAAAACTTTGACCTCGCACACATATAAATTCGTGTTAGGGACGGTAGCTCGAACAACATGAAGCCGGCTGGGGTTTGGAGAATGTGTGGTGGAGGTGGCGGGGAAACACAGCACAACACACCCCCGACAGAGGCACAATCAGCAAAGGAGATAATTAGCCCAGTCTAAATATAGAGTCAGCCCATGTTCAGCCTTGTTAAAGTGCAGTCTCAGTTAAAATAAAGCCCCATAAAGGGGTATCTTTCCTTCGTGCCTTCCTATTTTGTGTTATCAGTAGTTTCCCCCTCTGCATTTTGTTCACCCTATCCAGACTTCCACTTATTATTTTATGTGGATATCCCCTTCCTGCTAACCTTTCTCTCAGTCTCCCAAACTGCCGCTTGTAGCCCTCGTCATCCGTACATACCCTCTTAGCCCGCATGGCTAGTCCGAGGGGAACGGCGCGCTTGACATAGGGGGGGGATGATCGGACAAGTAATGTAAATACGCTTTGGTATCCGAGGGTTTAGAGAAAATATTCGTGTGGAAGTTCCCATTTACCAAGCTCACGGAAATGTCTAAGAACTCTATTGTCGCTGTAGAAAACCTTACATCCACTTGAATATTTGGGTGAATGTCATCTGGCATTCACCATCTGGTATCTGGCATGCCATATGGCATTCACCCAAATATTCAAGTGGATCTATGGTTTTCTACAGCGACAATAAAGTTCTTGACACACACTGGAGTAACTCTGGGGACTGACACATACTAGGGTAACTTTTCGGACCGACACAGACTAAAGTAACTCTTGGAATTGACACAGACTAGGTTGATTCCGTAGAACGACATAGGCTAGGTTGACTGGGGACCGACACAGACAAGGCTGTCCCTGGAGACCGACACAGAATGGACTATCTCTGTGGACTGAAACAGACTAGCCTATCTCTGGAGACCGACACAGACTAGGCTGTCTCTGGAGACCGACAAAGACTAGGCTGTCTCTGGAGACCGACACAGACTAGACTGTCTCTGGAGACCGACACAGATTAGGCTGTCTCTGGAGACCGACACAGAATGGGCTGTATCTGTGGACCGAAACAGACTAGCCTGTCTCTGGAGACCGACACATATTAGGCTGTCTCTGGAGACCGACACAGACTAGGCTGTCTTTGGAGACCGACACAGACTAGGCTGTCTCTGGAGACCGACACAGACTAGGATGTCTCTGGAAACCGACACAGACTAGACTGTCTCCGGAGACCGACAAAGACTAAACTGTCCCTGGAGACCGACACAGACTAGGCTGACTGGGGACGGGCACATGGCAGGGCAGCTGTGGGGACGTACACAGACTAGGCTGTTTCTGTGGACCGACACAGACTAGACTGACTGGGGACGGACACATGATAGGGTACCTCTGGGGACTTACACAGACTGGGCAAACTCTGTGGACTTACACGGACTAGGCTGTCTCTGGAGACCGACACACCACCCTGGTCCTGCATGGCTGACAGGCGGAGTCGGCCCTGATGTTCGACTCGGTACTGGTGTTCGCACGTGCACTGACCGCCCTCCAAGACGGTGCCCCCCTGAAGGACAACAGCGTCTCCTGCAGCCGCGAACAGGCCTGGTCCGACGGCAGCAGCCTCTTCAACTACATCAACTCGGTAAGACGCTGTGACCAGGTGATTCGCTATTTCTGTGCTGGTGATGGAAAGTCAGAATGCTCCTGACATGTACCATATTCACGATTAAGTAAGTTGACATTAGAATGAATGTGAACTTCTTTTTTCCTGAGTTTGTTTCAAGGGCTTGGAAGAAAGTTAGGTAGTATTTGAACTTTAACGGGTATCATAAACTTGATAGGTAACAGCAATAACCCCAACTTTCTGGTGTATTTATATGTATGCATATATGCAAATCGCTAAAGACGTCGTCCGCGTTTGTCTTCTTTTTATGCACATTTTCTAGTTTTCGGATGACTTCGTTGTTCGTTGGAGATATTATGCATAAGATTACCGCAGAAAGCAATGGCGAAGACGAGGAAAAATGTTATTGAGTCACTCATAAGTCGATGCGCTGCGTGATTTGTAACATTATTCTGATATTTTCGACGTTTTAATCAAAATTAATTATCTTCAAGACTGAATTAAACGAATGACATAGGTCACACAGATAGCACAAAGCAGATACACTAGGAAACAAACGTCACACATTTCACAAACATTTCTCCAGGCACTTCATGGGTTATGAATCAGAAACGGAAATGGCACCATGTCAGATTAAACTCACTTTTTTATACACCATTATGCGGCTAAAGATTTATCATACAGACCAGGTCTGTGAATGTCTTGTTTAGCGCGTTGATGATGGGTGTGATGTCTTTGATGTAGATTGTCTCAGCCGCCGCCAGCCGACGTTTGTCATCAGTGTAAGATGATGAAAACGTTAGCTATTGGCATGGCTCTGGTGAGCCGTACTCCGTGGTGTTCTCGGAGGTATTTCTTGGGGTCACCGTCCTGGCGATACATGGTGACTCGGCGGCTGAGTGTCGTAGTTGTATGACCAATGCAGCAGACGTTGTGGGTTGCACAGTCCCCAGTAGTACATCTGAAACGGTATACTACATCGGTCTATTTTAATGTTGTAGGTTTGAAACTGTCGTTGCGCATAATGAGAGATGAAGTTTCCGGTGTTTTGTAGCAGACGTGGAGCCGAACTTTGTGGCCTGGTTGAACTGCTATAGTGTCTTTATGACGATATCACTGATGGTACTTCCAGCTTTCTTCCAAGAGGGTTTGATGGTGTCTATTTGGGGGGGGAAGATGGTGGTGTCGTTAGCATTGTCACGTGTTTCCTGGCCAGCACGATGTGAAAGCTTGCTGAGCATGTACCGCGTAATTGTGTCGAAAACAGTGTTGCTGTATCCGTTATTAACTAACATTTGACGCATCCTTCACTACTCTAGATGGACGTGCGCCAAAGTAGAGCAGTGGAGTATAGCTCGTCAGACGTATAACCTAATTACGCTGCGTTTATAGCCATCGGTACAGTCTCCGGCGCCGTTCTTACATTGACCTAGGTCAGTTGGCTTCACGTGTACATCGGTCACAAACGAACTGCCATCACCGTCGACAAGATGAAGGAAAGGATGTCTGTTGCTGACATTAAGCTCCGTGGTGAAACTAAGGCCTGAGTCTGTTTCTAACATCATTTTCAGTGCGTTTAGCTCGTCAGTGCTGTTCACATCAAGAACAATGTCGTGGATGAAGCAGTAATACATGTTCGGTTTAACATCAACTTGCGCCAGGACCCTGCCATCCACATGACTCATATAAGCCTGCACAAACAGCACTCATAGAGGCGAGCCCATCGCGATGCCGTCGATTTGGCGGCATAACTATCGGTACAGTGTCACCTCAACCGAACCTTCTCAGTGCACGCGCAAAGCATGGTTCGTAACATATTTTGGGCAGTAGCTGTTGCTTGAGGTCGTGGTTTTGGTACATATAGTCAATGATTATGTTAATTGTCTGTTGCACTGGTATATTTCTAAACAAACTGACGTCTAATGAGGCTAGGATACCCTTGGGCTTACTGGTTAGGGCCATCACGGGTTTCCGTTACACCTGGATGACTATGTAGAAATGTATGTATGAAGTCATCCGAAAACTAGAAAATGTGCAAAAAAGGTTAACGCAGACAACTCTGTCGTCTTTAACGATGTATCCTTGTATGAAAACCTGGTTCCGAAATATATCTGCGTATATATGCATATATATATATATATATATATATATATATATATATATATATATATATATACCTGCCAGAAGACTGGCCCTTCTTGCTGTGACTGTCCGTATGTATATATGCATGTATGTATGTACATACCTCTGCCATGATGCACCTGGGGCCGCTGGTGGGCGCCACTGTCAGGACTCGGTGCGGCTCGTTATATACCTTCACGGATGTGCCAGTGCTGTCGAAATGCGTCAAGGCGTCGGTTTCAAAACAAAAGTAGCGGGGACGGCAAGGTTCTCGTGTGTCTCTTCCCGATGAAGAATCATAGATTTCAGGGAATCTAGCGCCGTTATTGGTGGCAGCGCCATTTCACAGACGTAAGTTGCATGGAAATTATTCCCATTACGGAAAATTCCGAACCTGAGACATTCGTTTGAGGGAAAAAGGATGCTTTCGCTGTACAACGATTAATCTGGCACTGGCCGGTGTTCAAATCTGCCCCCACCCCCATCGAACGTTCGCGAGAACTTGAAAATGCGTTGCGATATATCCACGAAATTATCAATAGCTGTCAATTGAACAATGCTACGCCTCTTACCGAAGACAAACCATGAGTTCATGATCGGTCAGGCGTGAGTGACGTCAGAGTGACGTCATGTTTGCCAATATTTGAGAAAATCGCATCGGTGGACACAAATTGACATCGAACCCGAACGAACGAAGATATTTGATGTCCGTACAATGCAAGCGAGAGACAATCACTAGCTAAGTGAAATGCTATGGCATTTTGTTTTAATCGTTCACTTTGAAATGTCGGCATGGTAAAGTAAGAAGCAATTGGTAGTATCCCTTGGATACAAAATTTAAAAGAACAAAATGAAACAACTATGCAAAGCATGTCTATGAAGAACGTCGGTGCCTAATTGTAAGCAATTAATTATGAAAAATGAGTGGAGTATAACTTGAAATGCACCGCATTACATAGCACGTTGGCGCGGAGGGGCGGCGGCCGCGAGACGACTGTTTTGCGGTGCGGTGCGGTGCGGCGGTGGTATAAGTAGTGGCGTCCGCAGTGGCAGTGGCGGCTCCAGGGATCGCTGCGTGGCCGGAGTAGCGGATTTGATTGGCTAACCCGACAACAAACGCCGCTGTTTTCATGTGTGCGGTTCGTGCAAGCGACTCAGACCCAGCGGTACAGCCAATGTGTGGGGGGGGGGTCTGGTCTCTTAACAAGAATAGCACCAGATCAAACAGGATATACTGGGATATGCACCAAGCCAAGCCATTTGCACCAACCCAAACCAACTTCAGAGAAATCCTGGATGTGTCACTGCTGAGATTGATTGGTCCAGTGGTTTCTGAGCTATGCATTTTTAAAAGGTTGGCCTGATACGACTTCACAGGCGCCCACCGGGGACCTGTGAAGTCGGGATTCCTTGTGTGACCCAAGGCTCCAAATGGGCCCTGATCTCTTGAGGGGGCTATTCTACCTTGACCTCTTTGGATACGCCACTGGTGCAGCCTGCAAGGATTTTGGAGGGGATGGGGGGGGGTGGAAAGTAGTTGTTTCTGTTTACTTCATAGTACGTGGAGGCACCCCGTCACTGTTATATTGATATGTGGAGCAACTGTCATACCGAATTACTCACCATTATATAACCATATTGCATTCGCCAAGATAAGAGTTGCCTGATGACATTGGAGTATGACATTGGAAGGAATAAAGCAGCTATTGGAAGGCTACAAGTTATGCCGAAGCTGGCAACCCATCTGTATCATTTCAAAGGTATTTGTGTATGAGAACGATCGATACGAGTAAAAATTCTGCCTAAGTTATTGAACATTCAGATAGCCAATACCCAAACCGATATCCAATGTGAAAGAACGTGTTATTGTCGCTGATGCCGCTGCGAGGATCGCTAGACCAACAATCTGCAACTGGCATCGAACATCGAAGTATCACCACCGGTCAGGTTATGCAATTTGAGATTGGTAGGTACTCGGACGCGCTTGGAGCGCCGAGGACGGCTGGTGTGTGTGTGGGGGGGGGGGTTGCTCATGGGGTGGCCGTCCTGGGAACGCTCGCACCCAACGGCGCTAGTGTGGCACTCTTTCAGGGCTTCACGGCCTGCAGACAGCGGCGCATCGGCATCTGGTAACAGGTTGGCTGGTGTCTGCCGCTGTCCGCAGGTGCGGGAGCTGCGCGGACTCACTGGACCGATCCAGTTCAGTGAAGGCAAGCGCACCACCTTCAAGTTGGACCTGCTGAAGCTCAAGCAGCACTCCTTGGCTAAGGTAGGCACACCGCGGCTGGATGTAGCCACATTACATTATCAGTGCCTGATCGGGATCCAGAAGGGGGAGGGGGGGGTCATCAGATCACGACCTTCAACGACGGCTGAGGGCCACACTTTTCGTGGCAGCTGGAATTAAATTGGCGATGTCCTTCTGTGACCGTCCTACTGTGCAATGCACAGGAAAACGGTCCTTGGATATTGAATACTTTACTGACTTTTTCGAAACAGAAGCGAAGTGTGGAAATATACTTGGTCCCAGAGCGACGTCCACCCGACACGATGGAAGCCAGATCCGTAGCCCTCCTCACAGCCCAGTCCTGGGTTCACTCCTGGTCGGGGCGCACAACACCGCTTACGCAACGCGAGACGAATCGTATCAGTATACATGCGCGTGTCGTGAAAAGGTTGTCGGCGACCGCCACCGACCGCAGGTGTGCAGCGCACCTGTACTGTGACGTCATTGCCACGGCCTGGTGGTCGGCTGGCCGGCACCAGCGTCTCAGTTGCGCCCGGAGCTGACGCGCACTCCCGTCAGGACAGTGGCTCGGCGCGCTGCAGCCACCAATCTGTCCGTAAACAATCGCGGCTCGTTATCTGCCGTCATGCAGCCGTCCTCCGACCGTCGGCCATGCAGTTCGCCTGGTGAGCTCCCCGCGGGCGGATCGAGCGACGCGAGGCAGCCGAGCGCCATCGCCATGGAGGTGTACGTGGCGCAGATCCTGGGCATCGCGGTCATCTTCATCGTCACCACCACCATCGGCGTGATGCCCGGTGTGGTGATGCGGCGCAACGCCAAGGCCATCAGCTTGGAGTCGCGAGGCTTTCGTACTCTCATGTCGGTGGCCAACTCCTTGGCATCGGGCGTGTTCCTGGACCTGTGCTTTCTCGGTCTGATCCCGATGGTGCAGAACCTGTTCAAGAAACTGTGGTTGGAGCTGGGCGTGGTCGTGCATTATCCGGTCGGCGAGGCACTGGTGCTGGTTGGCTTCTTTCTGATCCTCACCGTGGAGAACTTGGCAATATGGCTGCAGAAGCGCGGGGAAGACGGCCCCGCTTCCAAGAAGGTGTCGTCCGGCATGCGCACGCTCAGCGTCGAAAACGTGGTCGAGGAGATGGCGTCCCAGCTCGAGCTCCCGACTGTCGGCGTGGAGTCGGCACTACCGCTCATGACGAAGCTGGGAGATGCCGCCGCGGAGAACAACACCAACGAGGTGCCGAAAGTCGCTGACGAGCCCGCCCTGCAGCCGTCACCAGCTGAGCACGGCCACAGTCACGGCGCTGTGTTCGACTCTAACAACTCGGGTCTGCGCTTCCTGATGCTGCTGGCCGCCATAAGTCTGCACTCGCTGTTCGAGGGCATGGCCATCGGCCTGCAGGTGTCGCTGAGCACGCTGCTCAATCTACTGCTGGCCATCTTAATCCACGAGTCGCTTGTCGGCCTCGCCATCGGCGTAAAAATCACGCAACAGAACGTCTCGTTCTGGAGGAGCTTACGCCTTATCTGCACATTCACCACCATGATTCCGCTCGGGATCGGACTGGGCATAGCCCTGGGCACGGCACAGGGCGCTGCCGGCTTCGCCATCTCGGGCACGGCCCAGGCACTGGCCGCCGGCGTATTCTTGCATGTCACGTTCATGGAGTTGGTGCCGGACGAGTTGGAGCACTCGCAGAACGCCTTCATCAGCATCGCATGTATGTTTCTCGGCTTCAGTGGAATGTCCCTCATCGTGTACCTCACTGAGTGACGACGATCTCATGGCAACTTAATGTTATGTTATGGATAGGATGGGGGAGGGGGAGATTTAAAGCACCTGTGTATTAGGGCGCGACATTGTCATGCAGCAGTTGCGGAAGGTCATGGTCCTCGTGATATGGACGTCGACCTCTTGAATCGTGGTGCCTGAATGGCACATGCCGTGTTTGGGGAAACGATGGGACACGTGCTCTCAACTGGGTAAGAGACAACAAGTACCTGTTGCACATAGCAGTCAACACCAGCGGAAGCGAGAAGAAGATGACAGTGCCGCCGAGAAATACGTGTTTTCAGAAACAGAAACACGCAAGCCAATATATACTGGACATCCCAAAGGCCTGCACAACATTTTGCAGTGTATTCTGGAAGCTACATGCCGTCAGTGAGACCAACAACTGCCACACAAAACAATCGCAAACGTGTGTGCCATGTATCTCTTCGATGTGAGAAGACTGCACCTCCCTCGAATGACTTACTGGTGGTGGGGGGTGGGGGCAGCTCAGTGCGATGAACACCAGCCGTTACCTACTCTTTGGTAATATTGTTGTCGACTCGCAGCTTCCATAGGTCACCAGCATAGTTACGATACTACTGGAAATGTCAGAAGATGGTGCTACCAAACAGAAGTTGAGTGCTTCAAAGTGGAATGAACAACTTAGTCTAAGGAAAGCTGATATTGCCACTGTGGAAGTTCATGCTGCATTACAGCATCTCCAATGTCATATCCCCACGCATGGCAGCTTTGCGTCATCACTGAACAGCCGCTCACACTGGGCTGTCGCATGAAGCATTCATTGAAGGTACGCGTTGATAGAGTGCTTGCCACTGTCTGCAAGCTCAAAGTTCACTAGTAGCGTCCTTAAGCAGACAGATAGCATTCACACACTTCTCATTCGATGGTTGCGCATGTAATTGATTATCAGTCTATTTTTTTCCTCGAAGCATACTTTACCAAAGATATGCTAATATGCTACTAGAAGTGCTATTAACATGCTGCGCCGCTGAGCATAAAACAAATGTGGTGATGCTTTTCTCCATCGCGCTTACTACTGTTCAAGTGTGTCGTTTAATTTTAATGAACATTCAACGAGCTTCGGTTGGCTAAGTATGTTCCTAATCTGGGCAGTCGTTTTGAGTATGCAGCACTGGACAGGACAATATTTATTTTGCTAGAAGGCACCTCTTATGTTTTTTGTTTGTTTTTGTAACTGGATCAAGACTACTTCGAAAATAACACGTGCAAATAATTCTTCCGAAAACTTTATCGCAGAATTTCCCAATTTTCTTCTTGAGAATGCGAGGTGGAGCCATTGTTCAAAGAGATGGAAGTGATGAAAATTGACAGTTTCCGGTTGAAATATACGGAAAGTTGTTCCGTTAGATGACATAAATGCGTGACCATCACCTTGAGGGTATTTGTGTAACAAATATGTGTAACAAATAACAATGGCATATGGGCGAATGTACAGCATTTCAGTGAGATTGGAAGGTGCTTCGTATTTTGAAAGCAGTACAAACTATCGCAAATGCATCGCTTGAATGTTTGTCCAAGCGTGTGAAGTAGCTCAGTCATGATTATAGAGCATATGAGCACGATGAACCTCATCATGTAATCATATGTCATTAAATCTGGCAGCTAGCAGTGTCTGCTCCAGTAATTACACGTCAATCACTGTCCTCTGCTCATATTCACCTGGCTGTTCTTTTTTTTCTCAAAATTACGCACGTAATCATGTGAATATGCCATCCTCAGAGGGCGTCCTAACCAAAGCCAGGATGTGCCCCCAATGAATTGCATTGTTCGTGCCGACAACGTCTGGCGTGGTTGGTGTATTGTGATGCAAATATACTGCACCGATCAACCCCAGTCTTTTACATCAACAAATAGTCACGTCGTCGTCATATTCGTTCCGTTCACGTCATCGTCGCATGCATTGGTCAGAGAGCTCTGACGACATCTATATTAGAGGCAGAGCTACTGCGGCTGACCGACACCTGAACAGCCGGAAACGTGACACCGACTTGACGTTCTCTGGACTAGGTTGGACGGTACGTGCGACGTTTGGACGGTACGTGCGGCGAGGCGAACCCCGGCGACGGCGTGGTCGTCTTTAATCGTCTTTAAAGCGCTGACAAGCGAAGTGAATCAGTCAAACAGCCAGCGGTCCACAGATAAAAATAATCAGAACGATTTTAACACACACAGTAATGTTATCTAATGAGGAATTCTGAAACCCTGTTCGGGTTTGAATGCATAAAATTAGATGGTGACGCGTATGCATAGTCCTAGAATCTCAGAGTCTACGCTTGACTTCTATGACCATGCATAGACTAGATGAATTATGGTTACCATCATGTGCGTAGCTACCATGAATGGCACTATGGTCAGATGGTCACTATGGCTCTTATTAAGCATCATCACTTTTGACTTACAAATGCAATCTCCTTCACAAAAAGGCAAGAGTTCCAAACATTAAGACTGCTGGGAGACATGGCCCCTTTCCCTACAAGGTATGGGAGATTGAATTTGTGAAGGAGATTGCATTTGTAAGTGATTTACCAAGTTCTACTTGGGAAACATCAAAATGGGAGGGGTCATTGATGAATGGTTGTTTTGTTGCAAACAAACTGGATTGCCTACCACTGCAGGCAATCACACAAATCTGTCCTCCAAACTTCAGTGATAGAGACTGAGGCATCCAAGGAGATTGCATTTGACCTGCGTACAGCTCATACCACTGGCTGATTGATCAAGAGGAAGGTATCAAAGAAGGATGTTCCGAAACCTGAAGACATGATTACCTTCTGCAGGAGGAAGGTTTGATATAACCACTCATTTCCATTGCAAGTTTGGTAAATTTGCAGTTAAGGTAATTTTGAATTCTTGGAATTTTTTCTCCAATGCAATGTTTATGAATGCGGTTAATATGACCCCAACGCTCATTTCCTGTGGAAATGCATGCTTTTCAGTTGGGAGGTAAACTAACACCCAAGACGGGATTTGGAGTTCGGTAACAGCATAAAATGCAATGTTCAAATTATTTTGTTAAAGCAATATACCGTAACCTAACCTTCCATGTAAAAAAGCAAATTATTTTTAAATAGGAAAGCTTTGAAACAACTTCTTTTCTAAAAAATGTTCCAATTCAAAAACCTAGCCTAACCTAGCCGGACCTATTTTTGAAGAAATTTCAAGAAAGGGAAGTTCAAATGTTATTGGAAACAATCCATTTTTTCAACTTAAAGAAACAAAAAACAAGCTAACCTAATGAAACCAAACCCCTTTGTTTGCTTCATGGAGGTAAAATAGGTGCAAAACAACTTGTCTTGTAGATATCTTAAACTGTAATAATACTGCAAATTCTTACTTCTCATTTGGTGAACAACACTACCCACCACTGTTGCATTGAGCTGTGCATGTGCAGAATTAAATATTTCTGAAAAGCGCTTCTGGACAAGGTAATATATATTGAAGAATAATGTAGCAGTTCAGCAATCCTACCTATTATTATTGGTTAAGTTTTCTACAAGACATGTTTTTACCTCTGTAAAGCAAATAAATAGATTAGGTTATGCTTTTTTCTGCAATATTTTTTTGGTATTATTGCAGTTTAACCCGCGCCGTCTCGGGGGGTTGATAGGCGCTCCCCCCTAAGGTTTTCCGCGGATTGTGAAAGAACGGCGCAAGGCAGAGCGCCGAAATTTGGCATGCCTTTTCCCACATCAATTTGACATGTTGTGCCAAATTTCGAGGTCAGGTCATCTAGGGTCAACGAATTAGTCAAGATCAAGTGAGGTCACCTCCAGAAAAGTTCAACCAGTCGGCTCGTCGGCTCTGGGCTCTTACCGGTCGCCCGGAGCTCCGTTGATCACCAAATCTCTTGCGTGTTTTGCCACTGCCTGTGCCAAAACACAACGTATTCAAAGGCCCGCTTTTGCCCATTCGGGTCCAAGGGGGATCATGGTTCCATGTCCCCCACTCTGGATCCATCACTGCCTCAGGGGGCCCTCTAGCTGCTCAGGAACTCTCTTATATCACTGAGAAGCCTTCAGGGGGAGGGGGCTCTGACCGGTCAGAGGTAACAGTGTGGTTCCTCTGCCTGCTCAGGGGTTTCTCTTTTGTCACTAAGGGGCCCAGGGGCCCTTGTGGTTGCCCAGGCGTTACTTTTGTCAATCAGAGCCCCCAAGTGGTTCCTCTGTCTGCTCAGGCCCCTCCTTTGCTACTGAGGGAGCCCCGGTGGCTACTCAGGGGCCCTCTTGCCTAGCAGGGATTTCGGTCATGGCTAAGGCCCCCTATAGCAACTCCTTACGAGCCTTGAAGAGGCCATAGCGATCATAGGTTCTCTATATAGCGAGCTTGTCCCCTAGCAGGACCCTCTGGATAAACCAGAGGCAGTATTTGGGTGGAATTTGGACCCTCTTTTTACCCGGCGAAATTTGATAAGACGGTCCTCACTCGACCTGAAGTTGAGGGACGGTGCGGGACGGGTCCCCCGTCGCTTCATTTTGAACGCCACGTGGTGTTCCCTTACATCTGTAAAAACTTTAATTAGGAAAGAAATAATAATTACTTACGAAAGATGTCCGAACAGCTAAACCAACCTTTCACTATGATGCTATAGCTCCTGGGGTCTTACCTGACACGAAGAAGACTTGCTCCATGATGCTAAATTGATCACTCGTAATTAGGTTTGGCAGCCATGATGCTCCGGTCCTCGTATGCGTCTGTAAACTCCCTATGCAAGCACACCATTTTCGATTTCCGATTTTTCTTGGCATTGGAATTATTAGTCATGCCACTATTTTGACAACACAAGGGATTTGCTCCCGGGCTTTACGTTATCGGTCTTGGCCACATTTGAGCACACCACACTTGACCAAGCATGAGTACACATAAATGGTCCTAGAGATAATCACGAGTGCCCAGGAGGTTGGCTTGTGCAATCGCCAACTAATCTCGACGTTTATCTGAGTACTGTTTCTGCTGCGCGAAATCTCAGTCCGCTAGCCGACTGTTTTATTTGATGCAAAATGTGACATCACATGTCACGCTTGCGTCAAAAGTTGTGGCGCTTTCCGGGTCAGCTTGTCCAGGTCCATGCCGTTTTTCCGTTTCGCCCATCAAGATCAGCTGGTACCTTTCTGAGATATGAGGCTGTGGCCTTCGGCGTCACTCTGCCGCCAGCAAATGGAAGGTAACAGAATACGCCATCAAATTCCGGGCCAAATCCCGCCGTGTCTGCGCGGTGAAGCACTCAAGTGGGAGCATCCGAGTAGCGCAGCTGTCAAGTATTCAAATCCGACTTTAGAGCTCCCGTACCGGACCTCCTCTGGCGACAGACGACGTCACCACTGGCGCTGCTCGGTGGCCGGCTTGAAACGGCGTCAGCTATATCGTCGGCCCTTACATAACGTCGGCCTGACCGCGCCAACACCGTGGCAATGGTTTGTTATCGGGTCATTGACGGTCGCTGCGATATCAAGACGATTTGGGACGCCGGTACTAATCAGCAGCCGATGCAAAAAAACGCCACCGCGGTCACACGCCTTCGCTTACACAGTTGTATGGTGTTAGTGGGCCGCTTCCAATGCAGTTAAGCAGATCAACGGCCTTTCTACGTAGTTGGTGTTCGAGCCGAACGAGATCGCGTGGGGAAGTTCAATTCGCTTCTGTATCTGATAATCTAGGATTTCCTCGCAATGTGATAACTAGTTCCAGATCCAGTAGCTTCTCCAACACCATCAAATTATCAAATGTCACAGCCGTCAATGGCCTTGAATTGATCAGGTGGATCATTAAGCACTACGGCGACCCTTGTGCAATAGTGCAACAGTTTCAACAGATTCTTCAAAACCGACAAAAGCAAACTCCAGCGGGTTCCTTATTAAGTTCGTGCCTCCACATCAACAGGCACCAGCAATAGTCAATCGTTCAACGTCTGCCCTTCTGCTCACCTTTGTCTCTCGCCCACCTCTGACATTCTCGACTCCCTCCTGACGACTGCCTGACCAGAGGCCTTCGCGCACGCGAGAGGGGTACAGGTCGCACATGGGGGAGGGGCAGCGCCCTCTGCCCTACATGTGCCGCATGGTACAATGGTTACACGGGGGTCATCGTGATGACACCCGACTGTGTCATGACATCGTGTCAGCGCCGGGACATCGGCGACGGCTCCGCTTAGAGCGTTCATGACCAGACCCGACGAGTCTCAGAACTCGTCGAGTTTGACGCGTTGGCGCCAAACGCATTCAAAAGAGGAAGTTCGAAATGAACTTTGTTACACTCATAGTCTTTTTTGTTTGGATTAAAAGACACGAGAACCGGATTTAAGAATGTATCTCTCTCATGCACGTACACACGGAAGCACGCACGCACGCAGGCACACACGCATATGATATATATATATATATATATATATATATATATATATATATATATATATATATATATATATATATATATTATATATATATATATATATATATATATATATATATATATATATATATATATATATATATATATATATATATATATATTAATTTGCATGTATATGACATGTCACAACAGCAATCAGGAGAGCCCAAGCCACTGCACCGTACCAAGCCGCAGCTCCAGGTTTATCAGGAACCATAGCATAGTTAGTGTGTATTATGTGCTTTATCGAATACTGCTTTGTTGCATGGGCACTGGTGGATCCAGAAGGTCATTATGAAATAATTTGGGACGACAGATTTTAGAAGATTTCTGCAAGTTTTAAAGCTCCTCTGAATGGGATTGCTGCGGTCGTAAGGGTTGCTTTGAATTTTAAAACAAAATATGGCTAAATTGCCTATTAAGCTGCTGTTTTACGAAAGAGTGGGACCATCTCCTAAATATTCAGACTGTTTCGATCAATGTTAGTTCAGCTTATGCCTCCGCAGGATCATTTTGTATTGGGGCGTGGAGCTGGGAAATGAGCCTACGGGAGGGAAGAGGGTAATCACTTTGGACTGCGTGAAGGGTTAGTACGGTGTATTGCAAGTCGGCTCATCTACGTCCGATAGCACCACTAGGTAACCATTTACGTAATATGCCGATGCATCACAAGTCAGCTTATCTACGTCTGACGGCTCCGCTAGGTAGCTATTTATTTCAAGCGACAAGACAAATCGGCTCATCTACGTCCGAAGCCGTCCGTGGATGACTATTGCGTTGCCACAACAAGTGATTGCGTGGGCGCGCAGTGCGTGTCAGCTGCGTCAGTTGAGTGTTGTATGCAATGCCCCTGCTAGTTTGGTGGTGTAGAGATAGTTAAACAGTAAACGGAGGAGAGCCTAGGAGGAGGAGGAGAAACAGTAAACGGAGCCAGTAGTCGGCTTGTCACCCAGCAGTTATCCAAGCGAGAGAGTGATGTCATTTTTTGGCAGCAGGCCTATTTGATCGCCTTGGAGCATCAGAGCTATTGCAGTCTAGCAGGTTGCGATCTATGCTTCATGTGGTGTTGCAGGTCTGGAGGTGCGGTGTTGTAAGCTGGTCATCCACTACTTTAGGCTGTTAGTTTTGCTCCACCAGTTTTATACTTGGGGAGGATAACTTCTGATAGCATGAAGTTCATGCCAGGCCGTTCTTTTAGTGAAAATCACTGGTTGGACAAATAGGCAAAAGAAGCACCTGTGCTGAGGAAATAGGGCACGGTTATCAAGAATAATGAGACAATTGAGAGGGGTATGACAATGGGCACGATTCGGTGGAAAATCAGAAGGGATGGGTGTGACATTCGCACCGAGTTAGCTGGCCAGAACATGCCGTGCTTCATGTTGCAGAACGTGTGGATGGAGTGGTGATGTGTGGGTTTGTGTTGCGCCAATGCGTTCTGGTGATGCTTGCAAATGTAGTGCTGTAGGATGGTTTTGCAGTCATCCACCGCGTATTCCATTGTGCAGAAGTGGTGGATGCTAGGGCGCGCTAAGCAAGCCAGTATGTCCTTTCATTTCCTCGAATTGTGTGTGGTGTGGCTTGGGATCCGGAGAAACTATATTATTGGTTTATTTTACAGGCAATGGTTTCTTGAATTCGAGCACTGACTAATCACTGAATGGTCGTGGGCAGTCGTTGAGTGCTGCTAATTGACTGGAGGACAGATTTGGAGTTTGGAGAAATGACTACGTCAGTGTTTTTGCCCTTCTTTGGGAAAAAAATATCGCCAGTATGATCACTTGCTTAGCTGTGAAGAAAAAATTTAGTCTGGAAAACGCTCGGAAAATTTGAGACCTAGCCCAGTGATGCCGATGCCTACGCTCTCAGAGCCTTTTGACCCACTCGTGAGTATCAGTATTTTGTGATTTTTATTTCCACCACACCTTGTTTCGCGTGTCACGAGCTAGGTCTCCAAACTATACCTCTTTCTGTCCGAAATTGCTCTGCATGCTACCTAATAGACGAAATTGCCGTTGAACATTTTGCATCCAGTGCACGAACTCGATTTTAGCATTGAAATAAAGTGGTGTGTATACTGACCGTGCATGCTTTTATAGTTTAAAGTGAAAATTTTTAATACAATTTTACCGTTTCGAATTGTCGGTGAAATCCACAATTTATCGTTGAGTCTGTCACAGCCTCAACGATGAATCCCATCTTATCCCAGAGGAAGTAGTGATATAAGACCACGTGAAGCGACATTCCGCAGTGCAAATATTTAGGGTAAGGTAACAGGTAGAGCGGTTGGGTTTAATGCCGTAAAGAAGACACTAAGTGAGTTTGGTGATGACATTTTTAATGCAATTTGAACTTGGTATTCCGTGTTAGTCAGAAAACCAGCGCCTTGAACGGTAACTATTTATTTTGTTCTTTATTCTTGTAAGGTTTATTAGCAGCTCATGCCCCACCCTCCAATGAGCACCACCTTCTTGTGGTGGGGGAGGGAAAATTGAGTTATCCGAAGATCGGGCGGACCTTTTACGTCCAATGGGGACGAGTCTGACTCGGAGTGCCTCTTATTCCTCTGCTCCCATTCCAATATTCATCCCAAGTCAACATACCTGTCCTTCACCCGGTCCTGCAACACCCCCCCCCCCCAACTATGAGCAGGTAGGATAACTTCCTTGGTTCTACCCGTCTGCTCAGTTTTATCGGGGTAGTCGCGTCCCCTCGGCCCGTCCCACGGGGTTGACGTCGTCCTGGAGGTTGAGGTCCTCCGTCGCACGGTGCTAGTTGTGACCAGGGACCAACATGCATATTTGGTCCCGAAATCCCGGAGGGGCGGGTGGACACGGAGGGCCCATACGGATCAAGTGGCTTGTCGCTTCGGTTCGGATGTCTGGGCCTCGGTCCAGTACCTGCTGGCCTGGCCGGCAGGGGTCAAGGGGTGGGCGGTGCTGCATCCCGGTCGTGGTACTGAGTTATCTTTCCCGGCCGGGTGACGGCATCGCCTGCCCCATATAGCTCCTCGGGCGCCTGGTGTCCTCCCTTCCGTCGGATTCGGGCGTCCCCACCCCCAGTAGGGCCCCTCAGTGGTGGAGTACCACGAGAAGCCGAAATACAATCATAATATATCGCAACTACAACAACAACAACAAAAATGCTCCTGGTCATTCAAGTAGGGACTGGACCAACAACTTTCAACGCAGCGATCGGGATTTCCAAGGAATCGGTACCGACGGTATTCCCATCCCGCGTGCGCTTGTTTCCCGAGGAGGAAATAATATCCTCGCGTTTCTATTCCCTTCTCAGATACGGAACGGAGGTCACATAATTGGTGAGATTCTTAGATGAGAGAAACTGAAGAAAGATGCACTGGAAGGAGAGTTCGCAGTGGCAGAACAGGCGGGTAGGGCCCATAAATCATTTGAGTTTGTATATGATGTGTGGAAGGATGGCAACAAAAGGAGAAAGAAGTCATCGCAATCACCGCGGGGCCTTGCAAAACAAAGGACACTGCGAGGGGTTATAAGCTGCTTCGACCTCCGAGATGCATCGGAGGATGAGATCGTGGATGTGCTGTCAAATTCCGGAGTGATGGCGCAATACAAAGGAAATTGGAGGAGGTGCAGGGTTCATTCCAGCAAACAAAACTATGTTGGCATTTAAGCGAACAGGCCGTAATCAGATCAACTACGTTCACGTGAGCCCTTCGTCGAGCCTTTGGAGTTCCTCTCGCGTCGCCTGCGAAAAATGGGCAGTCTACTCAAGGCGACGCCGAGGCGATTGACATTCCACCGACCATGAGTGAATGCGCCGATAAGCCATCAGAGGTATCCCCCACTCAATCCCTGAAGGCGGGGAGTGGATCCAGGCACATCGGTTTAGGATGCTTGCTCGTTACTCCCTTCCCAGACCCAGCCCCTCCCAGACTACCACATCACCTACCTTGAAGTCCCAGCCTCCCATTTCACGTTCGCCATCCAGCGTTCCCTCGCGTTCCATGCGCACTACCGCATCCAAATCCCCCCCCCCCTTCTGCCTCCTCCCTTCCTCAGATCTTCCCCTTCTCGCGAACCATCATCTCAATCTCTACTTCCGCACCTACATCGCCGACCAGAAATACCCACCGGCCAATCCAAATCCAGGATGCAGAATTGCCATCCCTAGAAGCCGAAAGGCTCGTCCTGGAGACGAAACAAACGAGGCTTGTCCAGATGGAGAAACCTCAGGCGAGAGGACGCCAAGATCCAGACAGGGCTCATCGCCGAAGGCCGACCACCCCATCGCCACGACGAGTGGGCGGGTGTTTATTTGCATATACTTGTATTATGACATCCATCTTGCGGTGTGGCTGCAGGATACAAAACTTTCAGATGCGCACCCGATGACTGTGTAGCACTACCAGCCGTCCGATTTGGCTTACCGCCATCAACACTGTGACACGGTGGCGTGGCAATTCTTATCCACATCTCGGTTCCCTTTAGGATGCTCACAAATACCCAACTGCAGGCTGTGGCCGTCCGAATTCGCCTCGGAAAACTAAATGTTACGTTAGTTTCCATATATTTACCACAATCTGGGGACCTCTCTGTCGGAGGAATGGAAGCGCTTTTGCAACAGCTCCCCACCCCCTCCCCCAAACCATGCTTATCGGTGATTTTAATTGTCACAGTGCCGTCTGGGGATGCGCATCATCCAGCAGGAAGGCCATACAGCTATATAAAAAAAAATATTCACGGTCACACCCTCATTTCTTTAAACACTGGACACCACACGCATTTTCAACCTCGAGCTCTAGGTCGGCAATTGACCTATCCATTCGCTCCCCAATCATTGCTGACAGCTCCTCATGGATTTCATGGAGGACAGTGCTCCGGGAGGTAGTGATCACTTCCCAATATGGCTTACTACCAATACTCCCCATGCAGGAGCGGCATCGGCGATGCGCCGATGGACCCCAATGGAACATGCAGAGAGCGGATTGACCGGGTTTTACAAAGGCATGTCTTCTTGACTGCAACGCTCTCGACGGAGACGACATTAATATATTTACACATATCACATCAGTCATAATTTCGCCTGCAAAAGCTTTCAGTCCTTTGGCTTCATGAACCCCTCAGCGTATGCCAGCCCCGTGGTGGACCGACGCCTGCAAGATTGCTACTAAAGAACGAAAAAAGGTCTTGAGATATTTCGACAAATCGTGCACATCAACAAACATCATCAATTATAAACGTACTGAGGCGAATGCAAAGCGAACTATACAAGACGCCAAACGCTCCTCGTGGCAAGGCTATATCAACAGCATTAATAGTTTTACCCCTGTTGGAGACATGTGGCGACGCATCAGTCAACTTAATGGTCGGAACCTGGCTACGCCGAAGCCTGTTTCAGAAGATATCGGACAATTTACAGACCCACAGAAGTCGCAGAAGTTTTTGGAAGTGATTTGGAGACACGCTGGCGGGAGATGCCAAGCCTCCATATTTCTATGATATAGAGAGCACGAAAAGCGCAAACCGGCTTCTTTTTTCACTCCATCTTATCTAGCTTACAACTACACTTTTACGGCAAGATAACTTCAGCAAGTTCTAACAACGTTGATAAATACTGCACCTGACCCTGACCGTATCCATAATGACATGCCAAGAAATTTGCACCATTGTTCACTATGCCTTATGTGTTTCAGTGCGGCTGCAAGGAGCATGGTGATATATCACAGTGACATTTAATATGACCTCTTTGAAATTGAAAACAAATTAAAAAAATACTATGTTTTGGAGCCATTAACCTATCGTGAACGGCATTTCACCCGGATCCTCCAAAATATGGTAATTTTCGACAATATTTTTACAATTTCAATGAGGTCATATTTAATGTCGCTGTGATACATTGTTCACTATGTGCAATTTTATATCTATTTGACCTGACATGGACTAGCGGTGATTATCCTGAGAGCTGGCGCGAAGCCATCGTAACCCTGACTGAAAAAAATGGCAAAGAGGGTACGGATCCGTTAGACTACAAGCCCATTTCCCTTACATCCACCCTTTCAAAGTTATTAGGAAAAAAGATAAGCGTTCGACTTGTTTGGTACCTCGAGACAAACATAAATCCTGCCAATGTCCCGTGTGATTTCCGACGCACCAGAAGTACACTGGATCATCGCGCAGCATTGGGTACTACCAGGGGGTGCGCTCCAGCATTTTAGTCCAATCAAAAAAGGGAGACGCTTGAGCCGACCAATCGGCGTTTGACGACCTCCGTCGATCGCGACAATGGTAAACAAATATTTTGTTTTTAGTGCGGCGAAACCGGTGACATCCACACAAATATCGAATTTGTTTCCCCTGTTAGCGGTGACATTGTGATAAAGTAGTATTAAAGATCAAGATTGAAATAGCAAGAATGCCTTTGTAGAAAATTAGCACGAAGAATGGAACAATATATGAATAATAGCTTCCACAAGTTTTGCCCTACGGCCTTTACTATTGCCACGATCGGCGGAGGTCGTCAAACGCTGATTGGTCGGCTCAAGGCTACAGAATTGAGAGTCGGCTCAAGCGTCTCCCTTTTTGGGAAGCGGAGCGTTCTTCCTGTGTTTTATAGCCTTGGGCACTACTGTGCGTCAAGTTTGTATTCATAAACAGCACCGTTCGCAATGCTTTTGCTCATTGGCAAGGCATTGATATGATGCAGTGTGGCATCATGCCATTCTCACAAAATTGTTTCGATATGGTATTTGAGGACATACCGGGAACTTCATTGCCAGTTCTATTAGGGATCGTTCTTCCGTGCGATATTTGGCGGTGTCTACTCCAAAGCGTATAAACAGCTAAACGGATTATCACAAGGATCTTTTCTGAGTATGATCATGCTTGGTATTTTAATCAACGACATAGTGAAGTAGTATCCGCAACACTGGGCAAATATCTATTTGTTGATGCTTTTGCAGTATGGGATACTTCCTCCACCAGTACGTCTGCTGAACAGCAGCTTCAACTCTGTCTCGATAGCCCTGATAGGTGAAGCTTCACAAAACGATCTCCATTTTTTATCTCCAAAACAACACGCCTGTATTTCTGTCGCAGACAACGCACATGCAGAAAATACGTTATATACGTACCGCCGCAGGATTCCAAATTCCTTGGAAGCTAATGTTCTTGGTGTACTATTCGACAATCGACTAACATATTCACCACATATAAAGAAGCGTAAATAAAAATGCTTAAATCGCATGAACATTCTTAAGGTCGCATCTGGCATGAACTATGGCGCTGATAGGGCAACATTATTACGCCTATACGGTGCTCTCGTTCGCTCCATTCTTGACTACCCGTGTGTATAGTGTATATGATGGCGCACTCTCCTCCGTAAAAGAGACCCTGAATACTATCCACCATGCATGCATTCGGATTTGTACAGGGGCTTTTCGTACTTCCCGCACGTCATGTCTCTTAGTCGAAGCGAATTAACCCCCATTAGATATCCATCGAAAGCGTTTGACTCTAAAATATGTACTTCGTACTTCTCAATTCCTCCACCACCCATCGTACGGGTGTCATATTTAGCACACACGTGGCGGAACAGTTCCTGTCTGGTCGTCGATCCTGAGCGTCGACGTCGACCTTTCACTGTTAACACGTGGGGAAATCCCAAACTATGCCCGCTGAGTTTCTTGGTCTAGCTAAGCGTAATATTTCCAAATATTCCGATTGTTCTGCCTTCTACACCGACGGGTCAAAGACCTAGTATGGTGTAGGCTAGTATGGTGCTTTTGTGAGTGACGAGATTGACAAAAATGTATGCTTTACCTGCTGAGTGTCTTTACTGCAGAACTTTTCGCAATATGGAAGACGCCGTGTTTTATTTATCGGCACCACTATCAAATGCATGAATCGTCTCAGATTCTGCAAGCTCGCTCCAAGTTCTCATCAGCCTAATTCATGTTATTTAGTGTTACGCATTTAAAATAAACTGACCGATCTGGTACAAGAGCCAGGCCAAGCCTTATCAAGTTTATGTGGGTATCAAGTCATGTTGGAGTTCGTGGCAATGAAAATGCAGAAGCTGCTGCCAAGGCAGCACCAGAACTCCCTGCCTCACCTAGCATAAGGATGCCAGCAACATATTTATTCACCATGGTGAACTCGGCAATCTTGGGAGAATTTCAACATCGGTGGTCCTCAGAGAAACCATGCATGCCAAAATAAATTAAGCTACCTTTAGGAAACTGGCAGTCCGCGGTTCGGAAAAAAGTAGGAGAGAAGTTGAACTATGAAGACACGGTATCAGCCACATATATCATACACACAGTCATTTTTACGGGTAGAGATCAAGACCGATGGACAGCTTGTGGGGCCGTAGTGGCGGCTGAACGTACACTTTTCTCATGCACATATCTGAAGTCTATGCGACAGAAAATGCTAAGCAATCTAGTATAGTCGATATATCAGGCAAAGTTAAAAACGTGAATATCAGACATTTTTAATTTACTCAACCTCGTTTAAGTGCATGTTGTGTACGCCCCACCGGCAGTTCATAGCGTAGGCATAGGTTAGGTTAGCCCCCTCCCCGTTGTCGTAGCACTGTGAATCAAGCCTCCAATGTTTTTGTGAACACACAGGGTGTAGACTGATTGGCTTGTTTATCATTTACCACACACCATCTCCATTGTTTTGATTGTCTGGATTGGTTCTGTTTTTTTTTAGTTGTTAAAACTCGCATCCCCTTTTGCACACATTTCTTTTATCTCCTGAAGTACTTCTAACATATTTGTGATGGGCGCAACATAGCCAAGCAGCTGACGCTCCCAAAAGTCCCAACTGCAGACGCAAACAACTCATATCAATACCAAAGTTATTGAACATACCACAAATATGGTTACAATTGAAGGGAGCGAAATATACACGGAAGTGACAGCAATCATTTTTAACATTAAGTTCTAAATACATCAATTCTATTAATGCATTAATACACGAATTGTTTTCATCCTAGTCCATTCTTGTAGGATTAAGTATCATTCAAGTGTCGAGACGTTTTCTATGTTTCTTCGAACTAGTGAAGTAGTTATTGTACGTCCCCGAAAATTTCCGTTCAGCAACCTCAGTCTCCTATAAGTTGATAGGGACTACACATATTGTGCGATAAAAAAAACGCCACAGAATAAAAGCGTGAGCATTCGAAGACATGGCTCCACATCATAAAACGTAGAGGGAAAAAGTAACCAGACAGGAACCTTATCAAATAAAATACACAACTTGTATCCTGCGCCCTGCGTGAGGGGGTGGGCAGAATGTGCCCTCTTGGCAAATTTGTGTGATGTTTCAAAAACGTAAGAAGCATCAGCACGAAATTTATAGTACCTGTTACTGTATCAATAGCCAAAGTATAACAAAAAACAGATAACACTACGTCTAGCGGCCACGATGCCAGCACGTCACCTCTCGTGATTTCCAGCCTATCTTCAGGGCATTTTAACTGTTGGTCAAATCACAATAAATGTACCGTAAGTTGAGATGCTGCTCCATAAAGTAGCGATGACAAAATTGTAATTTTGCTGTTACCTGGCCGCCCAAAATCAGAGACGGTACTCTTACCATTCGTGAGTTGTTTCTTTTGAAAAGCGTAATGTGCATGATACGAAGTAGTGCTGCAAAAATGCGTACGAAACCTTACTTTGCGGCCGCAGTTTCTTGTGAACTGGGTGTGCAAGCGAGAAGATCGAAACCGCATGCTTTTGTGTCAGAATTGTCCGTGGACAATTGTGTTGCAACTGCTCATAAGTGGCGGAGCGTTCGAATTTAAGGGAGGGAGGGAGTGGCACCGGGCAGTTTTTCAATCGGCTCTTTCCGGTGAACGCCATAGGGTCAATGCTAGACGTCTGGATTTAGGGGAGGGGTACTTTTACCCGGTGCCGCCTCCCCCGTCCCGCCATCTATACAACTGCTGTCTATTAAATGCTTGTAACTTATGTAGAGCTGCTGCTTCACTGGCTGTAAACTTTGCTGTATACATGTCTTGTGTTGCATAACAGTCACCAAGTCTTGCGTCGGTATACGCATACAGTGAACAGCTTTTTGGGGCACCAAAAGTAAGATTACCCCCTACCATGTATTCTTGTCTTTTCCTTCATTCTGGCGGATGCAAAGCCACAAACTTTCTAGAAAGTGCTTTCTGTGTAGCATTGTCGAAAGTTGCCATGAAAAGGTGTACTGTACGACTGCATACCATTGTTGCAAATGTTGATCTTAGTTGACCCTGATCTTGACCTTATCTTCAAAGGGGCTGATAATTATGCCACAGGTCACATTCTTGATCATGCAGAGATTGTCTAGCGCATCGCTATGGACTACCTTCTGAATTATTAGATCGACATAGTAGTTCCGGAGATATCTCGGAGCAAAATTTGTTCCCCGAGCATGGCGCGTTGGGCTGAGGACCCAGCATCACTCGAGTCAAAGAATGAAAGTACATATCTGTGTCTATTCTGTAATTATAAATTACGTCGCTGCACAGCTATATCTCTCAAAATCACAAGGTCGTGCCGTCTGGGCGCTCAAGTTGACTTATTCTGCCAGCTGGAGGCTTCTCCACCTTCTGGCGGGAGCTATCCCGTTGTAAACAAGCCTAGCGACGTTCACATGACTTTGAAGTGAAGCAAAACGTAGCATCTCGCAGCAGATATGAAATATTAAATGAATCTCAAGTTCTCCCTTACCGGAGGATATCATGACATATATAATATGTGTTCGGCCTTCCGATTTGTGAGTATTCACGGCTGGGTTTCAGGTGGGCGAGTGGACGCCAACTGGGCGGGTCAATATCACGGACTACGACGCCTTCTACGACCCGGGCACGCTCAACGTCACACTGGTAGTCACCACCAACCTGGTGAGTGCATTGCCACCACGCTCCAGCAGGGCATGGTGGTCAAGGCAAGGCTCACGAACATCGTCAGCGGACGTCACGTCACTTCCACACAAGAGCCGGCAGCTGATTGGTTTCCAGCTGGACACATCCACTGTTTCAGCCTCTTTGAACTGCCTTCGAATATGTATGAGAGCTGTGGATATGTTGATCATTTCTAAATCTTCAACGTTTATTTGGAGTAAGTAATCACGTCAAATTTAACTAGGACGTTATTGATAGCATTGTATCAAACGCGTTTGAGACAGCACAGCATAATATATGGAAATGCCTTACGCCCGCTGCAGATGTCTACAGCCATCTAGTAACTAGTAATAATTAATTATTACTGAACCGATACAATGGATCGTCTCCATTGGAAAATTGACCGCTTAAAGGAAAGTAAGAGTGGATTCGCGAACCCAAAAAGAGCAAAGTTTCAAAATTGTGATATTCCTTATTTAAATATGGCAATGTTGCCGTTCAAGGCACGCGTCCGTGGTTCAAATTTAATTCACTATGTACGTATGGAAAATACTTAGGGGCGGAAGTACGGACCAGAAAGTGAAAGTGAAGTTAGGCGTCAGACGCAATGTTGATGCGGACATCGGGGGATCTCCAATAAAGAAAGAAAGCAGATAAGTTCCTGATGCTATTCAAGGACTCTGAAAGATGCGTCAGCGTCAAGCACGCCCGAATGCTCACTAATATGTGCGCTAGGAATATAGTTACAATTTATTCGACTGTTACCATAAAATATGATATAACATGAATTTATCAAAGTTAGCTTCCCTTCAGATGTCAATTTCATTGCCACTTACACTGATATATTGCACATATTGTTACTTTGCGTATTGTCTTCTGTAGTTATATTCAGATAATAGTCCGCCATAGGCGACGGGCCGCCGGCGGCGTCGCTCTCGGCCCGCCACCGTCATCCCGCCACTGATGACAAGACGGGGCGCGAAACCAGTCCTTGAACGTGAGCCCCAACGCCAACGTTAAAGGAAGATTTTCTTGTTTGAAACGATAATCGACATGCCTGGCTTGATTTCCTCCACCGCTGGAGTTGATGCGGACAGCTTCCCTCGATATTTGTTTAAGATCATTACGTTTATGGGAGTTGAATGAAAAGAATGCATCTACAACCGCTAATTTTTCGCACACAATTTTGGCGCGGCAGAACTGATGTTACTTGGTATTGATCAAGGCTGAAACCTGCTTTTTTGCCGTGCAGCTGCTCGGCGGCCCTTCGGGTCCTCTGGGCAGAAAATATCAGCGCTTCACGCGTATCGTGCAATGTCATAACCTCAATAATGCCTGAAAGCTTCATGTCAAAATGTAAAAATTACCGGCATATATATGAATAAAAATAGTCGGGTATGGCATGAGAAGACAGCTGATTTTATGCCAGTTTATTTCAGACCACTGGAAATTAATCCGCTAATGCAGAACATCTGATATACAATTTAAATCAATGCAATGTGATAATGGGACACAACTACTGGAATTGTGTGCAAAAATGACAGGGTTAGAGCTTCATGGAAGCTATTGAAGACGGTATCAAAATGTAGCACTTTCTATTTTCGTGTATTTAAGAACATTACACAGAAGTTGTATGACGCATTTTATTTCAAGAAGTTGAGTGGCCGATTGCTCCCGTTTCATTTTGAGGACAAAGTAGCAGGGTGAAATGATTTGATGATAAAACCAACTACACATCATACGAGAACTTGTTTCAATGTCATTCAAATTTGACCATTGGAAATTACTTGCACCTCCTGTAGGAACTAGAATATGACACTACTCATAGCAAGCCCTCTTTGGTGGTGTTTCTTCACAAATCCACCACCAGAGCGGCGCCACCAGTAATATATCCACTCATGACGCCTAACGGAGGAAATATGATGTCGTGACTCGTGCCTGTCTCCACTGAAATTCCGAATTTCAATCGCACAAACCAGGTGTGGCTATGCCGAGAAGCTAGAGGCGCCACAAGCCCCCCCCCCCCCACGCTTAGCACCCAAAAATACAATAGATCAAACGATAGCTTATACAATTTTCACCACGCGAAACCAGAATTTTTTCGGCACGCTTCGTGCGCCGGAAGCCTTCTTTATTTCGTCAAATTTTTGGTCATGCCTCCCCCTTAGGAAAATCCTGACTACGCAACTGCAAGGAGCACATCAGTATGCGATGCTTGGTGGGAACATGTACTCTTCTGCCAAATTAGTCGTGCTCCTGTTTGGTATGTGACTTCAGTTCCAGTCGTACAAACTATTGTTAAATTCAAATAAATATTAAAAGGTAATCAAACGTGTGCTATTTTTAATTTTTTTTCTTCTTAAATGTAGTTCAAAATCTTTCTGGGGTGGCTTTATGAACCAGGTCCTATTGCTAAGTACAGTTTTTTTGCGTGAACCCTGGCCCCACCATCCGATGCATGAATCCCAGTTCAACGACAAAATTTTGACCGAGAGTTTAACGTGCGGTCAATGCGCCGACACGGCCGCCAAGGTAGCTCACCCCTGGCCTGGGTTCGAATATATATATATATATATATATATATATATATATATATATATATATATATATATATATATATATATATATATATATATTTATATATATATATATATCTATATATATATTTATGCATTTATATATATATGTATATATATATATATATATATATATATATATATATATATATATATATATATATATATATATATATATATATATATATATATATATATGCATATATAAATATATATATGCATGTATATATAGTGGCGTACAAGTGCACTATAGCAATCAATATTTTGAGAATGTGGACCGTCAACGATATTTTATTGCGTAATTCCATGCAGCGCCTATGTGTGCAATGATTGATATCAAACAAGAGCAAAGTTTGTGCCTTCCGCCCTCCTCCGGACTTGAAAGTGCGGAGTTGAAAGTGCGTTGAAGCTTTCTAGTTGTATGATTTGTATCACTTCTGATTGAGCGCAGATGGGGGGGGAAGTAGTAGTATAGGCTCTTGAGTATATCTGCATGCAACCTGCGCCACAATTTCGGGGGGTGCGCAAAGTTACTTGCAGGGACACACGAATGATAAAAATATGAGCCACGACATTGGACCGTGATTGAAGTCACCCCACATCGGGAAGTCACCCCACATCGGGAAGTCACCCCACATCGGGAGGTCACCCCACATCGGGAGGTCACCCCACATCGGGAGGTCACCCCACATCGGGAGGTCACCCCACATCGGGAGGTCACCCCACATCGGGAGGTCACCCCACACGGGAGGTCACCCCACATCGGGAGGTCACCCCACATCGGGATTGGGAGGTCACCCCACATCGGGAGGTCACCCCACATCGGGAGGTCACCCCACATCGGGAGGTCACCCCACATCGGGAGGTCACCCCACATCGGGAGGTCACCCCACATCGGGAGGTCACCCCACATCGGGAGGTCACCCCACATCGGGCCCACATCGGGAGGTCACCCCACATCGGGAGGTCACCCCACATCGGGAGGTCACCCCACATCGGGAGGTCACCCCACCCGAGGTCACCCCACATAGGTCACCCCACATTGGACCGTGATTGAGGGAGGTCACCCCACATCGGGAGGTCACCCCACATCGGGCCCACGTCACCCCACATCGGGAGGTCACCCCACATCGGACCGAGGTCACCCCACATCGGGAGGTCACCCCACATCGGGAGGTCACCCCACATCGGGAAGTCACCCCACATCGGGAAGTCACCCCACATCGGGAAGTCACCCCACATCGGGAAGTCACCCCACATCGGGAGGTCACCCCACATCGGGAAGTCACCCCGCCCACCACCCTATTCCACGACATTGGACCGTGATTGAAGTCACCCCACATCGGGAGGTCACCCCGCCCACCACCCTATTCCACGACATTGGACCGTGATTGAAGTCACCCCACATCGGGAGGTCACCCCGCCCACCACCCTATTCCACGACATTGGACCGTGATTGAAGTCACCCCACATCGGGAGGTCACCCCGCCCACCACCCTATTCCACGACATTGGACCGTGATTGAAGTCACCCCACATCGGGAGGTCACCCCGCCCACCACCCTATTCCACGACATTGGACCGTGATTGAAGTCACCCCACATCGGGAGGTCACCCCGCCCACCACCCTATTCCACGACATTGGACCGTGATTGAAGTCACCCCACATCAGGAGGTCACCCCGCCCACCACCCTATTCCACGACATTGGACCGTGATTGAAGTCACCCCACATCGGGAGGTCACCCCGCCCACCACCCTATTCCACGACATTGGACCGTGATTGAAGTCACCCCACATCGGGAGGTCACCCCGCCCACCACCCTATTCCACGACATTGGACCGTGATTGAAGTCACCCCACATCGGGAGGTCACCCCGCCCACCACCCTATTCCACGACATTGGACCGTGATTGAAGTCACCCCACATCGGGAGGTCACCCCGCCCACCACCCTATTCCACGACATTGGACCGTGATTGAAGTCACCCCACATCGGGAGGTCACCCCGCCCACCACCCTATTCCACGACATTGGACCGTGATTGAAGTCACCCCACATCGGGAGGTCACCCAGCCCACCACCCTATTCCTAAATGAGGGCGATGTTTCTCATTTCTCCATCGAAGGCTGCCCATTGCCAGCACTCACCTCTCTTTAACCCCCGCCGCCTCTCCGTTCAGATCCTCACACCCTGTCCCTGGGGGTTTCTTAAATACGCTCATCTAACTTCCAAACTAAGCATTGCACGAAAACAAGTGGGATACCATCGGAAAGCCCGCGAGAATAAGGTCCGAAAATGGTCTTATTGTATATTTTTGATAATTTCGAGAACCAAAATGTTGATTTTTTACAATAATCGATTTCTTAAACACATTTGATATCGACATACTAGGGTAGTCTAGACTGTGCAATGCAACTTTCACACTGTTTAGCCTTTGAAAACTCTACATAGACCATACAAATAGCGATGTCTAAATAGGCTAAACCCACATTACGCACTTTATCGTGACCTGAACTCAGGCCACCTGACAGAAGTCAAACAAATTGTATGAGTTCCCCTGATGCTTCTGTATGCATGCCAAAGTAAAAATGATGTTAGAAAAGAAAGCATATTAACAAAAATAGGAAAATTTCCTAGAAATGGACCAAAATTTGTCGTGGCCTCAGGTTGCTGACATAACCTTCAAAAACTAAGAGAATGCGTTTTGGATACACTGCCCAATTGCACTCGCGTGGCAAGTTTCATTTTTATGTCTATTCATGTGTATGATTTATCGATCCTCGAACATTTTTGGAGGTGGTCCTCTCTGACCTGGGCTAGGTCAATGATCTGACATGACATGAGGTTGAAATTTGTACTTCAGACGCAAACATGAGCAAGAAAAAGGTACTGAAAATCTTGCGACGCTGCGCTCCCCCGTTTTCTCGCTATAATGGAAAACAGTTGGGGGTGGGGGCGAAGAAAACCCATCCGAGAGGGTTAACGCTGGCTTTCTCTATGGTCCATAGCATAGCTATTTGGGTTTAAGGCTGCTTCGACGAAAAGGTCCCTTGCAACCACCTGGTCCGCTCTTTCGACGTCATATGATCCATGTGAAATTCCGACTGGGTCTTCGCCGTCTTTGTGGTATTCACTTGAGCGTGACCCAAATCCATCGTAAGTGGTCCCTGATAGCTTCACTTACCCAGGTGAACCACCACCATTCCACTGAATAGTCGTCTGTATTCAGCCCGTGGCATGGGGTAGCGCTGAGCCGAGTGTGCGACTCGGATGCCAGCACCGAGGCGGACCAATGTACGGCAATTTATTTATGAAAATGGGAACCCTTTTCATCGTGGTAATTGATGGTGTAGGCCGTGTATTGAGTAGTGACAGATAAGAGGGCTGGGCACATTAATATCGCCTCTGCCGATTTGTGGAGAAGGGCACGTTGTGTTGACAGGACACGTCACTGAACACTTGGAGCACTGGCGATTCAAACAGTCGCCAGCCGCAGTCATCGCTCGGCGTCGAATTGTTTCTGAATGGACGCGCGAGTCAGCAATGCATTGTTCCGGACCGACAATCGGCTTGAATTGATCCAACTACTGGTCTGTCGGCTATGACCGATGGGTCACGCCAATATGCCGCGCAGGAGCACGTGCTCGGCGCTGCTGACGCGGCGCAACCACCGCACTTGGCTGTCTGTGGTCAGCGTTTTGCCGGCGCACTGCGACGGCTGTGAAGCGGCCGTCCAGCAGCTGTCGTAGACTGCCTCGGTGTCGATGGCCTGGAGGCCGCTGGTAGTCGCTGCAGCGACCGGTGGCTTGGAGGCCCCTGGTATCCGCTGCAGCGACCGGTGGCCTGGAGGCCTAAGTCCTTATGTCAAGACTTATTTTCAGATTGAATAGGGATAATGGCAAATTAACTGGTAGCAAACCAGGGGCAGTGCACCAAACCAGGTGTGGGGGGTCCAGCCCCCCCCCCCCCCAACCCTGGATCTCCTGCCATGGCAAGCACACACAATTAAACTGCTTTGAAATTATGCAATGACTGGGTAGCACGTTCTGCAGAGGGAATGCTGCTTGTTCTGCAGGGCACGCAGTATGTGATGATGCGAATAGGCAAAAACCATACCGGTAACGCGTGCTTCTGTATCGATCTTCTGGAGCAGATAGCCGACATGACCGGCTTATCATGGAGGTGGTGCCCGACCGTCGGTCCGGTGCACGCGACCCGGTCACCGGCCAGTGGCGGCAGGGCCGACGAGCCCATCAAGGGCGTATGTGGTGGGCGGTGCCGCGTTCCGCGCACACTGTACAATCCGGGCGGGTGACATCCGGCCTTTCAGGACGGGCCAGGATTGAATAAACACCTAAAGCCGAGTGGCACTGCCCGTGATGCGAATTGCGTGATGACGCGCCACTGGGTCACATTGAGCGTTTACCCCATCTCTTAGCATGGCAGTGAAAATTCAAGCTATTTTATCAATTCAAAACTACATCAAATCTCACAAAGAAGGACTAATTTGAAGCTTGGCAGCTATTTCTTTCTACAGCTTGAAGTGTTTCTTCACAGAGAGCAAATTTTACAAACGCAATTTTTAACTTCGGTAAGTTTCAAACTTTTGAAGTTTAGATACATGGCGCCTTGTATCCAATTACGTTTTTTTTCCTTTCCTTGTAAGTATTTCAGGAGGGTGAATGTATGAATTGTTAGCCGGAAAATGTTGAGCAGGGTTGACAAATCCGATATTTCTCGATTTTTTTGGTATCCAGAACATTATCCTCTTGAGAAAAGCATCCTCTCATTGTTTTTTTCATATGAAGGTTGAATGGTGCGGCTTGACAATGAACTGCTGTGTGGTGGAGAGCTGAACATTTACTAATGTGCAAATTGAGATTCTGATGTCACAGGTTTCAATAAAAATACCCTCTCTGTATCTGATTACGCGAAGTTTTCCTTT